>JAJOZX010003206.1:222500-532449 GCA_023014485.1 Bathynomus jamesi
AGCCATTGAACGAGAATGCACACAAATACCAAACGAAATGTTTTGTGATGTGTTTGCGATTCCATTGCTTCGCGTTATCAGCAGTGCCTGGACCAGAACGGACGTCAGTTTGAAAACAGGCGTTGACAAAACAATTAAATAATGTCTGTAGATTCTATTACATTTTGAAAATGAAATGTATTTTAATAAACACTGCCTTTATAATTATTTAAAGTGTGTATACATTTTTTGGGGACGCCCTGTATATATATATATATATATATATATATATATATATATATATATATTATATATATATAATATATATATACCAGTACAAGGGGGGGCACAAGAGAAGACCAGGAGCAAGCAAAAATGTTGATCGCTCTCACAAATGAGTTTATGTTGACACAGGAGATAATACAAAATACCAGAAAAAATAACTGCCTAGATCTGGTATTCACGAATAACACGAACTTGATTGCTGATATAAAAATAACCCCAACCATTATCTCAGACCACAACTTAATCGAGATATCAAGAAATATGACGACAACATTAAAAGACAATACACATATTGAGAAAAGAAGCAAATTTGGGGCCTTTAACTTAAACTCCAAGACTATAAATTGGGAAGCAATCAGATCGCACATGGCCCAAATAGAGTGGGGAACAGTTTTAGAGAATAAAACAACTGAAGAATCGCTAACAACCTTGGAAGAAAAAACGCTGAGAATTTTAGAAAAAATATGCTCCGAAATTACAGCCAAAAGGAAAGAGGAGCTGGCTAGAGAGGCAAAAGAGAAGAATATTCCGCAAAAGAAAGCGAGTTGAGGCGAAGTTAGCAACTGCGGAGATAATGGCAGGAAAGTAATACAGGAAAAACTGGAGAGTGTCGATAGGGAAATACAAGCTCTGATTAAGGACCATACAGAGAAGGAAGAGGAAAAGGCGGCAGAAGCAATAAAGGAAAATCCAAAATACTTCTATAGCTATGCGAAAAGGAAAACAAAAATACGCCCCGCTATTGGGCCCTTAAGGAAGAGAAATAATGAACTAACCGACGATCCAAAAGAAATGTCTAAAACATTGAGGGCCCAGTATGAATCACTTTTTAGTACCCCAAAAAGTGACAAAGCGATACCTAACATACTGTAGATGCATTCTTTGAAGAGAAATTGCAAGGAGAGTATATACACCAGACTTTGATTTTATCCCAGAAGCTGTAGCGAGAGCTATAGGACAAAGGAAACCACATTCAGCTGCAGGTCCGGACAATTGGAACGCATTATTGATTAAAAACTGTACAAATGAAATAGCTACACCTTTGTATTGGATATGGAGAAGATCCCAAGACACTGGAGAAATACCGAGCATCTTGAAAAGAGCAAACATTGTCCCTATATATAAAGGAGGGGACAGATCTCAAGCAAACAACTATAGATCAGTGTTATTGACGTCCCACCTCACCAAAGTATTTAAAAGAATAGTTAGAGAGAAAATTTATGATTTCTTGGAGACACTGGAAAAATTCAACGAAAATCAGCACGATTCCGATCCGGTAGATCATGTCTATCACAAGTAATAGAACACTACAACAATATCCTAGATGCACTGGAAAGCAATGACAACTACGATGTCATATACACAGATTTTGCTAAAGCTTTCGACAAATGTGATCACGGAATAATAGCACATAAAATGAAATATATGGAAATAACAGGCAAAGTGGGAAAATGGATCTAGAACTTCCTCAGAGAACGTCTACACGTCGTCAAAATTCAAGGTATATCATCATCAGAATCGGAAATACACAGGGACAGTACTGGCCCCACTCCTGTTCATTATAATGCGAACAGACATAGACAGCGGAGTAAGCAGCAACAGTATAGTAACATCCTTTGCAGACGATACAAAGGACAGCAGAAAAATCAGCGATGTAAATGAAGTGGAGGCCTTGCAGAGGGACACGTATAAAATATACAAATGGTCAGAAGACAACAACATGACACTTAACACCGAGAAATTTCAGCTCTTGAAATATGGTAGAAAAGAGGAACTTAAACAGACTACATATTATGCTTCATATAGACAAGAAATTCAGAGAAGCACGAAAGCGATCGATCTGGGGGTAAAAATGTCCGATAATGCGAAATTCGAAACACAAAATCAGATAGCGATAAATAAAGCAAAAAGAGTCGCGGGACAGACAGGTACTGTGAACGTTCAAAAGAAGGGACAGGACAGTAATGAATTCCCCCTACTAAAAACACTGATTATACCAAAACTTGAATACTGCTCAGTTTTGACGTCCCCATATAAAAACGAAGAAACTAATAAACTAGAAGAAACTCAGAGACATTTCACAGCCAAGATTGATGGCTGCAAAGAACTCAACTACTGGGAAAGACTACGTAAACTAAATCTATACTCCCTGGAAAGAAGAAGAGAGAAGAGAAAGGTACACTATAATCTATCTATCATACATATGGAAAATGATCGAAAAACTGGTACCAAACCTAAAACTAAACCCAAGTGCCATTCAAACAACACTGGAAAATAGGAAAGGCAAAATATGCATTGTCCCCAAATTAAAGGCCCGACAAGGGACCTCCTCAACACTGAAGGAAAATAGCTTGGTTGTCAAGGGGCCAAGACTTTTTAACCAGCTTTCAAAGGACCTCAGAAATGTTACAGGGGTCAAAGTAGGGCATGGTTCTGATTAACCAGTTAATCAGTTCATCATTGTTTCGAATTTAATCATTAATTAATCAAAAAATATTTTTAGAAAATGATGGAAAATGATTAATTTTCCTCATAATTTCAGCATCATTTTACCATAAGTTTTGTAATGTATCATTTGAATTTGGCACCTTTTTGCATGTATAAACTGTCTAATCCGCCCATGCCTGATTTCTTGAACTAAAGCAAACTAAATGTTTGAGCAAAATGTTTTCTTCGGTCTTATCTCACGCAACAGAAACAATAAAGCTCTTTCTTACTCTTTTCAGAAGTATTTAATTTTTGATAATTTTTAATCAGTTAATCATTGTTTAATTAGAAAATGTCATCATTCATCACGTTTTCCTAAAAATAATTAATTAACCATGCCCTAGGTCAAAGTTGAAGTCTTCAAGAAAAGACGATGCCAGATACCCAGATGAGCCGAGTGTACCTGGCTATGTACGGTGGAGAGCGCAAGAAAGCAACTCGCTCCTCCACCAAGCCAGACCTAGAGGCGGGGCCACCAGCTTGACCTTCGTGTGAAGAGAGACCAATGCACGGAACAGCAACGAGATTAACGAGGTGTACTCCCAAATGTATCGATTTCTAAATAAATGTTCTAACCTAAAAAAAATAAAGAATACAAAGTCAAACGCAATAAGTATGTAAAACATAAGATTTTCTTAACCTTAATTAAACAACATGTTTACTGTAATCATTTTTTTCAAACATAATATTCAACCTGACAAATGTTTGACAAAATCTTTTGAAATCACTCAGCTGGGTTGTTCTTGAATACCTCATAGACTTTGGTCTTTAGGTATTCAAGTGTCCAAGGCTTCATAGAATAGATTCTCTCTGTTATGTAACCCCACTAAAGAAATCAGAGGGTGTGAGGTCAGGTGAGTATGTGGCCATTCCACTGGCTCATGAAGGGAGATTAGTCGTCCGGAAAAATGCTTCCTCAAAAAGTTGCGAGTTTCACTAGCTGTGTGTGGAGGTGCTCCATCCTGCTGAAATCACTGTGAATCTGAAGTAATGCAGTTATTTCTTTTACGGGACAAATTCATTTGTTATGGTAGGTAGAAATCTTGTAGCATCTAACGATATGAGTTTTGCGTTACCTTTAATGCTTTTCCAGTTTCATTCTCAAAGTAGGGACCTACCACTCTCCTACTCCAACAGGAGTAGGAGAGATTGGCAGGAGGAAATTGTAGACGCCAATTGACCAGGGAAGTGCTTCAGGAGGGAGAACGTTAGGCAGGAGACAGGAAGTGCTGGAACTCCCATTTCTGCTGTCACTGTCCTCCTTGGCTGATCTTTTTCCGTGCCTCATCTACCCTGTGAGCAGTCCAGCATGCTTTCAAACACACACTTCTCTCACTATTAATACATACATACATACATACATACATACATCGTACACTACACAATTTTTCCAAAATTAAAAGAAAATGGCATCGTCTTCAAGAGACTCAGAGTCTCCTTGGGAGGGGACCATAACGTCTGGCTCCCCCGCTTCCGATACCGGGAACGCAGACCCGGGCAGCGGCGCTGGTTCTGCTACTGCCCATTTGAGATGTCTTTTGGGTCTCTGCTTCATTCACTTTTCAAAAACTTCTGCAACATTCATAGTCTTTCCTCAAATTTACAATTTGTTGAACACCACTTCTCCTCCTCTAAACCTCACTTTCTCTTCCTCACTGAAACTCAGGTGTCTGAAAAGACTGACACAACCCCTTTTCTGTACCATCCTACTTTCTCTATATTCAGTTTCATTCCAAAGGTGGATGTTGCGTATACGTACGCAACGCCCTCACTTGCTGCTTGCCACTCTCAATACATCTGTGCTGTCTACTTTTCTCCTAATTCTACGGACTATCCAAAGCTCTTTAACTACCTCGCTTCCAAAGTGGAATACACTCTATCCCACTCTCCTTTCGCTGAAATCTCCATTTCTTGCTTTCCTCTCATTTCAGTGAACTAGTTTACAACTTCTCTATCCTGAATGACCTAGATCAGATTATACAGTACCCAATTCGTATCCCCGATCACTTTGGAAATAGGCCCAACAGTCTGGATTTATTTGTCACTACTCATCCTTCTTCTTACTCTGCTAAGCTTTTTCCCTCCGTTGGGCTCTTCCGACCACAATCTTATATGTCCTATCACTCCACTTTGGTCTTTGGATCCTCCCAAAAGGAGCTAATTCGCTCGGGCATGAAAGCGTACATTCCACATTTTTTACTACTAATGCAAGAAAATCTTGGTTTAACTTTGCTTGTTCTAATAATATCCGCGACAGAGAGCTTTCAGAAGGTACGGTCGCTATCCAACTTCTGATTCTCTGTCAACTTATATTTTTGCCTGGAATCGTGCAAAATCTGTTATTTGACTCGCCAAAAATTCGTTCACCAGACAAAAATATAAACACCTATTTAATTTTAATTTTCCTCGTTCTGTTCTTTCTGGCACCAAGCCAAGAACTTCTCCGACATCTTTAATTCTTCTTCTTATTCCTCCTCTTTTTCATTCTGACGGCTGATAAAGCTGAACTCTTCGCTCAAACTTTCGCCTCCAGTTCAACACTGGACGATTTTGTCGTTGTTCCTCCATCTCCTACGCCCTCTGACTTAATTATGCTTGAAATTAGAATCTCTTCCGAAAATGTTTATTTTGCCCTATCTGGGCTCAACTCAAGGAAGGCGTATGGTCAGTAGCGTAGCTAGGAGCGGAAGGGCCCGCGACAAAATTTCACTGATGGGCCTCCCTCGGAGTGGGACCCTCCCCCAAAACAATGTTTATGGTTAATTTGGAACCAAAATATGTAAAGCCTATTAAGTTTCTGTCTAATTAATCAAATATAATGAATGAACAAGAAGGGTTAGGTTTTTTAATATGAAGAGAAAAATTTAGTTAGATTTCAAAACATACAGAATCAGTATGAATAAAAATAAACATAGAAGAGTTTGAAACATGTTTACATGAAATTTATGAATATAATATAAAAAAATATCTTTAAAAATATTTTGTTCTTGCTTTCACCTCCGCAAAATGATCTAGTTTCTTTCGTGGAGATGCTGGAAATAGAAACAAAAAAATATTAAAAAAATATTTCTTTATTTTTGTTTTTCTAAATTTTGAAAAATATAAACTAGGCCTGTCCGTGGCATTTTGCCACCAACGCCACCCTATTGCTACACAACTGTGTATGGTCCTGGTGGTGTCCTTCCTGTTGTTCTCAAGAACTGTGTTTCTAGGCTAACACCTTGCCTAGGCAAACCCTTTCGTCTTTGTCTTTCACCTGGTACTTTTCCTTCCCGCTGGAAACTCACCTTCGTTTAGCTTGTCCCAAAGAATGGTGACTGCCCTTAACCCTCTAACTATCGCCCAATTGCTTTGATTTCTTGACTTTCTAAAGTTCTTGAATTTATCCTTAATAGGAAGATTCTAAAACACGCCTCTCTATTCGCAACCTTTTTCAGATAGACAGAAGAAAGAAACCGAGATAAATTACACACTATTATTACTATTTACCAATATATATATATATATATATATATCAGGGCTGTGCGGGTAGGGTGTGTCAATTTGGGAGGTGAAGATTAATTTTTGCCAATTCCTTCACTGAGGGGTTTTAAAAATATGTTTTTGGATGTGAAGAATTCAAATCTGCTATTATTTTTGTGATTGCTCAACACTTAGCTTGGTAAATCTACGTTTGATTAAAAAGCACATAAATTGCTCTCGGAAAACAACATTTATTAATTTTAGCTTCTCAAAATGTCAGGTAATGCTATAAAAAATTTTAGTTTCTCTGCATAAAACATATCCTAGTAATCATAAAACATATCCTTGTAATCATAAAACAACATTAGAAAGTAATGACATCAGTAAAAAAAAATATTTAAACAACAAGTTTCATCAAGTCTTGCTTTGATTCGTTCTTGGACATCAGCCGCCGACTTGCTTCTTGGCCTCTGATATAGCCCTCACGTTTCTCATGTGTATACACCCTGCCTGCTGCCTCTGTGACTTGTTCCACACACCTCTCTATTGACTGAGCATGACAGGGCCACTGTGGAACTTGCATAGGCTTGTCAAAGAACTTCTTTACTTCCGCTGTAGTCAGTTTACATGTCAAAGGAGGTTCAAATACCCCGTCAGACCAGTCTGTCAGCTCCAACACGGAAGAAGCACTGGGGTTGATGGAAGGTGTCTTCCTGGGACGTACAGAAAGATCTCCAAGTGTGTCGTCATCTCCACCCCTCATGTCAACAATCTTTTGGACACCAGCTCTCCTCTCCTCACTGTCATCTGAGCACAAGAGTGTCTGGATTATCATTTCGCTGAATGCATACCATGCTGAGCGCTTGATGGTTGGCAAAACAGCATCCACTACAGCCTTCTTTTGCAGCCTAACTAGCCGCAGCTGAAACAAGATGTGGCGTGGGCCTTCCACCCAAGAGTGTTTTACTTTGATATTGAACCAACAGGGGTAGTACACACAACAATGTATTCCACTATCAGTCTTAAGTTGTTGAGGGTTTTGCCTTTAAGGCCATGTTTTGAAACCCATATGCGACAAAGCCTGTTTGCTGTTGTCAACCACCTTGAATGGCTCACTGGACCAATTTCAAGAAGGGCCAGATCTGTGGGAAGTTCTCCTGTCCTTATGGCCTGTGTGATCCTATACCCGTACGCTTGATCAGTAGAGAGATCCTTTACGACATTGTCACTCAGTGAAGTAAGAGGCTCTCCAATTGAGAGTTTGGTGAATGAAGGATCAATTTCAAGTTCGGTTGCAGTGTCTAGCATCTTGCCAATGTTACCTGTCCACTTGTTGTTAGACAAGGTCTTCCCATCCAGTGCTGTGATCAAGTGTCGCAGGGGTAACTCGTTAGTGTGGAGGGCACAAACCAACCAGATCAGCTTACGGCAAAGCTTGACCTCTACCCAATGCATGGAACCACCCTCCCAGCCAGTGTTAACATTTGTAGAATCACCTCCAATGGCCTGCAGGCTTTTATCAATGCCCTTCTTCTTCATGAAATCTACAAGATTATCAACAATAACTTCAGCAGGTTTTTTTCTCGTTGAGCCTTTCTCAGGAGTGAAGTGGTAGAGATATCTTCCACCTGGCTCACTGCACACAGAATAATGCTCTTCTTTGATGATGCTGGGGAACTGACGATCTGAATTGTCTGCTTTCAGCATAACTTTAGTTGTATCTTGACGGCCGTCAAAGAAGATGCAGTCAATTTCACCCTTCTTACAAAGATCATCAAATTCCTGATCCAGGGATCTCATAACTTTTTCTTGGGCACTCTTGACTTTATTGTGATCAACTACAAGTCTCTTGTCTTCTTCAGTGATCAAGCCAGCATCCATAAACGCAGCAGTGGCACGCAGGCCAACACCATATCTGATGCTATGCATAGCAACATTAGGTATTTCTAATGTGTTGTACTCTGGCTTTTTATTGGAAGTTGAAGACGTGCTTGGTATTTCTAATGTCACTTCATAACTTCCATCCTTTCCATCTTGAGCATCAGCTATTTGTTCTTCATTTTCATCATCAGAGAAAATTATTTCATTTGATGGCATTGAAACATCCTGCTTACTTGTCTGCTTATATTCAGCAAGCCTTCTTCTTTCTTCTTCTTGCCGCTTCTGCTTTTTGACTTGTCTGTTGTGCTCAGGTTGATCTGGCAAGCCAATCTGATGTGGTCCAATAGAACCAGACTTGTCTCTCTGACCTTTAATGAAAGCAAGTTCCTTCACAGGGATCTTCATCTCCCTAGGGCATGTACAGTTAATGTGAGTTTCGTTTTTGCAACCAGCATCTGCAAGGCAGCCAAATTCAGAGCAGAGAACAATTTTACACTTGCAACTGAGGATGTCAAAAAGCTTGTCAAGTTTTGCAATGAAAGCCTCTTTGACATGTAGCTTTCCTCTCCCAAGAGATATGTTTTTGGCCTGCTCCCAGCTCTCTTGGATCTTGTTTAAGATTGTGACTCGTGAATTTACAACGGGGGCTACAAAAGAACTGTTTGCTCGTTCCCACTTTTCAAGCACTTTAGGGTAAATGTCCTTTGCAAGACTGGCTGCTGGGTAGTTTTCACATCCTCACCACTTTGTTCTCTTAGCAGTAGCCCATATTTCAGAACGTCTCGCAGAGTTGGGAGTTCAGAGGGCAACAACTCTCTACCAGTTCCAATTAGGTTGCTCATATGTGTGAATGTCCCCAGTCTTGTCCTCCTTTTAGAAGCCATTGTAGGTCAATTCCCACTGGTTAGGATGGTAGCACTGACGGACAAGTAATCTTCAGCACACTGATGAATATGTTTCAACCTGTGAAATAAGCAAAAACAGCAGTGCATTATATATACACAGCATATATAATTATTAATATAATAATTATTATATAATTCCACAAAAAAGTAAAAAAAGTCACTATTTTTATGTAGCTTCTTACCAAGCAAAACTAAATTATATTAAATTAACAAAAATATCTTTAGAATTCCTAAGTCATGCTGCAACGTTTTAGCACCCCTCATATTTGGAATTTGAAAGTTGAAAAATTCGACACACCCTACAGTGTGCGGGTCTATCACTTTCGGGTCGGGTCCAGGTCTGGGTCATTTTTCTAATTTAGTTTCGGGTCCTGGTCCGTGTCCGGGTCGGACCCGAAAGTTCATTTTCAGGTCCTGTCGGGTCTTTCAGTATATGACCCGGGTCTGGGTCGGGTCCATTATTAAAAATGTAATAACTATAATCTGGTATAGGATAGGTAATAAAGACTGCTACCGTAGCTACATTAACATGTTTTTTGAAACATAGTAAAACATTATATGGCTATACGGTAGTAGGCTAACCATGTATATTAATTAATCCAATTTTAGAAATGTTTAAAAGTAGGTGTATTAATTGTATTAATATTTAACAGTAACTAGGTATAGTTATACACGCATTGCTGAGGGGCAAAGTACGATGTATGATTGCTCTCTTCAGCCCCCTTATTCTAAATTGTAATTAATTTTGTGAAAACAAATTCTATATTTTTTTGAGTGAACTCAAATGGAAATTATCATCTTGAATTAAAATTAAATACTTTGTTTATCTTAAAAAACAAAAATAAAACCGATAATATGAAATAATTAAAGTCATTTGGTAGTAATATTGTCTTTATATTTTGAGGGCAACATATTCTGTGAACTCCTTTAAAACAGATATTGATATAGTGGCATAGCCTATACTTATTTCTTCTAGATTAGGATCTAGATTGAAAGTTGTGGCAAGATAGGAAAGAGATTTCTGAATTTTTAACTGATTTTTTTTATTTTGAATATACACAGTATATATATATATATATATATATATATATGCATATAACTGCAATGACCGCGCAGTATATAAATGAATAGAAACGACATAAGTGTTAAGGAACGTTTCTGCACACGAGGAGGAGAGATAACGAACAATGAAAAATGAGGCGAACCGCCCGGGAATCGAACCCAGGGCCTTCCAATTGCCGGTTGGATGCTCTACCATTATGCTACGGACCTCACTCAATCACAAATCGAAATTCTCCCACATAGGGCAGAAACCAATGCCCTGAGAGGGCACCCTCGCAAATCGTGAATATGCGCATATAACTGCAATGACCGCGCAGTATATAAATGAATAGAAACGACATAAGTGTTAAGGAACGTTTCTGCACACGAGGAGGAGAGATAACGAACAATGAAAAATGAGGCGAACCGCCCGGGAATCGAACCCAGGGCCTTCCAATTGCCGGTTGGATGCTCTACCATTATGCTACGGACCTCACTCAATCACAAATCGAAATTCTCCCACATAGGGCAGAAACCAATGCCCTGAGAGGGCACCCTCGCAAATCGTGAATATGCGCATATAACTGCAATGACCGCGCAGTATAAATGAATAGAAACGACATAAGTGTTAAGGAACGTTTCTGCACACGAGGAGGAGAGATAACGAACAATGAAAAATGAGGCGAACCGCCCGGGAATCGAACCCAGGGCCTTCCAATTGCCGGTTGGATGCTCTACCATTATGCTACGGACCTCACTCAATCACAAATCGAAATTCTCCCACATAGGGCAGAAACCAATGCCCGGGCGGTTCGCCTCATTTTTCATTGTTCGTTATCTCTCCTCCTCGTGTGCAGAAACGTTCCTTAACACTTATGTCGTTTCTATTCATTTATATACTGCGCGGTCATTGCAGTTATATGCGCATATTCACGATTTGCGAGGGTGCCCTCTCAGGGCATTGGTTTCTGCCCTATGTGGGAGAATTTCGATTTGTGATTGAGTGAGGTCCGTAGCATAATGGTAGAGCATCCAACCGGCAATTGGAAGGCCCTGGGTTCGATTCCCGGGCGGTTCGCCTCATTTTTCATTGTTCGTTATCTCTCCTCCTCGTGTGCAGAAACGTTCCTTAACACTTATGTCGTTTCTATTCATTTATATACTGCGCGGTCATTGCAGTTATATGCGCATATTCACGATTTGCGAGGGTGCCCTCTCAGGGCATTGGTTTCTGCCCTATGTGGGAGAATTTCGATTTGTGATTGAGTGAGGTCCGTAGCATAATGGTAGAGCATCCAACCGGCAATTGGAAGGCCCTGGGTTCGATTCCCGGGCGGTTCGCCTCATTTTTCATTGTTCGTTATCTCTCCTCCTCGTGTGCAGAAACGTTCCTTAACACTTATGTCGTTTCTATTCATTTATATACTGCGCGGTCATTGCAGTTATATGCGCATATTCACGATTTGCGAGGGTGCCCTCTCAGGGCATTGGTTTCTGCCCTATGTGGGAGAATTTCGATTTGTGATTGAGTGAGGTCCGTAGCATAATGGTAGAGCATCCAACCGGCAATTGGAAGGCCCTGGGTTCGATTCCCGGGCGGTTCGCCTCATTTTTCATTGTTCGTTATCTCTCCTCCTCGTGTGCAGAAACGTTCCTTAACACTTATGTCGTTTCTATTCATTTATATACTGCGCGGTCATTGCAGTTATATGCGCATATTCACGATTTGCGAGGGTGCCCTCTCAGGGCATTGGTTTCTGCCCTATGTGGGAGAATTTCGATTTGTGATTGAGTGAGGTCCGTAGCATAATGGTAGAGCATCCAACCGGCAATTGGAAGGCCCTGGGTTCGATTCCCGGGCGGTTCGCCTCATTTTTCATTGTTCGTTATCTCTCCTCCTCGTGTGCAGAAACGTTCCTTAACACTTATGTCGTTTCTATTCATTTATATACTGCGCGGTCATTGCAGTTATATGCGCATATTCACGATTTGCGAGGGTGCCCTCTCAGGGCATTGGTTTCTGCCCTATGTGGGAGAATTTCGATTTGTGATTGAGTGAGGTCCGTGTAGCATAATGGTAGAGCATCCAACCGGCAATTGGAAGGCCCTGGGTTCGATTCCCGGGCGGTTCGCCTCATTTTTCATTGTTCGTTATCTCTCCTCCTCGTGTGCAGAAACGTTCCTTAACACTTATGTCGTTTCTATTCATTTATATACTGCGCGGTCATTGCAGTTATATGCGCATATTCACGATTTGCGAGGGTGCCCTCTCAGGGCATTGGTTTCTGCCCTATGTGGGAGAATTTCGATTTGTGATTGAGTGAGGTCCGTAGCATAATGGTAGAGCATCCAACCGGCAATTGGAAGGCCCTGGGTTCGATTCCCGGGCGGTTCGCCTCATTTTTCATTGTTCGTTATCTCTCCTCCTCGTGTGCAGAAACGTTCCTTAACACTTATGTCGTTTCTATTCATTTATATACTGCGCGGTCATTGCAGTTATATGCGCATATTCACGATTTGCGAGGGTGCCCTCTCAGGGCATTGGTTTCTGCCCTATGTGGGAGAATTTCGATTTGTGATTGAGTGAGGTCCGTAGCATAATGGTAGAGCATCCAACCGGCAATTGGAAGGCCCTGGGTTCGATTCCCGGGCGGTTCGCCTCAGTTTTCATTGTTCGTTATCTCTCCTCCTCGTGTTCAGAAACGTTCCTTAACACTTATGTCGTTTCTATTCATATATATATATATATATGCTTCTTAACTGAAATATTTTTATTAGGACTATTTTACACTTTTTATTTGAGAAGACTTTATTCCCCAACACCGTTCGATCGCAAAAAGAATACTGCGTCTAATAATGATTGCGAAAGAGAATTTCTTTGCGGGTTCAGAATGAAGCTTAGAGCGGAAACAATCTTTGAACGCTAACTTGTGTGCACGGAGTAGACAATGCTACCAAAGCTGCCTGTTTTATTTCTCCTCCCATTTTCCATCCACCATTTCATGGGATCTTGATGGATCAGTTTCCCAGTTGAATCTCTCTTTTTCGCGAGGCGAGGACATTTTTCAAACTGTATCACACCCGCATCAAACTCGCACTCAGGACACAGTTGAATTCGTCCTTCTTCTGAGAAGTCTTTCCTTTTGTCGCAATTCTTTTTCAATGGGGTCCGCGCGCAGAGGTGTCCGAAGAACTTTCATTCATCCCTTGGTTTGTATGTGAGTTTTCGAAGTACTGCTAGTGCTAGGTAGCTTTATCATGATCCTAACTTTACGATATATGTATGGGTGACACGATTTTAGGTGTCGCTTTAGGTTTGTTACATGATTGCCACTATAGACTTTTCCACACTTTTTAATTTGGCATGTAGGTGTTTTATCAATATTATTATATTTAAAATATTCATTTGTAAGGCTAGTTTTTTTGCTACCACTCCCCACCGAAAAAAGACCTTGTAAGGGCATTGCAAATTCAAATAAATAGCAAACGAAGCACTGGAGACCAACCAATGTACACAGTACACAACTCACAAACAAACAATAAAATATATTAGGATTAGGCCATTCTTCCGTCCTCGTTAACTCTCCACTTCCAGTGAGTCATTTGGAGGGTGGAGTGATAATTCAATACACTGTTGCCAAGTCTAAAAGCGCACACATAAATTTTGTAAACTAAAAACCCGGCTGTGCTGGGTCCTTTATTTTCGGGTCGGGTCGGGTGTCTGGGTCAATTTTAAAATTCACTTTCAGGTCCGGGTGCGGGTCCGGGTCCGGGTTTTTTCTAATTCACTATCGGGTCGGGTCCGGGTCTTATCTCACTTTCGGGTTAAACCGGGTCTGGGTCCGACCTGCCAGACCTGATATATATATATATATATATATATATATATATATATATATATATATAATATATATATATATATACATATATATACAGTATATATGGAAGACCATTGGGCAACAAAACAAGCGAAACCATAGGAAAACTAACTTCAAATGCCCAAGGGGCAACGAAAACAAAAGAACATAAATATTGTCCTGGCTAATAATAAAGGAATAAGACCAAACCATTCACTCAACAAAGTTTCGTACCTGAAAGGATTTATGGACGAAACAAAGGCAGACATCGCACGCCTCACAGAAACTCATCTTCAGGTTTGCCAAGGAAGTTGTGAAAACTGCGAACATTGTATTGATAAGAAAGAGATAAATATAGAGGACTTCAACTTACGAAGAACGGATAGAACAACGAGATGTAAAGGTGGCTGTGCTATATATGTATTGTACATGAAGGTCATATGACAGAGACGATAATAAGTAAACCAAACAGCTTTGTGGAACTCCTAGCAGTGAAAATAGAAAAACGAAACGTGATACTAATAGTCATCTATAGACCTCCAAACACCCCCAACCGAAAAATTCTCGGAGGCCATTGGTGACATCAGAAAGCTAATAAAGGCCATAAACCCTCCATCCCCCAATATAATGATCTGCGGAGACTTTAACTTCCCACTTATAAAATACAAAAAGGTATATATATACCAGTACAAGGGGGGGGCACAAGAGAAGACCAGGAGCCTAGATCTGGTATTCACGAATAACACGAACTTGATTGCTGATATAAAAATAACCCCAACCATTATCTCAGACCACAACTTAATCGAGATATCAACAAATATGACGACAACATTAAAAGACAATACACATATTGGTGAAAGAAGCAAATTTGGAGCCTTTAACTTAAACTCCAAGACTATAAATTGGGAAGCAATCAGATCGCACATGGCCCAAATAGAGTGGAGAACAGTTTTAGAAAATAAAACAACTGAAGCAATGCTAACAACCTTGGAAGAAAAAACGCTGAGAATTTTAGAAAAATATGCTCTGAAATCACAGCCAAAAAGAAAGAGGAGCTGGCTAGAGAGGCAAAAGAGAAGAATATTCCGCAAAAGAAAGCGAGTTGAGGCGAAGTTAGCAACTGCGGAGATAATGGCAGGAAAGTAATACAAGAAAAACTGGAGAGTATCGATAGGGAAATACAAGTTCTGATTAAGGACCATACAGAGAAGGAAGAGGAAAAGGCGGCAGAAGCAATAAAGGAAAATCCAAAATACTTCTACAGCTATACGAAAAGGAAAACAAAAACACGCGCCGCTGTTGGGCCCTTAAGGAAGAGAAATAATGAACTAACCGACGATCCAAAAGAAATGTCTGAAACATTGAGGGCCCAGTATGAATCACTTTTTAGTACCCCAAAAAGTGACAAAGCGATACCTAACTAGGCTGACCATACGTACCGTTTTGAACGGGACAGTACCGTTTTGTATGGGTTTTTGTATGGGTTCTGTCACTGAAGAATAATTGTAAGCTCAATATGTTTATGTACTTACTTTTTCATGAATACAGAATATTACATAACCCCCGTCCCTTTTTTGCCATCCCAATGTCCCGTTTTTGTCTCAAGGAAATATGGTCAGCCTATACCTAACATACTGTGGATGCATTCTTTGAAGAGACATTGCAAGGAGATTATATACCAGATTTTGATTTTACCCCAGAAGATGTAGCGAGAGCTGGAGGCCGAATGAAACCACATTCAGCTGCAAGTTCGGACAATTGGAACGTATTATTGATTAAAAACTGTAAAAATGAAATAGCTACACCTTTATACTGGATATGGAGAAGTTCCCTAGACACTGGGGAAATACCGAGCATCTTGAAAAGAGCAAACATTGTCCCTATATATAAAGGAGGGGACAGATCTTAAGCAAAGAACTATAGACCAGTGTCATTGACGTCCCACCTTACCACAATATTTGAAAGAATAGTTAGAGAAAATTTATGATTTCTTGGAGACACTGGAAAGATTCAACGAAAATTACCACAGATTCTGATCAGGTAGAATGGTAGATCATGCCTATCAGAACTAAGAGAACACTACAACAGGTCAATACCACAAGGCATCACTCCTGTTCATTATCATGCTAACAGACATAGACAGCGGAGTAAACAGCAACAATATATTAACAGTCTAGGGTGGATCGATTTTACATTTTTTTCGATTTCCATATTCTAATAGAGACAAAAACTTGCGCATGCCTGAGAAAATAGCCTCTGCAAAATCTTAGCTTAATAGGTAATCATCTTCTGCCCCCGGCAGAGCGATGAAAATCATATTTTAGTAGTCAAAAACGTATTTTAAACCCTAGCCTAGAGTCATAAAATTTTGCGTGTGTGTTATTTCATGCCTAAGCAACGATATAAATGCTATGGGAAATATATAAATGCATTATTTAAGACAAAGAGCCGATCTGAAAATATGTATAATATTATACATATTTTCAGATTGGCTCTTTGTCTTAAATAATGCATATATATATTTCCCATAGCATTTATATCGTTGCTTAGGCATGAAATAACACACGCAAAATTTTATGACTCTAGGCTAGGGTTTAAAAATACGTTTTTGACTACTAAAATATGATTTTCATCGCTCTGCCGGGGGCAGAAGATGATTACCTATTAAGCTAAGATTTTGCAGAGGCTATTTTCTCATGCATGCGCAAGGTTTTGTCTCTATTAGAATATGGAACTCGAAAAAAATGTAAAATCGATCCACCCTAAATTTAACACCTTTGCAGACGATCAGTGGCGGTCCTAGCTTACATGACGCCCTGGGCGAACCTCACCTTCAGCGCCCCCCCCCCTGTTCGCCAACACACACACATTCGAATCCCCCCAAAATAAAGGACAGACATAACTCTTTCACAAAATAACTTTTTATTGGACTAATTGTTGGAACTTCAGAACCAAAACAGACTCAAATTTCTGAATTTTACAAATCCTTCATCACGTAAATAGAATAACTCACTTAAGAGAATGTAATTATGATACTATGAACAGGAAAAATACAAATTAAATTGCACAACTGCCATAAATAAACTAGAGAATCAAATTTCTAAATTGTACAAATGCTCTAATCACATAAAGAATACGACACTTAAGAGAGGGTAATTATTATGCTACACTTTGAACAAGAAACAAAATAAATTGCACCCAGCACAACTGCCATCTAAGCCTGACTCTTCTTACCTTCCTTGATGCAAAGTCATGAATTAAATCATCATATGAAATCTGCTCAGAATTGTATGATTTATACTGATGATGGCTGGACAGACCGGTAAGGCGTTCCTGTGACATAGTTGACCTCAGGTAGGATTTGATGAGGCTTCAGCTTTGAAAAGCTCCTCTCTGCTTCAGCAACAGTGACTGAAGAGTAACCAATTCCTGAGAGCAGTCCACAATTTGGATATATTTCAGAGAGCTCTCCTTTCATGGATAAATGTCAGCAGTTCAAGGCAAGGATATGGTCTTTGATGGCAAGTCAGTGCAAGTGTCTTCAGCTCCTGTGCAAGCTCTCTGCCATCCAAGTCAGATTGTCCCTAAAGTGTAGTGTAGTACTAAGGTTCACACATTGTTCTGTCAGCTCCTCAAATGTGAGATTTTGGAAATGTTCAGCACTCCAAACTTCTCTCCCACAATTTCCAACGTGGAAAATCTTTCCTGAATGGCTGATGTTGCAGCATCAACCACTGTGCATTGAAAAATGTCACCTCCAGCTTCTTCAAAGCATCAATCAAGGGCTCATCAGATGCTTCATAGGAGAAGTGCCGCTTTGTGGACCTCAGCCGTTTTTGTTTTAACAGCCTCCACATTCATTTGTTCACAGATATCTGTGGCTGCCATTTGTGCAGCCACAAAACCTGTTGCCCTGTAATTGCGGAGACCTCTCTCTGTTTTTTTTAGGAGATTTACTGCAACATCAACGTGCATGCTAGGAGACTGCATCTGCTTGCTCACATGCTGAATTTGGCACAACAGGTCATGCCACACCACTGAACAAATGGCGAAGCGGTATGACCCAACCTCCTCTGACAGAGATTGAGCCTCGACCTTTATTACAGAGTCTTTGGTGTGGTCCCTCACCTCGATCAGTGCATCTCTCACTGCAGCTGCCTGATATCTCAGGGGCTCCACACTCTTGATCTTGCTTTCCCACCTTGTATCAGACCACATCTTCAATGTGATGTTCACATGTTTTTTCAAAATGGCCCATCGTTTGTGGAGGCTGAAAACAAGTTGTAAAGCTTCTGCAAGATGCCAAAGTAACTTGTGGCATCAATAGATCCCTTAGCAGCATCGGCCACAAGCAAATTCAGAGAATGAGCCCCACATGGAACAAACAGAGCTCTGGGATTAATTTCTAGGAGCCTGGATTGAACACCCTTGTTTTTTCCCCTCATGTTGGCCCGTTGTCGTATGATTGTCCTCTACAGTCCATGAAAGGAACTTTTAGCTCCTCCAGTCTCTTCAGAATCAGAGATGCCAAATGTTGACCAGTGGACTCCTCTGCCTCCAAAAATCCCATGAAATGTTCCTTTATATGGGGCTTCCCCTCCAGTGACACAACCCGAATCACAACTGACAACTGTTCAGTGTGGCTGATATCTGGAGTGCAATCTAGAATTATTGAAAAAAACTTTGATTGTTTGATGTCGCTCACCATTGCTGAAATGGTCTTGCTGCTCGACAAATCAATGAGTTCGTTTTGTATGTGGTGGCCGAGGTAGCTGGTGTGACTGGAGGTCCCTTTTTGGACACGGTTAATGTGCTCTTGCATTATAGGATCAAATTGTGCCATCAGTTCAACTTCTTTCAGAAAATTGCCATTTGATGGTGAGAACAATTTTTCTGTATGTCCCCTTAGTGCCAAATTCCTAACTGCCAGAGAATGCACAATAGCAGTGAGACGTGTCAGCACCGCTCTCCATCTCAACTTCTCAGCCTCCAGAAGTGCCATCTCCTGCTTGTCATGGTCTCCCCCTTTCTCATCCTCACTGCCAGTTCTTTCCAGATTTTCATAGAATTTAGGTGTTCTGAACTGTTGTCATGTGATGTGAGCAATGAGCTTGCATGCTTCCAGTCCGAGAGTCCCAAACTTGTTAAATTTATTTTCCTCTTGGAAAATAATGTACAACAGAAACAGAAAAGGCTGTTGTTTTTTAAGGAATAGACCAACCAACTTCTGATTATATTTTCCCCACTAACCAATGACTTCCTGAAGTATTGATGGTGGAAACTTCTTCCGTCACTGTCGTTTCTAGGGAATACAAAGTCAGATGGTAATTGACTTGGTCCCCTGGAAACCAGTTGTGTCCGAATTCTCTCAGTCAGAACTGAAGGCCAGTTAGCAGGGTCGGTGGACAGAGACTCATCCTCAGGAGGCGATTCTGCTCCAGGCTTTCTAATAGAAAGAACAAGAGCATTACTCATTAGTATACACACCTAAGTTAGATAACACATTATTCACAGCACTTTGTTATGGTGGTGGTGTTATGGAATTATGGTGGTGAAACACCACACATACCCAGTAACCCAGACCCAGTGATAATAACATTATAATTTATAACTGTTTGCAAAATGCTTTGCAGGGATGCACACACATACACATACACACACACGCACACACTCACAGACATATGTGCACACAAACTCACCTGAAGAGTCCTGCCGGGGAGAAGTAGAAGCAAATGGGTCTTCATCCTCAGGATCAGACTGCATTTGTGGAGACATATGTGAGGCTGAGGAGGTAGATGGCTCCTCAGCCTCAATAATGGCAGAAGTAGACGGCTTCTCATCCTGGCTAGTGGCAGAGGGTGTTCCAAAATATTTCAAAAGTGCCCCTGCAAATAGTAAAATAGAACATAACAGACCAATGCATGAATAGGCTAGTACAATTAATTTAACATGTTATTAAGCACAATTTATTAAACTTTTAGAATAGGAAACAAATATAAACCTCCTTGGTTAATGGCTAATTATATACATAATAGTACACTTCAAATGACTCAGAAAGCTATATCACAAAATAGCAGTGCAATATAGCAGTGAAGA
Source organism: Bathynomus jamesi (assembly GCA_023014485.1). Classification (NCBI taxonomy): domain Eukaryota; kingdom Metazoa; phylum Arthropoda; class Malacostraca; order Isopoda; family Cirolanidae; genus Bathynomus; species Bathynomus jamesi. The sequence goes on from JAJOZX010003206.1 coordinate 242,494, forward strand.
GTAGATGACATAGCTCTATACCTTTATCTTTTGCTCGTTTCTCCTCTTCTTCTTTCCTCTTTTTTCTAAACTGAGCACCTGATAGCTTTGACCTCTTCTTATCCATTTGCGGTTATTTGACAGACCTTAGTGGCTTAGTGTGAAGATTCGTTCTGTAATAAATAATATACATTTCACTATTTAACCAAACCCAGAAAAATAACATTACATATGTTAAAGTATGGGCCTTTATTCCCAATAATATTAATCTGGAAGCATTTTGCATTGTTTAGGTCTTTTATGGGAAGGTTTATGGAAAATGCAATAGATGGTTTTTTATTAATAAAAATATATTTATTGATCTTTTATTATTTATTTTATTTTATTTTTTATTTTTATTTATTTCTTTATTTATTTATTCTTATTTTTTTTTATTTTTTTTGCAGGCGCTCATGCCGCCCCTCCACAAATGCCGCCCTGTGCGGCTGCCCATATTGCCCATATGAGGAACCGCCACTGCAGACGATACAAAGATCAGCAGAAAAATCAGCGATGTAAATTAAGAGGAGGCCTTGCAGAGGGACATGAATAAAATATACAAATGGTGAGAAGACAACATGTCATTTAACATCGAGAAATTTCAGCTCTTGAGATGTGGTAGAAAAGAGGAACTTAAACAGACTGCATACTATGCTCCAGATAGACAGGAAATTCAGAGAAGCACGAAAGCGATCGATCTGGGGGTAATAATGACCGATGATGCGAAATTCGAAAGACAAAATCAGATAGCGTAAATAAAGCAAACAGATGTCGCCGGACAGGTAATACGAACGTTCAAAAGAAGGGACAGGACAGTAATGATTCCCCTACTAAAAACACTGATTATACCAAAACTTGAATACTGCTCAGTTTTAACGTCCCAATATAAAAAAGAAGAAACTAATAAACAAGAAGAAACTCAGAGCATTTCACAGCAAAGATTGATGGCTGCAAAGAGCTGAACTACTGGGAAAGACTACGTAAACTAAATCTGTACTCCCTGCAAAACCCAATTACCATTACCCAATTACTAAACCCAATTACCATTCAAACAACACTGGAAAATAGGAAAGGCAGGATGTTTAGTGTTCCCAAATTAAAGGCCTGACAGGGGACCTCCTCAACACTGATGGAAAATAGCTTGGTTGTCAGGGGGCCAAAACTTTTAACCAGCTTCCAAAGGACCTCAGAAACGTTACAGGGGTCAAAGTTGAAGTCTTTAAGAGAAGACTAGGTGCCTGGCTCAAGACGGTACCAGATGAGCCGGGTGTATCTGGCTATGTACGGTGGAGAGCGCAAGAAAGCAACTCGCTCGATTTTCGTGTGAAGAGACCAACGCACGGAACAGCAACGAGGTTAACGAGGTATATATATATATATATATATATATATATATATATATATTTAACTGTAAACAACACTCAGTATATTTAATGTAAAGAACGACGCTTGTTTAGAAGAATGTCCGCACAAGAAGAAAGAAAACGAGCAATGAAAAATGAGGCACCTCCCGGGAATCATCGAACCCGGGATTATCCGATTACCGGTTAGATATGATAACCACTACACCAAGGTCCTCGATTAATCAGAACTTGTAATTCTCCTACATACGAGCGGAATCGAATGCTATTTTGAGGGGTTCACCTTCTCATGCCGTATATGTATACAATTTAACTGCAAACAACACACAGTATAATTAATGTAAAGAACGACGATTGTATGGAGGAGAATTACGAGTTCTGATTAATCGAGGACCTTGGTGTAGTGGTTATCATATCTGACCGGCAATCGGATGATTCCGGGTTCGATTCCCGGGAGGTGCCTCATTTTTCATTGCTCGTTTTCTCTCCTCTTCTTGTGTGGACACTCTTCTAAACAAGCATCGTTCTTTACATATATACATATATATATATACATACTCTCTCTCTCTCTCTCTCTCACTCTCTCTCTCTCTCTCTCTCTCTATATATATATATATAATGCAAACCCACAAGGACAAAGAAAAATGATTCCAAGGCCTTTCGTGTATTCAGAAGTACACGTCGGCATTCCCTGACGAGGTGTACTTCTGAATACGTGAAAGGCCTTGGAATCATTTTTCTTTTTCCTTCTGGGTTTGCATCATTCATTCATTTCACGTGTTTAATTGTGAAAATCATCCCATATATATATATATATATATATATATATATATATATATATTATATAATATATATATATATATATATATATATATATATATTAGGGTGGCCCTTATTTTGACATTTTGGAAAGTTCTACCTCTGACCTTCTCAGGTGGTTCCATTTTGGTAAAAACTAAGATGAGTCAAATATGAGCCAGATTGAATAATATTTAGGGGTGGCTCAAGGGCTTCAAAATTTGCCCCCTATTTGTGACCTCGATGACCTGTTTCCTTTTCTTTGCTTACAGGTTTTATGCAAGTTCTTCGCCACTTCTTGCATCGCCATATTGTTTTCAAAGAAGAAATCGGAACAGCAGCAACTCGGACCATCGAGCGAGTCCAAGAGTTCCGGTCTCGCGCCACAATCCCAACCAAACATAGCCAGGATTCGGTCAAAAGGCTTGAGCAACTCTTCTTCGAGTGGAAGGGGGTGAAGAAGAACAAAAGCCGTCGAACTCACACCCAACAAGCTAATGAAGCCATGTTCTTAGCCAAAGTCGAGGAACTTTTTGACGTAGCACACGCTTATGCCATGGAGTTCATCAAGAATCAAGAAGACAAGCTTTTCCTTGAATCTCAGCGCAAGAAGGGACGACCTGGCTCCCTGGGGGGGAAGTTGACAAGGTGCTACTCCAACAACAGCAGAAGCAGAAGGAGAAGGAAGAAAAACTGATGAGGAGACGTCATCGATCACAACTTGACAAAGAAGCCTTGTTGGGAAAAACGGAGCTGGAGAGCAGCACTGACTCAGAAGAAGATCTGTATCAAGAACCAGGTCCCAGCACAATTAGTGCGGGTAGTGCCTCTTCGCCACTAAAACGAGGACGCAAACCTGTCATTTCACCCCAACCTGCCGCTATGCTTGATCAAAATGGTTTAAGTGACAGAGCTACTATGATGATCATCTTCGAGGCTTCCAGAGCCCTTGGACAAGACCCACAAGAGCTTGCTCTGAACAGGGCGACCATCCAACGTCAATGTCAACAACACCGAGAAGCAGCCGCTGCCAGCATCAAAGAGGCGTTCAAACCAGACACACCCCTTACAGTCCACTGGGATAGCAAGCTCATGCTTGATCTCACAGGGAATATGAAGGTGGATAGACTGGCTATTCTAGTCTCGACAGTGGGAGAGAAGAAGCTGCTGGAGATTCCGAAGATACCCAATGGGACCGGCTAAGCTATGGCCCAAGCTGTGTACAACGCCATTCGCCAGTGGGGGTTAGAAAACTTTATCCGTGCCATGTGCTTTGACACTAACTCCAACACCGGTCGATCGTCAGAGCCTGCGTAATTCTTGAGCTCCTACTGGGCCGGCGTCTTCTGCATTTTGCCTGTCGACACCATATCCTGGAGTTGGTCTTGGCCGCCACCTTTCAAGCTTGCTTGGGCCCCCAACATTGCACCGGAAATCCTCTTGTTCAAGCGGTTCCAAGCTCAATGGCCATCCATTGACCAAGAAAGGTACGAGGACGCCTTCTCGGACGACTTCGCTGCATTAGAGCTCGCCAATGTCCGGAACGAGGTCACTGCGTTCAGTGAGCAGCAGCTGTTGGAACACCAACCCCGAGATGACTATCGCGAGCTATTCAACCTTATGCTGATCTTCCTCGAAAGCACACCTTCACGTGGGAAAACGTTTTGAGCTCCTGGGCCTATGCATCTTGCTCGCTGGATGGCAAAAGCCATTTACAGCCTCAAAGTTTGGATGTTCCGGTCTCAGTTTCATCTGACAGCGAAGGAAGCTAAGGGACTGATAGATTTTAACATCTTTCTTGCAAAGGTTTACCTCAAGGCCTGGTTTCTGGCACCTCTTGCTTCCACCGCAGCTAGAAACGATCTCCAACTTCTTCAGCAGCTTCACACATACCCTCAACGAAACATCATTGCAGCTACATCACGCAAGTTGACCGGCCATCTATGGTACCTGTCGAAGGATTTGATTCTTCTAAGCCTCTTTGATCCAGAGGTGGATTCAACCACAAAGCAGGCCATTCTGAAAATTTTAACAGAGAAGGAAGGAGAGGACGACCCACCAAAACGGGCGTTCGTGGATCTGGCGACGGTGGAACAAAAAAAGCTCGCCAATTTTGTGCCAAAGGAAATCAGAAAACTGTTCGCGACGCTAGGCATGCCGGATACATTCCCGAACGAAGACCCTGGTACACGGAATGACAGGGATGACTTCAAGGCTGCCCAGGCAATCGTCCGCTCTTTAGCAACGACCAACGACCATGCAGAGCGAGGCGTTGCCTTGATACAAGACGCGACGCGGTCAGGGCGATTTCGAAATGAAGAGCAGCTGCAATATGCCCTCCAAGTTATCGAGCAGAGCCGGGCAAACTTTCCTGACGCGAAGAAATCAACGCTGCTGATGAAGTCGTGATGTGCGATTCTGTTATAACCAAGTGTCCCTTCTACACTGTTTTGAAATTATGTAATTACATTTTTGTACAATGATCCTTCTTTATACAGGGTGTCCCAAAAGTCCCTATCTATTTAGTTGAAATAGGCTGAATTTCAAATAAATGTCACACTGACCTGAATACAGGTGTATTTCTATACAAATTACAAGTATTACACCATTAAAATCTTTAATTAGCAGTTTCCACATGTGCTCCATCTGTATCTCTGCAAATCTCAAAGCGATCAGCTGCATTGCGGAACACATTTCCGAGCATTTCAGGGGTTATTTTCTCAACTGCTTGCCTTTAGACCTCTGATTTAATGAAACCCCAAGCAAAGAAATCCAATGGGGTCAAATCCGGAGATCGCGATGCCCAGGGCCTAAATTCACGAATTGCTTTATCTGTCGGTCCAGGCTTATGAAACCTTCTTTAGAATCGGTCTCTAATTTCACATTTCATTCCTCTGATGCGACATGTTACTATCATAACGCGTTCATGCACATTCATCACCAATGATATGGAACTGAAAAAATTAATTAAAAATTTAAAAATAATTAAAATAGAAATCTAATGCATGATTTGTCTAGAAAGGTGCGTGCAATCATGTCATTAAAACATTCATTTGAAATTCAGCCTATTTCAACAAAATAGATAGGGACTTTTGGGACACCCTGTAATGTAATAATGCAATAAAAGGAGTCATGGAACAAATATACTTAATTTTCTAGACAAATAACTTAAACGGCCAACACACTTGGCCTATGTCTGGAGGGGTGCTAGAGTGTACAAATTTTGACGGCTTTGAGCCACCTCTAAATATTAACATATTCTGTTCAAATTTCACACAGGATACTTTTTCATAAAAAGGAACCATTTGGCGGGGTCAGACGTAACATTGCTCTGTTCTGAAATGTCACCATATGGATAAGAGCTACCCTAATGTATATATATATATATATATATATATATATATATATATATAGAGAGAGAGAGAGAGAGAGAGAGAGAGAGAGAGAGAGAGAGAGAGAGAACGGCTCTCTGCATCACGCGTTTTATGTTTTATTTGCATATATATATATATATATATATATATTCCCTGTATTTAAATGTATAATATATTAAATTTTTTAATCGTATTTATGGTGATAATGATTAGTTCTGAAGGTATGAATCATGTGTGTTAATGCGTATTAGTTGGCTCGCCAAAAATTGAAAAGTCCTCTAGAAAAAACTTAATGGCGTTTTTTGTTAATAGCAGGCACCCACCTTAGATAAGTAGTATTGACGATGCCAAACAAGATGTTGGTGGATGTCACTCTCAAATTTGGGTTTGAAGGTCCCATACAAGGTTACAAAAGTCAAATTCTGAAAAATTCCGAATTTTTGCATTTCAGTGGTGGCTCTATGTAACAACGTGTTTAAAGGTGTATCATTAGCACATAAAGCATATGTTTGTGATTTTATGGATAATAATTGAATGTAACTATGACTCTGGATGTCTTTATTTCCATTAAAACTACATTTAGCATGCTGGGTGAGGTGCCAACTACTACTACTACCATAGTAGAAGTAATAGCATACTTTCACATGTTGAATATTTTCAATGCACTGGCTGGCCAGACATTGGTTTGGTATATGCAATTAAAATAGTGCAGACAGTACTAGCTGGTAAAATAGTAATAATACTGGTAAAGGATAGGTATGTTTCGAATTGTTTCAATATATCTGTGGCTACTACATACTGCCATTCCCACTTGTCTTTGCAGATAGGGAGCTCATCAGCAATGGCCCTGTAACTGTCATCAAACGCAAGAGGAAACGTCAGGATATCAGTGAGGATTGTTGCTTCTTCTGCCAAAGCAGCGCTGATGACCTGCGCACAGCATCAGCAGAAGGAAAAGCAAGAACTATAATTGTGGGCGATGAGAAAAAAGCAGGGAGATACCTACTATCTTGAAGTTTTACAAAGACTGGAAAGTCGTTCCAAAGATGATTTCAATGCATTGGAACTCAAGTGGCATAAATCATGTTACTTTTTATTCACCTCTGAAGGCAAACTCAAAAGGCTGCGAAGTCAGCAACAGACCATGGGTGCATCGGCGACCACAAAAAGAAAACAAACGATGTCAGAGGAGCAGCAAGGGCCTGAAAATGAGTGCATGACGAAGCTGTGCAAAGACTTGACAGTAGGCCTGTCTCGTGCTCACGTATACGACATGGGAGACGTCTGGGACAGATACGCGAGTATGTGTAATGACACCGGCATCACCATGAAATACTCCAGGAGAACAACGTTCTACGAAGATGTTCAAAGGCTGCTTGGATCAAACGCCAGCTATGTACGCCCATTGTCAAGGGGCCCGCTGCTGACTTACCCTGGAGAGAGCTCAGATTTCATCATATCCAAAGCACTGGCTATGTCTTGTGAACAAGGTCCTGTCACCTCTGAGTCAGAGTCTACTGAAGATGAAGATGCTGATGTCCGCATGTGTGCCACTAGCAGCATATTCCAAGATATGGTACACGTGGCTCTGAAGGTTCGAAAAGATCTTCTTGAAACTCCTGGACACCCCGAAACATGGCAAGGTCTTGATCAGGAACATGTTGATCGCGTCATACCCGACAGCCTGTACCTGTTTCTACGATTGCTTTTTGGGGGAATGGATGCTGTGGATGAGGGCAGTGAAGAGGACCAGAAAGTGAAGCAGAGTGTTGTAGCATTGCCCAGGACATAGTCTATGCAGTCTCCAACCGACGAAAGTTGACACCAAAGCAAGCATGTGGGCTTGGTTCTTACTCTATACCAAGCCACCCGCTCAGAAGCACTCCTAGATCTGTTCCACGCGGCAAATCACACTATTGGTATCGACACTGTAAGAAGGATAGACGCCACCATCGCTCAGAACATCCTGGAGAGGTATGTTCAGAATGGATGTGTCTACATCCCTGACACCATCGTCAAAGAGAGAATGATTCACTGCTCTTGTGACAACATAGATGTTTTGGAGTCAATCTTAGACGGGAAGAACACCTTCCACAGCACTCAACTGATGGTATGGCAGAGAGGCCCCCCTCCACAGCAGAGTCATGGCCAAAAGGGTGGCAAGCACAAGAGATCGAAATCTATCAAACCTGATAACCTACAGGAGTTCCAAAGGCTGGACCAGACTACCCTCCCATCTGGCAAGAGGCCATCTCCTCCTCGCTACGACACTGACATAGACGACTTGTCACATGAAACTGAGAAGGACCGAGCACGTGCCAAGAACTTGGCCTGGGTGGTGTCACGCATCCATTGTGAAGCGATGTCCGTTCCAAGCTGGGGAGCATTCAATCAATCTGTCAGCACTGCGGATCCACCAGTAACGACCGCCGGGATGTTGCCAATCCTGCAGGCACCAGCAGATGACAATGACACCATGACCACCGTCATCAATCGCTTCATGGCCATTTCTGAGTATGTCAGCCAGAAGTACACCATCATCACTGCTGATCAGCCTCTGTACAGCAGGGGTAAGGAACTAGTCTGGGCAAACTCGAAATTTGCCAACGTGGTCTTGCTCATGGGAGGCCATATCTGCTTCAACTTTCTGAAAGTCATTGGTCAACACATGGAAAGTGTGGGACTTGATGACTTATGGACAGAGGCAGGTGTGTACGCGGCTAACACCACTGAGACAATGCTGGACGGCAAGGCCTACTACCGAGCTGTGAGAGGTCACCAGCTGACGTATGAGGCACTGTGGCGCATCAAGTGGCAGATGTTTGAGTCATGGCTGGCTGCAACTGGCAACGGAGATGAGAACGTCAAACAGCTTGCCCTCAATGTTGCTTCGCTTTTCAAAGACAGAGCTGACATAGATGAGATGCGCGATGCTGTTGACAACTTCTCAGACGTTTTGGCAGATGAGAAATTCCACAGTCTCATGGAGGAATTCAATGACCAGCACTCTGAAAATCCCAACTTCATGCTGTGGTCATCCTACATGGAAATGGTAGAGATTCTACTGGCCTTCATCAGAGCTCAGAGAGATGGCATGTGGAGTCTCCACATAGAAGCCTTTGCTGCAATGCTGCCTTGGCTAACTATCTATGACCACACAAACTATGCACGTTGGGGCCGGTCTACTTGGCTGATATGAGAGGTCTTGAGAAGTCAGCACCAGAAGTTCATGCAGAGTTCTGTAATGGGAACTTTGTCGTCAAGAGGACGGCGAAGCGCTTCAACCAAGTTCCAGCTGATCAGGCAACCGAATGGATAAATCGTACATGCAAGATGCACAATGGTATCATCGGCATCACAAAGAATGACCAAGCAAGAGACAGGTTCTGCATCACATGGTCAGAGCGGTCACGCATCTCTCAAGACACAAGATGCCTCTTCAATCTTCAAGATGATGATGGGGAAGCCACCTTCACTCGGGTTGACAGTCTGCCTTCTCGCACTAGGCGTGACGCTCATGATGTCATGAAGCTAGTTCAGCAGTTGAAGCAGTTTGACGTCTTCAGAGTTCACGTGAGTGAAGCAGGAGATACAGATGCCGCCACTAACATCCCACTTGTTTCACTGGCAACCAAAGACACTGCACCCACAGATGTTGTGGAGAACCTGCTGACAGCTCAGGATCGAGGAAAGCAGCATGTAATCGGCTTCATGAAGGAGAGACTGATTGAACAGATCTACAGATCTACAGAAGCTAAGGCTAACAAAGACCCTAAGATCCACTCTAAGGTTAGCCCGAGAGAAAGGAAAGAGTAGGGGGTTAAGAGAAGAGAATAAGGGGTTAAGTAAGGAGGAACACCTATCACTCGTGGGTTAACATTCATTCAGAAAAAGAGAAAAAAGACTCATCATCATCATCCGCCGGCCACTGCCGACAAGTCAGAAAAATAGTCGGAGAATAGGAGAGGGGTGAAAGATGAAAAGAAGTAAAATAAGAACGCTTACAAACCATGCAAACACAGTCTTAACTCACTGTCATACCATGCAAACTACAAACATGCAAGAAAGAGAGTTACAGACATGCAAAGTAAGGAGATAAAAAAAAAAAAAGTAGGTAAAGTTAAACAAAAAGTGGGTTAGTTTACGCTACGAGCTACATCTACGTTCGTGTTAGTCTAATTTTTTTTTTTTTTTTATTGCTGGCATCACACGCTGGCATGTCACAAGCTGGCATTCATCGTCAACAGACTCATCCTCGAGCACCACCACCAGAGCTCCTGTTGCTAACTTTTTTTTTATTTTAAACAACGTTAATATTTTTAAAATGTCTGTCAAGACGGTTCTTAAACATATTAACGCTGGTAGAATGAACGACTGACGCGGGAAGATTATTCCATTTATCAATTACTTTAAACGTAAAGAAGTTTTTAGCGATATTAGTAATGAAACGTCTGCCACGCAACTTAAATCCGTTATTGCGAGTATTACTATTATCGAAAGTGAACAATTTGTCAAAATTTACGTTATCGATGTTATTAACGATTTTGAAAACTTCAATAAGCTCCCCCCTTAATCTCTAGTTTCGAGTGAATACAGGTCTAACTCTTTAATCCTATCTTCATAAGGCTTTGCGCAATGACGGAATAAGTTTCGTGGCACGACGCTGAACCCTTTCTAACCTATCAATATCCTCACGCAAGTACGGGCACCAAAACTGAACGGCATATTCTAAATGAGGCCTGACTAGGGACTTGTAAAGGGGCAATATAATATCCTTCGATTTAAATTCGAAATTACGCGCTATGAAGCCTAACATCCTATTAGCTTTTGCGCAAGACTCCAGGCACTGGTTCCTAACCTTTAAATCCTTAGATACGCGTACGCCTAAATCTACTTCCTCGTCAACGCTCGCTAACTCCCTATCATCCATCGTGTACGTGTAATTATTGTTGCGAGAACCTATATGCAAAACTTTACATTTGTCTACGTTAAATTGCATCTGCCACTTATCTGTCCACTCCATAATCCTATTTACATCGTCTTGGAGCCTATTCTATCGTCCTCGTTAACAACCTTACCGCCTATTTTAGTATCGTCCGCGAATTTTGACACGTTACTAGTCAATCCTACATCTATGTCGTTAATGTAAATTACGAATAGCAATGGGCCTAACACTGAACCCTGTGGGACACCGCTACCTACATCTAACCACCCCGATTCACTACCATTAACTACGACCCTCTGTCTCCTAGCACGAAGCCATTCTTCTAACCAGTTAGCTACCTGACCGCGTATACCGTGCGCTTTGACCTTCGCAATTAGTCTCCTATGCGGAACTGTATCGAACGCCTTTTTAAAATCTAAATAAATAACGTCAGCTGCTCTATGCCTATCGTATTCGCGCACTATTTCGTTATAAAATTCTAACAAATTAGTTAAACAAGACCTATGGCGTCGAAACCCATGCTGACTACTATTAATCAAATCTCTACTTTCTAAGTGATCGATGATACGATCCCTAACTACGGATTCCAAAAGTTTACCGACAATTGACGTTAAGCTAATGGGCCTATAATTGCTAGCTACTGCGCGGTCGCCTTTTTTAAAAATAGGCGTGACGTTAGCTAATTTGAAGTCTTCAGGAATAATCCCCGTTTCGAGTGACTGATTAAAAATCTTCGTTAAGGGGCCTACGATAACGTCTTTCAAATCTTTCAAATGTCTGGGATAAAAAGCGTCAGGGCCTGGAGCCTTGCTAACTTTTAGCCTATCGATATAATGCGCAATCTCAGCCTCATAAACAGTTATTTCATCCAAAATAGTCTCGCTACTAAATGGAACGATATCGTCCACGTCAGGGACATTATTTACGTCTTCTACGGTAAAAACCGTCGCAAAAAAGTTATTGAAAATACCCGCCATCGCCTGAGGGTCAGAAGCCAAAGCGCCATTAACATCCACTAGAGGACCTATGTTATCTTTGGACCTTTTCCAGTTTGTGTACCGTTTTTCATACCGTTTTTCATAATTAATTTTTCCGAAACGTCTGCCAATAAAACTTCAATATGTATCGTTTCATCGTTCTTATTCCTCAAAATTATTAATATAAACACCCAGGAATGTCTGTTTGTCAGTCGGTCACGCTCAGGAATGTCTGTCAGCCATTGACGATTGGTTAGGTTAAGTCGTGATATTTTCGTTAGCTTTAACCAAAATATCACGACTTAACCTAACCAATCGTCAAGGGCGTACAATTAACCTAAAAAAAAAAATAAAAAAATTTGATATTATCACTCATTTTTTATCTGAAAAGAAGCAAAAATAAATTATATGAAAAACGGTACACAAACTGGAAAAGGTCCTTATCTTTTACCGGCTTACGATTATTTACTTATTCAAAAAACTTTTTTGGATTATGTTTACTATCCGCAGCTATAAGTATCTCTAAATTACGCTTAGCATTCCTAACTGATCTTTTAACCTGACGTCTAAGCTCGATATATCTATTAAAGTTAGCTGCCGTGCCATTGCGCTTATTAAGTCTATACGCTACGCTCGTTTATGAACTCGCCTATTTCCCTAGTCCACCACTTCGGCCTACCACGATTTCTAACGCGCTTGGGCCTACGAGGAATAAACTCCCTTTCAATATTCCTAAAACTTTCTTTAAACGCCACCCAACGCAAATTTGTGTCATTACCAGTGGCGACTCGTGGTATAAATGTATAGGGGTGCGATTTCATAAAATTGTACGACAACACGGACTCACAATAGGCTAGCGCGAATCCAACTGCCGCTCACAACAGTACTTGTATTAACATATGCGGCTATGCCAGACGTACAATTCTAGTTAATTACAAATAAGTAATAATTTCAATAAAATACATATAAATGGCTTATATCATTATTACTGAAGTAACTATTAGTAAAAATGAAGTTGTTATTATAAAAAAAATTCGCGATTGTACTTATATTTTCATTACAACAGTAAAATATAATTTATATTTACTTGAGCGAAAAATCTATCGCTCCATTCTGCTGCAATATTATTTTGTATTCAAACAGCGGTACGCTGTTTGAAGCTATGCTATAAGTTTAGAATATTATGTACTGTATGAAGGCTTACTCAAAATGCCTCATGAATCATGATATGCCACATGAATTTTTAAAATATATTTCAAAAATATTTATTTTAATATCTTAAAATTAGTATATTTTTTATCTGTTAAATTAATATTTATCGTTTCAAGCAAGGGGAGCGACCGCTCCATCGCTCCTATACGCCAGTCGCCACTGGTCATTACCCATAAATAAGTTATCCCAGTCCACTACTCTCATCCTATCCGCAAAACTATCAAAATTAGCCCTACGAAAATTAGGGACTTCTATTACGTTACTATCCTGAGTGTTTTCTATCAATAACTTAAACCTAAGAATTTGATGATCACTACATCCTAAACTCTCGCCTACTTCTAAACCTTCGACTATATTCTCGCCGTTCGTCATCACCAAATCTAAAATATTATCACCGCGCGTTGGTTCGGTAACTATCTGTCGTAAAAAGTTATCGTCCATAAACTCAACCAATCTCAAACCCTCCTCATTACCAGTAAAATTCTCGTAATTAACATTAGGGCAGTTAAAGTCTCCGACAATTATACTATTCCGATTGTCAATAAAATTACCAAGAAGTGAGTAAAATCTAGCATCTGTATCGAGGGGTTGAACGGGAGGTCTATAAACAACCACAAAATTAAAACTAATACTACGTGCCCTAACTTCAACACATATCGCATTAATTGCTGCCGGAAAATCTAACTTAACCTCGATAGCCCTAAGGGAATTACGAATATACAGCAAAACGCCTCCACCAAACCTATGTAACCTATCATTAGTAAAGAGTTTAAAACCCGGTATATCAAGTTTCCCCAACAAGTCCCGAGTCACGGTATTTAACCAAGTTTCAGTGATAGCAACTATATCATAGTTCCCGGAATAAATTATCGCCTTAAATTCATTTAATTTATTTCTAATACTACGCGCGTTACAATAAAAGACGTTTAAGTTATTTTTTACCACGGGCCCGCGTTTTAAACTATTTATCACGTCGGGCCCTCGTTCCCCGGACCCACAACGTTTAAAGAAGGCTTCGACCTATACAGCTTTCGCACGTTTTCGTCTATTAACCTACCTAGCCTAGCATTACCTATTTCATTAAAATGCACCCCCATCTTTTATAAAAAGGCTAGGATCACTGAATTCGGACCACAGCTTTACGAAGGGTACATTTTCCTCAGCACAAATCTCTTCTAATTTGTTATTCAAAAATATTGTTTTTGACGTAATTCTAAGACCCAACCCGTGCCTAGGGGTAATACCTAGAACTAAAGACCTATCTGACCTTGCCTTCAAGGACCTAATTAACCCCCTATATCTCTCCAAAAGGTCAGGCACTCTCGTATCGGGCCTATACGAGTCGTTGCCTCCTACCATCGTCACCAACATTGAGTGACGGGAGGCAACGTCAATCCTATCCACTTCGTCTCTAACTCTGTCAACCCTGGCCCCTGGGAGACAGACCCTCCTCCTCTTGGTTGGATGCCGTTCAACGAACTCTTTGTCTATGTGGCGCACTAAAGAGTCCCCAATTAAAATAGTTTCCCCCTCATTCACGTCCCTTTCCAAATGGGCGAAAGGGTTCGAAACCTCGATAGGGCGGGAATTCCTATCACCTAACGTACGCGGCCTAGCTCCACCCTTAACCTCTCTAAATCCCTCGCTATCTACTACTCTCGGACTAACCTTAACCTCTTCCTCAACTCTATCTAACCTTCCCGACAAGCTACCTAAACTAGAAACTAGGTTACGCACCTCACCCTTCAAATTACTAACGTCATCAACGTTAGTATTGGTTCGGCTTCCGTCAACCGTAGCCCTACCCCTGCCCTCATCAAGCGTTGCAAGTCTTTCCGCTACCTCACGTACACTGCGTTTTATGTCAACTAATTCCTCCATGAACTCGCAAAAGAAACAAACTGATCTCTCGGTAATCGCCATAGGACCGCCGTTATAATCCCTAAATTCCGAATACCACCGGTTAACCCTACACCTAACACACGACGCTTTCTGCGACGGCATCGCGGAGTGAAAAATTAGTTTAAACCGTCACAGGTATAAGTTAAATTAAGCTGGCACGCTATGAAAACTTCTAAATCGCTAAAAACCACTAATATTCGATTACTTAACTATAACAACGTGAATTTAAACGCAAGTATATAAAATTCAAAGCTATTCAAAAGCAAAATTCTCAGCAATATACAAAAGTAGATGCAATATCAGAGAGCTCAGGAAATGCGTCCGTTCAGTACAGATGAAGATGAAGATGAAACGATGAAGAAACATCGGTCGAAAACCTTCGCTGATGTGTACAAAGCTACAGTTTCCACCAAGCAGAACATGAAGAAGACCATCAAAGCTGACAGAAAGCTACTACAGCGGCTCCTGAATGCTGCGACCGCAGGTCGCATGGTGGAGATGGTCAACGTCTTGAAGCATGAACTGTCCCCAGTCCCATTTAGTCTGGCGAAGGCAAGAGGAGAGATGAATTCAACATTGAAGTCTGAGCTGATGAACATCCTGATGGCTCAGCAGACCATAAGCTCAGAGGTTCCAACCTCTGATCTGAAGACCTGTGTGATGATAGATGGCCATGCACTCATCCAAGCTCGTGGCAAGCTTGGCGGATGTCGGACATTCGGCGACTATGCTGAAGTGTTCTTCAAGGTTGTGACGAGTTATTTCAATGAACACACAACAAGAGTTGATGTCATCTTTGATCGGTACGCAGGGGAAGGATCGATCAAAGCGGTTACCAGGACAAAGCGTGCAAACAAGAAGAAACCGATTCGGAAAGTCATTGATGGCCCACAAGTTCCACTGCCTGAAGTGTGGAAAAACTTCATGGCCCTGGATACAAACTGGTGGATATTGGTGGATACAAACTATCCTCATCAGTCATGTGATGCAGCGTCCCAGGGCTATGAACGAATACTGGTAGTGTGCAGAGATACTGATGTAAAGGTGCTGCCGATTCACTTCGTTTGCACCCAGGTCGCTGAACTGTGGATGCTGTGCGGAACGGCCAAGAACCGAAAATGCTACCCCGTGTATGATGTATTCAAGAGTTTGTCGCCCCCAGTTAGGGACAACCTGGTCAGCTTCCACGCTTTGACCGGGTGTGACACAGTCTCGTCCTTCAGTGGTCATGGAAAAAAGAAGTGTTGGAAGGTGTTCAGTGACTACCCACTCCTGCTGCACGCCATTGGTCGAGATGGGGATATCGCAGATGTTGAGAAGTTTGTGTCATTTGTATGGCACCCCGGAACAACACACAATTGATGACGCCAGAGTTCACCTTTTTTGGAAGTCCAAGAAGACTCTGGAAATGCTCCCACCGACAAAGGATGCCCTGAAGCTCCACGCCAAGCGGGCAAACTATCAGGCCAAAGTATGGCTCCAGGCTGACAAAGAGCACGTAGATGTTGAAGATCCGGTGGACACTTCAGTTTGGAAGTTGGAAGATGGGAGCCTCCTACCAGTGTGGACAAGACTTCCTCCAATCCCTGAAGCCTGCCTGGAGCTTGTTGCTTGTGGTTGCAAGAAAAAGTTCAAGACAGCTAGATGCAACTGCTTCAGGAAAAGGATGAAGTGTACGACAGCTTGTGGTTGTGACGATAGCGGTTGCTGTAACCCAGCTGGACAGTAGATCTATGTCTCTCTTCTGGGCTGAAATCGAGAGAAGCTGGAATGTGCTGTAAGGAACTAATAACTCTGTTCTTAAGTGATTGCAATCCACACAATTGTGACATTCAGTGCAACATTTCGGTGCTGTTCATCAAGAAACGTGAACTTGTAGATGTTACTAGTGTGTAAACTGTATAGTTATGGGGCTATATTTACTGCTTTGTGATTTAGTTGTGATAATTCTGTTACTGTGAGTACTTAATTCATGCCATCAAACTTATTAGGCACTAATCATGTTAAAATAAATTGTTTTGACAAACAGACTTGCTCAATGTTTTTTTTCGCCAATTAAAATAAAAAATCACAAATTTTTAGCACAATTTCGGTCGTGATTAACTTGAATTTGACCTTCAGTTGGTAATTCGGATGGAATAAGCGTGTCATCATACTTCTTTATCACTAAGTGTGGCAAAATAAAACATTTGGTCAAACCAACTGGCTCAGAATATTTTTTTTTAATTAAAATTAGAAAATATAATTTTTTGCACAGTTTGACCTCGAAAAATGACCTTCAAAGCCAAAAGCGAGAGTGGCATCCACCTGCATTTTATTCCTCACCCACATTGATTTAGCATGGGTGCCAGCTATTAACAAAAAACGCCGTTCAAAGTCGATTTTTTAATTTTGGCCGGTCCACCATATAGCTTAGTTTATATTAGTATTTTCTTGTTGCAATTTCATTAATCTTTTTCGTGACAGTGAGAACTTATAGGATTACTTGTCCCCAAACTTCTGGTTCGAGAGAATTCTGTTTTATGTTTATATTAATTTTTGAGAATAAAAAGATGTAAGTAGGTATCACGGCTAACCGTGGTTTTGTTTCCGTCCGATGTTTTCATTCTGCATAGTCTAAAATCGGAGTATCCAAAAATCAACTTACATTGGAGTCGTAGGCGTGAGCTGGGCTTTTTCTGTTTGCAGTGCTATGGTAGTTGCAGTACTACCTCTATCTCGATTTAATAATAGTAATATTTCCTGTATATATATATATATATATATATATATATATATATATATATACAGGGTGGGCCGTAAGTTTCCATACATAGGAAAATTTAAACGTTTGTTTTTATGTTTCAGATACCCTAAGAATATGCGTTTGTAAGATCTTGTTTACTGATGAAGCAAATTTTTACGTCAATGGAGAGGTTAATCGGCAAAACATACGTTATTGGAGTAATGCTAACCCTAACTGGCTGAGTCCGACGAAGATGCAAGGTGCCGGTAAAGTGATGGTGTGGGCCGGGATATGGGGTGACAGAATTATTGGACCAATTTTTGTCAGTGGAAATCTTAATGCCGAAAGGTATCTTAACATGTTGCAAGAAGAGATTTTCCCATCCCTGCTAAACGAGGAAGGTAACTTTTCAGTTTACTTCCAGCAAGATGGAGCTCCACCTCATTATGGTCTTCACGTGCGTCGGTATTTGGATCAGCAGTTTCCGGATGCTTGGATTGGTCGGCGTGGTCCTGTGGAGTGGCCTCCCAGATCCCCAGATCTCACCCCCCTTGATATCTATCTTTGGGGGCACTTGAAGGCCATGGTGTATCAGGAAAAGATACGAGACAAATCATCTAAAGGAACGTATCACCAACGCCATTACAAGCATAACGTCAACTGTGCTAATGCGTGTTCATCAACAGTGGGGAACACGTATTGAAATGTGTTTTCAAAACAATGGCAACCATGTAGAGCATATTATATAAATAAAAATGGTTGTCCATAAAAAAATGTTTATTTTTCCTATGTATGGAAACTTACGGCCCACCCTGAGTATATATATATATATATATATATATATATATATATATATATATATATATATAGGAACACCTCGAAATTCGTCGTTAATTCGTTCCGGAATAACACGACGAAATACGAAACGACGAAATTCGAGGTAGATTATAACATGTTTCAATGAGAAAACATTTTACTGTATTGTTATTAAACAGATTAATTAATCAAATTCTACTCGTTTTTTGGCAAAATATGTAATATATTGCATAGGTAAACAGTTGAATTTCGTTAATTTCGATCGTTTTTTTTTTCAAATTTAAAAAAAAAACGACGAATCTGCGAATATGGACGACGGATTGCGAAACTATAGGTAGTAAAAGATTGACGACGAATCTGCGAAACGACGAAATTCGAAACAACGAATTTTGAGGAATTCTTGTATATATATATATATATATATATATATATATATATATATATATATAGAAAGAGAGATGGAGGGAACGGTTCTCTGCACCACGCGTTTTATGTATGCTTTACATATATACTCCTCTTTCTGTTGTGTGTGGGTGTGTGTGCGCGCGCGCGCGAGACTCAATCAGCCAAAATACATGCAATATATATATATATATATATATATATATATATATGATACACACAGACCGTGCATGGAACAAGGAACTCTTCTAGGATAATTAAATCCACTATAGTCCGAATAAGTAATGGTAAATGACAAATACCATAGTTTTCTTTTTCATGATGCTAGCCCGATGTGGGCAACGGGTCACTCGCAAAGAGGTCCCAAAAATATAGTTCCCCTCACCAGCTATCTGCAAAGCAGATAGAATCCAGCTTTGGGACAGGATCTAGGATTTAAAGCAGCCTAGCCCAGCTACATTTAGAACCTCAATATAAGCAAAAGACTCGCTGCCTTCATGTCAGATTGAATACATCAACGAAAAAGGGGTAACTATTATATTTTAAGCCAAAAACCAAAACTTAAACCTCAACTGGCAGAACTGAGCGTCCACTTTTCAGGGAACCATTCTGAGTTCATTCCCATCTTGAAACGGACATGTTATGTGCCTTGAAAAGTGGACGCTCAATTCTGCCAGTTGAGATTTCAGTTTTGGTTTTTGGCTTAAAATATAATAGTTACCCCTTTTTCTTTGATGTATTCAATCTGACATGAAGGCAGCGAGTCTTTTGCTTATATTGAGGTTCTAAATGTAGCTGGGGTAGGTTGCTTTAAATCCTAGATCCTGTCCCAAAGCTGGATCCTATCTGCTTTGCAGATAGCTGGTGAGGGAAGCTATATTTTTGGGACCTCTTTCCGAGTGACCCGTTCTCTACGTCGGGCTAGCATGATAAAAAAGAAAAACTATAGTATTTGTCATTTACCATTACTTATTCGGACTATAGTGGATTTAATTATCCTAGAAGAGTTCCTTGTTCCATGCACGGTCTGTGTGTATCATAAAAATCCTCAGGGAACCATTCTGAGTTCATTCCCATATATATATATATATATATATATATATATATATATATATATCCCGCAAGGGGGTTCTAAGCTCGTGCTCTTGAGTGCTCTTTGTGCTCGTTTGTACGTGCTTGTTCCAGGAGGTTTCACGTGCGCCCTCCCGGCCCTAGCACCCAAGGATGATGGGGCCCGACCTTGCAGTCCTTGTCATCCTTCGTCTTTTTCCACTTCACTGTTCCCTCCACCCTTTCTTTTTTCTCTGTCTTTCCTCTCACTTTTTCTTTGTTTTTCCGCCGAGATATGCCCTTTCAAATAGAGGCGAATCGGTTCTTCCCGAACTTAAAAAAAATATATATATATATAAAATATGGCTTAGACACCCAGCCACTCAAGTTGTTCGTTCAGCTAGCCGGCGGGGGTCTGAGCAAGCACCATTTTGTGCCAAGAAGGTCTAGCGGACGGACGGAGGTGTCTCTTTCCCGTCATGCCTTTAATAAAGACTTGTGTTTTATTTTTCCTATACAAACATATACTGTATATACACACATACACATATACACAATTCATATATACAGGTCACATACATATACACACACATACCGACATACATACATATACATTTCATATATATATATATATATATACATATATACAGTGATGGGCAGTATCTAGATCATGGGTCGGGGAACTTTTTTGGGTATTACTCAAAAATCTATTTGAGCAAAATGAAATTACCCCCAGACTTCAAAGTAAACAAAAACAAGCCAATTGCTCTTAAAATTGTTGCATATGGTATACAAAAAATTCAAATTCAAAAAATGTTTATTGGATCCATTATTATGGAGAAACAAAAAAAAGCCACACATGCTGGCATAAGAATAGCACACAAACAAAATTAGTAAAAAGGATTGAAGAACTGAAGAATTTCATTCAAAACATCTCCACTTCAGGTTTTGGAAAAATGATGCTGTTTCATTTTTGATACAACAACATCAAAATCAGGACGTAAATTCGTAATATTCTAAAATTTAGAATAACGCCACATTTATGTAACAAAATAAAATAAAAATATACGAAAAAAATATCAGCACAAAGTGTCAAGCCCTAAAAGCACCTCTTCGTTTCATGATACCATACACACGACTGAGGCTCTGAGGGAAGTGTCTCTCATACCGCACGCATTACCCCCAAAATTTTTAAATTTACCCCATTTGGGGTAATTTACCCCTGTTCCCCGACCACTGATCTAGATACATGTATCGCCGATATGTATCGATCGATACTTTTTTATCGGTATCGGTATCGCTTTAGCTACTTGACAAAAGTATCGATTTATCGGTATCGCTAAGGTCAATTTTCTTAAATGTATCGAAAAAAATCGATACTTCGATACATCGATACATTAATAAGAATTTTTAAATATTTAAATAGATGTTATAATATGACACTACTGAGTTATATTTATGAATATACTGTACATAAATAATAATATTATTAAATATTTATTTAATGACAGTACTACTCTACTGGTCACGTCACACAGTACGGCGCAACGTTTAAACACGTTTGTACTTGTGTTATTGAGATTAATTAACCATAATATAGAAACGCTCATAATATAGAAACGCTCATATAATATAGAAACGCTCATTGGTGTTGCAACACTATTGGCCACGCCCACTCGGTGTTGAGTTTAAACAGGTTCATACTTGTAACGCAGCGATTCCTCTTGGTCCCCCGAGGCATTTCTTATCAATCAGTCACTCATTAAGTAGACGTCACGCCGAGTAGTTGTGCGATAATGAATGAAGATATTAATAGTAATAATAACGCGTCAGGGAGTGAGCCACAAAAGGAACAACCTGGTGAAAATGACGCGACAGAAAATCATTTCCATAAAATTAAAGATATCAACTGGTCAAAATCAGTCCTAATAACTTGCAATAAATATTTTAAGATTGTGAATTGTGATGAGCGACTTAAATTATCTTGCTTGTGTCTCTTGTGCCCTTCAAAACCTGGTGTATTCATTAGTGCTGACCCGTCTTCGTGTTGCAATTTGAAGACTCATGTTTCGGTAAGTGCATATAAACAAGTCTTTAAATAGTAATGGGCTGTATGGGCTGCATCGGCAGCACGTAAAAGTATTGAAATACATTTGTAATTAATTAATTGTTTTTATTTACATCTATAAAACCCATTAAAATGTCGTTGATTTTACTTACAGTGCGTACAAATTACTAGTATAAACAATAATATCTAATACCTACATATTAAATGAATAATTATAAAAATGTACCGGCGATGCATGTATCGGTATCGCTTAAGACATCTAGAAAGTATCGGCGTATCGGTATCGCCTAAGACGTTCTTCATGTATCGATGTATCGGTATCGCTTTAGCGATTTTCATGTATCGATGCCCATCACTGCATATATACGAGGGCCGCTCAATATATTTTGCCTCCATCTTTTCTTTTTCTTTCCAAGTTTCTTTGTCAGTTCTAGAAATCTTGTACACAAGTAGTTACATACCTTTTGTACAAGTTTTTATTTTTCCACATGGTCTTCATCCTTTTCTACGGCTTTCCTCCATCTCGAAACAAGGGCCTTTATTCCTTGCTGGTAAAAGTCCGCTGGGTTCCGCTGGAGCCACCTCTTAACTTCCTCAACAACCTCATCGTCACTCTGAAACTTTCTTCCACGAATAGCATCCTTCATTGGCCCAAACAAATGGAAGTCTGAAGGTGCCAGATCCGGGCTGTATGGAGCGTGGGGTAACACAGTCAAGCGCATTTTTGTGATGGCCTCTCTTGTTTGCAAACTGTTGTGTAGTTTTGCGTTATCGTGCAAAAGAAGGACGTCTTCCAGTTTTCTCTCCGGTCGAACTGGCTTTATACGCCTCTGGAGTTTCTGTTGGGTAGCAATATATGCCTCTGAGTTGATTGTTTGTCCTTTCTTCATAATGTCAACCAGAATCACCCTTTTCATGTCCCATAAGATGGTGGCCATAATAACCTTTCCTACAGAGGGAGCCATTTTGAACTTTTTCTTGAGTGGGAAGTCTGCGTGATGCCAGTCCATGGATTGGCGTTTTGTTTCAGGTTCAAAGTGGTGTACCCAAGTCTCATCCCCAGTCACAATTCGTGAAAGGAAGTCATCCCCTCGTATCGAACCAACGGCTCAGAAGCAATTTCTTTTCTTTGGGCTTTGTGATCTTTAGTCAGTTCGCGAGGAACAAACCGTGAACACACTTTTGAGTATCTCAGTTGCTGAATTATCGTATTCACACTTCCTTCACTAATTCCTAGCTCAAGTGATAGCTTCTTGTAAGTGACGCGCCGATTTGATCGAATGATGCTGTTAGCACTTTGCACAGTGTGAGATGTCACAGCCGATACCGGGCGACCGCTGCGTGGCTCATCATCGAGGCTGGCTCTCCCTCTCTCTGATGATCGCACACGTTTAGACCAGCGTCCAAGTGTGCTTCGATCAACAACAGCATCTCCATAAACGTTTTGTAGACGTTTGTGAATATTTCCAACTGTTTCCTTCGGTTAAGAACTCGATAACAGCTCTGTTTATGATGCACATCACTGTCAGACGCCATTTTCGAAACTGCGTTAACCATTGGTTTTATACGAGGGCGTTTAAAAGCGGTTTTGTACAAGAAGAGAGGTTCAAACTGGAAATATCCGGTTATATGAAGCGCAGAAAGTTCAAACTTACGTCCCAAAAGGCATTTCAGCCCCATGGCCTATTATTTAGCTAAGAAAAAAGGGTGGGGCAAAATATATTGAGTGCCCCTAGTACCTTTGTGGGCGTGAGCTGCTAGGTTAGGTTATCCCCACCCCCCTTGGAGGGTCTATCCCCGACCCCCTTTCTGCATACCCCTCTTCACCCCCTTAACACTGTGCCAGTGCCTTTCAGTGTTGCATAGCACTGGCACTCTTGCAGGGCTCTGGCTCTGTAATAATCATTGCAACAATCAATATTGCGTTGCAAATGCATTGCACTCGACATTTTTGCAGGCATACTACTGAGCTGACCACCTTGTTATTGATAAAGATTTAACAGTTAAAAGTTGCGAGTTTTGATGGCATTTTTGTAATACAGCCCATCGATGACTGGATGATGAGAAGGAAACAAATATTTTGCACTAAATTAAAAGAAGTAATTGTGCCCAAAAACATTCAGCTGCACTGTTTTCAATTAAATTTAAGGAGTGACTTGAACAAAATAAATAGTCTGCTGTTAGACTATGATTTTTTATTCTCGCCTGAAGTCCTTGGTATTGACCAGATATATTTGACGCATTGTCATAACTTTGACCCATGCAAGCTTTTATGTCAATATTTAGTGACTTTAACTTTTCCACTACTACTGTTTCTAAATTTTCCCCAGTATGGAAAATTATTGTGATAAACTCCAAAAATCGTCCCACTGTATTTCCAGTGGGAAATAAGTATCTGAGAATAAGTGTTAATTGATCTATATGTGCAATGTCCGGCGTAGAATCCACAATGGTCATAAAGTATTTCACTGCTTTTATTTAATTTACAAATTGAGATTTCAATGTATCGTTCATGAGTGCGATAAATTCATCGCATATTAAAGAAGATAAGTAATTAACACGGCTTTCCCAGGATTTGTTTGTCTTGGAGGATGCACTGCTATAAAAGGGACAAATTCACTAAAATTTTCAAAGCACCCGACGTAAATAAATAATTTGCATTACGCTCTGAAATTTTTTTTATTATCACCCATAAATGGTAATCCAAGTTTAGTTAAGTGTTTTATTGTATCAGTAGTATGGCCGCAAAATGGTAGAGTGCATATGCAATTGCAATGTTGATCATATGAGTGCCAGTGCCAACCCCCAGGGTGCCAAAAAAGGGGGAGGGGAAATCCCCCAGCAAGCTGGGAGAGTCCACCTAACCACTTTGGGGGAGAAGGTGGGACGGCCTCACTCCCCCAAAGAGGAGGAGAGAGGAATAGACCATCCAGCTTCTGCGAGAGGCAGAAGCTTAATGAGAGCTCAAGGTAGCAACACTTGACTTAGAACTAGAAATCCGCCAGTTGGCCTAATCCACCAGTTGGCTTAGAAGGCACAAATGGCTTGTATATATTAATAACTTTCGAACGAATTAAAAGCGCCCACAAACACACATACACTCCCCGACTATACGCCCATAGAGCCCTATTATCACACACACACACATACATATATATATATATATATATATATATATATATATATATATATGCATGCAAAGCCCCAATAGCAAAATATATACAAGCACAACCACCACACAAAAAAAACACCACATCACCACTAATCGTCTAAGTATAGACTTTTAGGAGCTCATCCCATCAACAGCACATGGTGCGATGAGGGCTACAACCAATCGTCTAAGTATAGACTTTTAGGAGCTCATCCCATCAACACCACGTAACCGATATGAGGGCTACAACCAAGCATCGCAACTTAGACGATTGGTGTTGAGGCAGTATTACACAACCACCACCGCTTTAATTACCAGCTCCTGGTAGACCGATAGGGTCTCTAAATACGACCCAATAGACAGAGCTATTAAACAAACAAATACGTTTATGGGGCCAAGTGGTAGACCGACAAGGTCTCAAAAAAAGGCAACGCCAATAGTTTTTCTATTGAGCTTCTCATGGTATAATGCTACGAGGCCAAGTTGACATTTGGTAGGCGATCTTTTAAACAAAAAATCGAATAAGATAAACTAAATTTAATACAAAATCAAATTTTCGCCATAATACACAATTTTATCCTTAAACTTAACATAAAAAGCATTAATATATTTTGAAAACAAAATACATATTAAATTAGGGGTAACTTATTCGTTTTTCCTCCTTTACTTGCAGCCCTGCCGCAACAGTGCTGCATTATTTTTAATATATTTTAAAACCGGCATTCACGATCATATTAAATCTTACTGCTCAAGATATCCAGAAATAATGATGCAAAATTATTTTAAAAAGTATACTCTTCGAAGTATCTTAAACTTTGGCAAAAAAAATATTAATATAATTAAGTTACTTTATGACGTCATAGTTATTCAAATTATGACATACGTACAGTGTAAGTCATTATTGGGAGGATTTAAAAGAACGAATAGAGACAAAGAGTGGGTATTAAGGACTAAGAAGTACAACTACGGGTTCCAATCCTGCTATATGCAATGTGCATGCGTAATCTAATAAAATTTAGGGACGAGGATTAGATGCAAGACAACCATAATAGAATAGCACAATAGAAAGTACAAATCGAAATTCTATCCAAACTCGCTCAGGCGATTTTGGTTTCTCATGTAAAAATTAATATTGATTATATAGGAATTATTCATCGTTCATTTTTACAGGGCTCTCCCCTCTAGAGTGATATTAACAACAATACAATACAATACAATTGAGAAAATAACATCCTAACGAATTCAAATTAGATGATGACGAATTTTTCTTTACAATACAAATTTTATACAGAACAAGTTAGTTCGGGTGGTTGAGTACAACGCACAGTAATCAAATCTTTAACATGACACTTCCTTAGAGTTATTATAAAATATAAAAATTTAAAGATTAATACTTTAATTTTATACAAACAGAATAAAATTATTAATACGTTAATTTAGACAAACAATGATATTATTAAATTTTACAAATATTTAGCTATCATGATCTACAGTTAATAAACTAATTTTATTGACTAGTGTAGGTGAAAATCGAATTATATGTAATGGATGATGTATAGACCTGTGGTCAAATGTGTATTTTATAATTTTGAGGAACAGATTAGCTTAGAAGGTTGTTAAATTAACTGAATAAATACATGAGCAAGATATATATAGTAAGCAATAATTATTAAGATTAAACTAATTCAGGATATGAATGGTGAATTTCCTTTCCAAAAAGTATGCAATGATTTCACGAGTGTTTCAGAGTGTGGGTGATGGTGATAATTGGTTGAAAGAGTAAGCAGTATCCGTAGATTTTTGTAGTATTTATGTACGTAATGTTTGTGGAGAAATGTACACATTTGAACAAGTTTTCATGCGTGTGTATGTGTAGGGATTTGGAAGGTTTTTGAATTAACAAAGTTTAAAAATAATGTATAATAATTTAAAATAGGTTTAGGGTTATAAAATCTTTTAAGTTTAAGTCATTTATTGTTATTATTATTATTATTATTATTATTATTATTATAAAATCCTTTATGTTCAAGGTCGATTATTATTAAATTCTAATATCGGTTGTATTTAATGGCAATGCGTGCGGATGAGTTTCACTGTAAACGTGACTTGAGATACGGAAGGAAAATGAATTCGAGTGTGTCAAAAGTAACAAAATTCAATTAGGATTATAGATTTTACGTAATTAAATCAGTTACACGTATTAAGGTAATGAAAAAAAAACGCACTTAGAGGATCTTACAAGTAATGAAAGTAAATCTGACGGTATTAAAAATTAAATTTTAACATGGAATTAAATTCGACTAGTAACATTCCTAGCCATATATTAGTGTCAAATTGACTATAATTTTCGTTTGATACCTTACAAATGGTACAATAACAATTTAAGGACAATTACTCACGATTAATTGAACAAAGAAAATTAAAAATACAAATTAAAAATAGAAATCAATTATGCATTTTAATGAACTAAACATATAATATTCTTACAAATAAAAAACAACTTAAATTTAGGGGATGTGCGGTCATACGGGAAAATTTCACGACCGTACAGAGCAGGATAAATTAGGTACATGATCGATTAATTATTACACAACTATTATCATCACATATACATTACAATAATTATCAAAATCATTATAAACAATTGTAAAAACTGTTTTGGTTACAAACAATAAAATATATAATTTTACCTATATATTTATATACGCAATTACAGCATGAAAAAAAAAGGCAAATCGATCAATTTCCTTCTTACAACAAAAAAAGTTAAATTCAATTGACTGCATTGAAATGGACTTAGGACTTGAAAACTGACTTGGGACTTGAAAACTGACTTGGGACTTGAAACTAACTTCAAAACTGCCTGAAACTGACTACAACTGAATGGGGACTGACTACAACTGACTGAAACTGACTACAACTGACTTGGGACTGACTACAACTGTTTGGGACTGACTACAATTGTTTTGGGACTGACTACAACTGTCTTGAAACTGACTACAACTGACTACAACTGTCTTGGGAGTGACTACAACTTTCTTGAAACTGACTACAACTGACTTCAAAACTGACTGAAACTGACTTTGAACTGAAACAGACTTTGAATTGAAACTGACTTTGAATTGAAACTGACTTGCAACTGAAACTGATTTGCAACTGACTTGAACTCTATCAAGTATCTTGAAACTGAAACTGTCTGACTTGAACTCTATCAAGTGAAGTCTATTATTCTCTTGGTTTGGTTGTCCCTCTTGGAAGCACCCAACTGAAACTAACTGAAATGGACTGCACTGAACTGCTGTCAGTTGAGTCTACTGAAACTTGAAACTGACTTGCACTTGAACTGCTATCAAGTGGAGACTATTAATCTCTGGGGTTTGGTTGTCCCTCTTGGAAACTGAAACTGCTTCAAGTATCTCTATAACTCTATAACTCTCTATAAACTCTCTCTCTCTTAATTTGCAAGTCAATTTAATTCAATAATTTGAAAAAAAATTGTAAGCAAAAAATACGAAATGTAAACACATTTCACTCAAATGTACACGAAGGTACAGTAATATTATGTTTGGTACATAAAATAAAATTGTTCTATACTAACTATAATAGTGAAAATAACTGTGAAAATAACTCTCTGACATTTAACTCTGTGACATTTAACTCTGTGACAATAAACTTCTGTGAAAATAATTGTTTCAATAAAAAAAATGTATCACTGGTGTCTGAAATGTTCACTGTGTTTTTGGTTAATTCTGGTTCAGTACTAATTATTTACTGTTAATAATACTGACTTTTCAAATGTTTAGAGATTATTTTAAAAAAAGAGTTCTCTACTTAACAAGAGTCCTAAGGCGAAATCCTTGGAGACGTGTCCTGAAGACGTGTTTTGCTGGCCACTTGTTCTTGGGTGAAAACTAGGCGTGGAGAAATTGGAGTCTTGACACACCGGTTCAAGGATGGATGTGACGAACTAGGAGTCGTGACACGCCAGTCAACTGGATGTTGGTTCTAGTTCCAGGGTCTGGAAGACTGGAAGAATCCTGGATGCAGAGGTTGCCAGTTGTTAAAACCCTGGCAAGGTCGCCATCTTGTTAACCCCTCCGTCTATGGCCTGGGTTGGTTCGAAGTCGACGGGGGTTCTGGTTAGGAGGCAGCAACGGATTTGTTACTTGCGGTAGTTTCTTCTTTACTACTCTCCGAGTTCTTCTATAGTAGCTCGGAGGATTCTGAGAGGCTTATTAAATTCTCTGAAAATTCCCGGATTCTTCTTATAACGTATCGGGAAATTTTAATGACTAAGTTCTCTGAAGAGAGCAAGGCTTCAAGGAGAAGATAAAGACTATTCCTTACTGTAATTTACTGCTAAAATGTTACAGGTAATGCTCAGCCTCGCAATCTATATTAGAATGAATATGGAAGGAATTATTGTGGTTTATATACCCCGACTCTACTAACATCATCATTATTAAATGTTGAAGAGGCTGTATTATTTTTGCACAATAGTTAAAAATAAAGTAATTTTTTTGTTGTGATAATGGCGAAACAGATAAGCAGGATATAGGAAGAGGAAGCCATATTTCTATCATGAACAGCGTATTTTCAGATCTGATGTTTTCCGGGTCTGCAGAGTTAATTAGAAACGGAAATTGAACTATGCATTCTTATATTAAGATATGCATATGAAAATTAAAAGTTTAAGGCAAGACATGACTTCATCTTTTATAACGAAGAGAGAATGCATCTAATCTAAAAAAATGATTAAGAAATTTTGAGAAGAATAAGTTACCAATTATTTGGCAAAATAGGAAGCAACTCCAAAATTTATCCCAACGAAAAAATAATAATAAAAAAAATAATATCGCCGAGTGTACATTCCTAAATGGCGACATAATGTCGGGTTGTACATCGAGTACAATCCTAAGTACATTACTGAGTACGTTGTAATTTTGGTTTATTACAATTATGATTATAATTACCAATAAATTCACATTAACTTATTATCGTTAATTATACTTTTATTAAAGTACATCAATTTCATCATATTAAATTATTATCGTTAACTACAGTTTTATTAAAGTACATCAATTACATTATATTAAAGTATTACAGTTAATTACAATTAAACAGTTGACTCTATCTTTATTTTGTTTTTACAGTGTTTCATATTTATAGACAATTAAGATGTTAGAAATATAATACAAAGTACATGGGCATATACGGTGTATATATATATATATATATGTTAACCCCTCCGTCTATGGCCCTGGGTGGTTCGGATCGACGGGGGTTCTAGTTAGGAGGCAGCAACGGATATTTCTTCTATAACATTCTAATTCTTTTCTCTCGCTTTATGGGGTCGACAATTGTTAATTCTTTTCTTTCTATAATACTCTGATACTTTCTCTTGGTACTAAAATTATCGACTTTTCTTTTATAACTTATCGACTTAACTGACTAAATTCCTGAAGAGAACAAGGCTCGAAGGAAAAGATAAAAACTTTCTTCAACTGTAAATTTACTTCTCAAAATGTACAGGTAGTGCTCTGAATTTACAGGGGTAGAGGTTCGACCTCTTTCGACCATGGCTCAGGCCGGAATCTAAAAAGTTAAGGAGGCAAGGGGCCTCTGCCCCCTCCTCGCAGCGAGGCTGCTAATAAAGGAGTCGTGATGAAGTGCCGTAATGAAGTGCTATAATGAAGTGACTTAATGAAGTGCTCCAATTTTACAAATACATGTATAATATAAACCTAAATGTTTAGGGGAAGACAGTTGAAGGTTAAGTTTCCCCCTTTTAAACACATGATCAGATGTTTGAAAGATTCCAAATAAAAATTTAAAAAATAAAAATAAAAACTAATCGTATATTTTTGCCGAATCTTCATTTCTGAAGGCGATATCATTTCGTAATAGTACATAAGTACAAATTAAGTACACGACTGAGTACGTATTAATTTTGGTTCATTACAATTACGATTACAATTATGGATTACTTCACATTCGCTTATGATTGTCCATTACAGTTCTATTAAAGTACATTCTTACATTATAAATTAAATCATTACATTTAATTACAGTTTCATTGAAGTACATTACGTCGTTTACCATTCTTAGTGTTTTTATATATTTATATATGGTTATACTATATGGTTATACTATATGGTTATACTATATGGTTATTATATATGGTTATTAGTACAACACAAGTACATGAGCACATACGAGATAATTTATATACGAAATAATATGTTATAATATGTTATAAATTTGAAATCAGAGGGACAGGAGGTTTCCATCTTAGAAGCGCTCACTTATGCTATAGTTCGCGGAATTTGATAACAACTAAGCATTTTCGAGTTCAATGCGGGGTGATATAATAAAAAATAATAAATGAAAAAAATAATACGAGAACGTATTTTTGCGTTTTCGAACGAATGCCTAAAGTTTTGCGTTTCATAGATTGACACGAGTAAAAATGAATATTTAATAAAATTTATATAGGATAATGATCAAGGGAAATTAATGACGGGAAAATGTGACGTATGGATTAAAATGGTTGAATAATAATGTTTATACTACATAACACCACAACATTATTATTAAAGAATTTACCATACATTGCATACGGAAGATGTCCATATACTAAGCACGTGATTTAGTGTACAAGGTATGGGAAACGTAAAGAGAATTAAGTTATTTTATGACGTCATAGTGTATAAGTCATTATTAGAAAAGATGAATTAGAGAAATACAGTAATGAATAAAGAAGTACAAATCGAAATTCTATCCAAAACTCGCTTAGGCGATTTTGGTTTCTTATGTAAAAATGAATATGGATTATTCATTATTCATTTTTTACAGTGTTCCCCCTCTAAAATGGCATTAATTAATACAATAATATAATACAATTAATACAATACAATTGAGAAAATAACATCTAACGAATTCAAAATAGATGATGACGAATTCTTTTTTACATTACAAGTTTTATACAGAACAAGTTAGTTATTATGCTTTGAGAGTTATCATAAGTTATTATAAAATATAAAAAATTCAAAGATTAATACTTTAATTTAGACAAACAGAATAAAAGGATTAATACATTAATTTGGACAAACAATTAAGTTAGACAAAGAATGATATTGTTAAATTTTTAGCAAAATTTTATTTTTCTGTGGGGAAAATTACATTCATAATGAATAGGTAAAAGGGAAAATATAAATTTTAAAGTTCATGAATTTTCAAGGTTACCATGATAGTACAATTCATAACTAATTTTATTGACTATTGAGGTAAAAATAGAATTACGCAGTGGATGATGTATAGACCTGTGGTCTAGTGTGTATTTGGGTGTATTAGGTGCAAAGTGTGTATCTTACAATTTCGAGGGACAGATTAGCTGAGAGGATTGTTAAATTAACTGAATAAATGCATAAGCAAGATATATTAGAAAGCAAAAATGATTAAGACTAAATAGCATAGTTTGCACTCACACGTAATGAAATAGTTTTATTGTGATATCCAATGATTTTAGCATAAGGTTGGTATATATAGTATATATAGTGTGCATACATGCGTTTTTATTGACTGTTGTAGGTACAATCGAATTACGTAGTGGATGATGTATAGACCTGTGGTCAAATGTGTATTTATGTTTATTGGGTACAGATTGTAGTGGTTGGTGATACGTTCAAAAGGCGAAAGGGGATTTATAGTTGAATAGTTGAAATTATACGTCAGTGTGCAGATGTATCTATAAATATTGGTAAGAAGCATCTGTAGATGAGTGAGTCGGTACAATAGTATGTAGAATATGAGAGTAATTTGTTCATCCCGTGAAGAACTAGATCATTAGGGGTCATTGGTGGATTAGGATTATATATATATATATATATACAGGGTGTCCCAAAAAAATGTATACACACTTTAACAGCTGATAGCTCAATTGATGTTTCTTTCTTTCCAAGTTAAACCCATTAGAATTAATAATGGCAGTCAGACTAAGCTTTGAACAAAGGAAATTCATTCTAAAATGCTACTGGAAGTGTGAAAACGCAGTTGAAGTGCAAAGACAGTTTAGGAGGGAGTTTCAAACAGATCCACCAACGCGACTTACCATCACTCGAATTAGAGATAAGTTTGAAGCCGATGGAACTGTTCAGAATGTCCACAAGAAGCGTTCCGGAAGACCACGGACATCGACAAGCCCCACAAAGCAAGAAAGAGTACTGGAAACGTATCACCAAAGTCCAAGAAAATCTGTGCGGCAAGCGAGTCGTGAGGTAGGACTTTCAGAATCGTCTGTCCAACGCATTTTGAAGCGCTGTCAATGGAAAAGTTACATTCCAAGATTAGTCCATGCTATTAATGAAGATGATCCGGACCGAAGAGTGGAGTATTGCGAGTGGTACTTAGCACGATGTGGATGTGGATTGGACGAAGGGGTTTCGTAGAATACCCTCCGCGTTCACCAGACCTCACACCACTAGACTTTTTTTTATGGGGATACTTAAAAGACAAAGTCTACGCTATAAAACCTGCAACAGTCGCTGAATTGAGAGCAGCCATTGAACGAGAATGCACACAAATACCAAACGAAATGTTTCGTGATGTTTGCGATTCCATTGCTTCGCGTTATCAGCAGTGCCTGGACCAGAACGGACGTCAGTTTGAAAACAGGCGTTGACAAAACAATTAAATAATGTCTGTAGATTCTATTACATTTTGAAAATGAAATGTATTTTAATAAACACTGCCTTTATAATTATTTAAAGTGTGTATACATTTTTTTAGTGCTATATATATATATATATATATATATATATATATATATATATATATATATATATATATATACTTTAAGGAACAGATAAAATAACTTAATAAATGTATGAGCGAGAATTTATATATAGTAAGCAATAATTATGATTATTATAATGATGTTTGCATACGAGTTTTAATGCAAACGTGACTGGAGGGACGGAACGTAAATGAATTCGAATATGTGTCAAAAGTAATAAAATTCAATTAGGATTATAGATTTTACATAATTAATCAGTTACACGTATAAGGTAATTAAACAAAACGTACTTAGAGGAACTTACAATTAATGAAAGTAAATCTCACGGTATTAAAATTGAATTTCGACACAATTAAATTCGACTACTAAAATTCATAGCCATATACTGTAGTAGTATGTCAATTTGACTATAATTTTCGTTTGATACCTTACAAATGGTACAATAACAATTTAAGGACAGTTACTCACGATTAATTGAACAAAAGAAAATTAAAAATACAAATTAAAAATAGAGATCAATTATGCATTTTAATGAGCTAACATAATTTTATAATATTCTTAAAAATAAAAGTAAATCGAGCCATAGATGAATTTCGACCAAGAATAAAAAAGTTATTGAAATGGAAGGAAAGCATTTCGAACAATCTTTTCTTTTAATAATTTCAGGTAAATTTTACATTAAAAATTATTTTTATATAATAAAAAAAAATATAAAAAAGGTTTAATAATTTTTGCATGTTAAGTAGAAAAATCATACTCTTTCGTTAAATGTTGATAGAATTTGAATTATTTGATATTTTAGTCTGAAATTGACAATTACGTTTTTCGTGAGCACTTTGCTTTTTAAAAAAAAGATTGCTTGTCACACTACTTAGAACAAAAATTAAAATAGTTGAAACAAAACGGAGGGACGGTATGTTCCTCAGCATAGTAATTTAAAAGGAGTCATTGGGACAAGATCGATTAATTAATTATTACACAACTATTATTATCACGTATACATTACAATGATTATCAAAGTCATTACAAACAATTGTAAAAACTGTTATGGTTACAAACAATAAAATGTCATTTTACCTATATATTTATATACGCAATAATGGCATGAAAAAGAAAAGACAAATCGGTCCATTTCCTTCTTACAACAAAACAAAGAAAGGTTAACTAAAGACGCAACCCGGTCAATTCAGGTTGAATTAAATTCTTAGATTACATTTCCTTAAATTAAATTCTCTTAACTTACAAAGAAAAAGTTGAATTCAATTGACTGCATTGAAATGACTTGGGACTTGAACCCTGACTTAAAACAAAACTCTGACTTAAAACAAAACTCTGACTTCAAATAAAACTCTGACTTCAATTAAAACTCTGACTTCAATTAAAACTCTGACTTCAATTAAAACTGTCTGACTTGAACTCTATCAAGTATTCTTGAAACTAACTTGAACTCTTATCAAGTATTCTGAAACTAACTTGAACTCTTATCAAGTATTCTGAAACTAACTTGAACTCTTATCAAGTATTCTGAAACTAACTTGAACTCTTATCAAGTATTCTGAAACTAACTTGAACTCTTATCAAGTATTCTGAAACTAACTTGAACTCTTATCAAGTATTCTGAAACTAACTTGAACTCTATCAAGTATTCTGAAACTAACTTGAACTCTATCAAGTATTCTGAAACTGTCTGACTTGAACGCTTGTCAAGTATCTTGAAACTTAAACTGTCTAACTTGAACGCTTGTCAAGTATCTTGAAACTTAAACTGTCTAACTTGAACGCTTGTCAAGTATCTTGAAACTTAAACTGTCTAACTTGAACGCTTGTCAAGTATCTTGAAACTTAAACTGTCTAACTTGAACGCTTGTCAAGTATTTCTATAAATCTCTGGGGCGGTTGTCCCTTTTGGCGCAACCTTCTGACTTCAAAAACTGACTTAAAAAATGACTTCAAAAAATGACTTCAAAAAATGACTTCAAAATTACTTCAAGTATCTCTCTAAATCTATAAACTCTCTGTAAACTCTCTCTTTCTTAATTTGCAAGTCAATTCAATTCAATAATTTGAAAAAAATTGCAAACAAAAATAAAAAATGTAAACAACATTTCACTCTAATGTACGGGAAGGTACATAAAATAAAATTATTCTATACTGAATATAATAGTGAAAATAACTGTGACAATTAACTCTGTGGCAATTAACTCTGTGGCAATTAACTCTGTGGCAATTAACTCTGTGACAATTAACTGTGACAATTAACTTCTGTGAAAATTACTATTTCACTAAAAAAAAGTGTATCACTGGTGTCTGAAGTGTTCACTGTGTTTTGTGTTAATTCTGGCTCCATACTAAATATTAACTGTTAATAATGCTGACTTTTCAAATGTTTACAAATTACTTAAAAAGACAAACTCTGTACTTAACAAAATTTTCTATGGGGAAATCCTTGAGACGTGTCCTGAAGACGTCTTGCTGGCTACTTCTTCTTGGATGAAAACTAGGCGTGGAGAACTTGGAGTCGTGACACACCGGTTCAAGGGTGGATGTTACGAAC
Source organism: Bathynomus jamesi (assembly GCA_023014485.1). Lineage (NCBI taxonomy): Eukaryota > Metazoa > Arthropoda > Malacostraca > Isopoda > Cirolanidae > Bathynomus > Bathynomus jamesi. The sequence continues at coordinate 278,641 of JAJOZX010003206.1, forward strand.
TAGAAGTCGTGACACGCCGGTCAAATGGTTTTATCCTGATGCAGGGTAATTTCTATCTTGGTCAAAGAGTGGCCACTTGTTAAAATCCTCTTCTTAAAATCTTCTTCTAAAAATCTTCTTCTAAAAATCTTCTTCTAAAATCTTCTTAAAATCTTCTTCTTAAAATCTTCTTAAAATCTTCTTAAAATCTTCTTCTTAAAATCTTCTTTTTATCCTGGTGCAGGGTCGCCACAATGTTAACCCCTCCGTCTATGGCCCTGGGTGGTTCGGATCGACGGGGGTTCTAGTTAGGAGGCAGCAACGGATATTTCTTCTATAACATTCTAATTCTTTTCTCTCGCTTTATGGGGTCGACAATTGTTAATTCTTCTCTTTCTATAATACTCTGATACTTTCTCTTGGTACTAAAATTATCGACTTTTCTTTTATAACTTATCGACTTAACTGACTAAATTCCTGAAGAGAACAAGGCTCGAAGGAAAAGATAAAAACTTTCTTCAACTAAATTTACTTCTCAAAATGTACAGGTAGTGCTCTGAATTTACAGGGGTAGAGGTTCGACCTCTTTCGACCATGGCTCAGGCCGGAATCTAAAAAGTTAAGGAGGCAAGGGGCCTCTGCCCCCTCCTCGCAGCGAGGCTGCTAACAAAGGAGTCGTGATGAAGTGCCGTAATGAAGTGCTATAATGAAGTGACTTAATGAAGTGCTCCAATTTTACAAATACATGTATAATATAAACCTAAATGTTTAGGGGAAGACAGTTGAAGGTTAAGTTTCCCCCTTTTAAACACATGATCAGATGTTTGAAAGATTCCAAATAAAAATTTAAAAAATAAAAATAAAAACTAATCGTATATTTTTGCCGAATCTTCATTTCTGAAGGCGATATCATTTCGTAATAGTACATAAGTACAAATTAAGTACACGACTGAGTACGTATTAATTTTGGTTCATTACAATTACGATTACAATTATGGATTACTTCACATTCGCTTATGATTGTCCATTACAGTTCTATTAAAGTACATTCTTACATTATAAATTAAATCATTACATTTAATTACAGTTTCATTGAAGTACATTACGTCGTTTACCATTCTTAGTGTTTTTATATATTTATATATGGTTATACTATATGGTTATACTATATGGTTATACTATATGGTTATTATATATGGTTATTAGTACAACACAAGTACATGAGCACATACGAGATAATTTATATACGAAATAATATGTTATAATATGTTATAAATTTGAAATCAGAGGGACAGGAGGTTTCCATCTTAGAAGCGCTCACTTATGCTATAGTTCGCGGAATTTGATAACAACTAAGCATTTTCGAGTTCAATGCGGGAGGTGATATAATAAAAAATAATAAATGAAAAAAATAATACGAGAACGTATTTTTGCGTTTTCGAACGAATGCTAAAGTTTTGCGTTTCATAGATTGACACGAGTAAAAATGAATATTTAATAAAATTTATATAGGATAATGATCAAGGGAAATTAATGACGGGAAAATGTGACGTATGGATGAAAATGGTTGAATAATAATGTTTATACTACATAACACCACAACATTATTATTAAAGAATTTACCATACATTGCATACGGAAGATGTCCATATACTAAGCACGTGATTTAGTGTACAAGGTATGGGAAACGTAAAGAGAATTAAGTTATTTTATGACGTCATAGTGTATAAGTCATTATTAGAAAAGATGAATTAGAGAAATACAGTAATGAATAAAGAAGTACAAATCGAAATTCTATCCAAAACTCGCTTAGGCGATTTTGGTTTCTTATGTAAAAATGAATATGGATTATTCATTATTCATTTTTTACAGTGTTCCCCTCTAAAATGGCATTAATTAATACAATAATATAATACAATTAATACAATACAATTGAGAAAATAACATCTAACGAATTCAAAATAGATGATGACGAATTCTTTTTTACATTACAAGTTTTATACAGAACAAGTTAGTTATTATGCTTTGAGAGTTATCATAAGTTATTATAAAATATAAAAAATTCAAAGATTAATACTTTAATTTAGACAAACAGAATAAAAGGATTAATACATTAATTTGGACAAACAATTAAGTTAGACAAAGAATGATATTGTTAAATTTTTAGCAAAATTTTATTTTTCTGTGGGGAAAATTACATTCATAATGAATAGGTAAAAGGGAAAAATATAAATTTTAAAGTTCATGAATTTTCAAGGTTACCATGATAGTACAATTCATAACTAATTTTATTGACTATTGTAGGTAAAAATAGAATTACGCAGTGGATGATGTATAGACCTGTGGTCTAGTGTGTATTTGGGTGTATTAGGTGCAAAGTGTGTATCTTACAATTTCGAGGGACAGATTAGCTGAGAGGATTGTTAAATTAACTGAATAAATGCATAAGCAAGATATATTAGAAAGCAAAAATGATTAAGACTAAATAGCATAGTTTGCACTCACACGTAATGAAATAGTTTTATTGTGATATCCAATGATTTTAGCATAAGGTTGGTATATATAGTATATATAGTGTGCATACATGCGTTTTTATTGACTGTTGTAGGTACAATCGAATTACGTAGTGGATGATGTATAGACCTGTGGTCAAATGTGTATTTATGTTTATTGGGTACAGATTGTAGTGGTTGGTGATACGTTCAAAAGGCGAAAGGGGATTTATAGTTGAATAGTTGAAATTATACGTCAGTGTGCAGATGTATCTATAAATATTGGTAAGAAGCATCTGTAGATGAGTGAGTCGGTACAATAGTATGTAGAATATGAGAGTAATTTGTTCATCCCGTGAAGAACTAGATCATTAGGGGTCATTGGTGGATTAGGATTAATATATATATATATATATACAGGGTGTCCCAAAAAAATGTATACACACTTTAACAGCTGATAGCTCAATTGATGTTTCTTTCTTTCCAAGTTAAACCCATTAGAATTAATAATGGCAGTCAGACTAAGCTTTGAACAAAGGAAATTCATTCTAAAATGCTACTGGAAGTGTGAAAACGCAGTTGAAGTGCAAAGACAGTTTAGGAGGGAGTTTCAAACAGATCCACCAACGCGACTTACCATCACTCGAATTAGAGATAAGTTTGAAGCCGATGGAACTGTTCAGAATGTCCACAAGAAGCGTTCCGGAAGACCACGGACATCGACAAGCCCCACAAAGCAAGAAAGAGTACTGGAAACGTATCACCAAAGTCCAAGAAAATCTGTGCGGCAAGCGAGTCGTGAGGTAGGACTTTCAGAATCGTCTGTCCAACGCATTTTGAAGCGCTGTCAATGGAAAAGTTACATTCCAAGATTAGTCCATGCTATTAATGAAGATGATCCGGACCGAAGAGTGGAGTATTGCGAGTGGTACTTGGCACGATGTGGATGTGGATTGGACGAAGGGGTTTCGTAGAATACCCTCCGCGTTCACCAGACCTCACACCACTAGACTTTTTTTTATGGGGATACTTAAAAGACAAAGTCTACGCTATAAAACCTGCAACAGTCGCTGAATTGAGAGCAGCCATTGAACGAGAATGCACACAAATACCAAACGAAATGTTTCGTGATGTTTGCGATTCCATTGCTTCGCGTTATCAGCAGTGCCTGGACCAGAACGGACGTCAGTTTGAAAACAGGCGTTGACAAAACAATTAAATAATGTCTGTAGATTCTATTACATTTTGAAAATGAAATGTATTTTAATAAACACTGCCTTTATAATTATTTAAAGTGTGTATACATTTTGTGATTCTAGTGCATATATATATATATATATATATATATATATATATATATATATATACTTTAAGGAACAGATAAAATAACTTAAAAATGTATGAGCGAGAATTTATATATAGTAAGCAATAATTATGATTATATAATGATGTTCATACGAGTTTTAATGCAAACGTGACTGGAGGGACGGAACGTAAATGAATTCGAATATGTGTCAAAAGTAATAAAATTCAATTAGGATTATAGATTTTACATAATTAATCAGTTACACGTATAAGGTAATTAAACAAAACGTACTTAGAGGAACTTACAATTAATGAAAGTAAATCTCACGGTATTAAAATTGAATTTCGACACAATTAAATTCGACTACTAAATTCATAGCCATATACTGTAGTAGTATGTCAATTTGACTATAATTTTCGTTTCATACCTTACAAATGGTACAATAACAATTTAAGGACAGTTACTCACGATTAATTGAACAAAAGAAAATTAAAAATACAAATTAAAAATAGAGATCAATTATGCATTTTAATGAGCTAACATAATTTTATAATATTCTTAAAAATAAAAGTAAATCGAGCCATAGATGAATTTCGACCAAGAATAAAAAAAGTTATTGAAATGGAAGGAAAGCATTTCGAACAATCTTTTCTTTTAATAATTTCAGGTAAATTTTACATTAAAAATTATTTTTATATAATAAAAAAAAATATAAAAAAGGGTTTAATAATTTTTGCATGTTAAGTAGAAAAATCATACTCTTTCGTTAAATGTTGATAGAATTTGAATTATTTGATATTTTTAGTCTGAAATTGACAATTACGTTTTTCGTGAGCACTTTGCTTTTTAAAAAAAGATTGCTTGTCACACTACTTAGAACAAAAATTAAAATAGTTGAAACAAAACGGAGGGACGGTATGTTCCTCAGCATAGTAATTTAAAAGGAGTCATTGGACAAGATCGATTAATTAATTATTACACAACTATTATTATCACGTATACATTACAATGATTATCAAAGTCATTACAAACAATTGTAAAAACTGTTTTGGTTACAAACAATAAATGTCATTTTACCTATATATTTATATACGCAATAATGGCATGAAAAAGAAAAGACAAATCGGTCCATTTCCTTCTTACAACAAACAAAGAAAGGTTAACTAAAGACGCAACCCGGTCAATTCAGGTTGAATTAAATTCTTAGATTACATTTCCTTAAATTAAATTCTCTTAACTTACAAAGAAAAAGTTGAATTCAATTGACTGCATTGAAATGACTTGGGACTTGAACCCTGACTTAAAACAAAACTCTGACTTAACACAAAAACTCTCAACTTCAAATAAAACTCTGACTTCAATTAAAACTCTGACTTCAATTAAAACTCTGACTTCAATTAAAACTGTCTGACTTGAACTCTATCAAGTATTCTTGAAACTAACTTGAACTCTTATCAAGTATTCTGAAACTAACTTGAACTCTTATCAAGTATTCTGAAACTAACTTGAACTCTTATCAAGTATTCTGAAACTAACTTGAACTCTTATCAAGTATTCTGAAACTAACTTGAACTCTTATCAAGTATTCTGAAACTAACTTGAACTCTTATCAAGTATTCTGAAACTAACTTGAACTCTATCAAGTATTCTGAAACTAACTTGAACTCTATCAAGTATTCTGAAACTGTCTGACTTGAACGCTTGTCAAGTATCTTGAAACTTAAACTGTCTAACTTGAACGCTTGTCAAGTATCTTGAAACTTAAACTGTCTAACTTGAACGCTTGTCAAGTATCTTGAAACTTAAACTGTCTAACTTGAACGCTTTGTCAAGTATCTTGAAACTTAAACTGTCTAACTTGAACGCTTGTCAAGTATTTCTATAAATCTCTGGGGCGGTTGTCCCTTTTGGCGCAACCTTCTGACTTCAAAAACTGACTTAAAAAATGACTTCAAAAAATGACTTCAAAAAATGACTTCAAAATTACTTCAAGTATCTCTCTAAATCTAAAACTCTCTGTAAACTCTCTCTTTCTTAATTTGCAAGTCAATTCAATTCAATAATTTGAAAAAAATTGCAAACAAAAATAAAAATGTAAACAACATTTCACTCTAATGTACGGGAAGGTACATAAAATAAAATTATTCTATACTGAATATAATAGTGAAAATAACTGTGACAAAACTCTGTGGCAAATTAACTCTGTGACAATTAACTCTGTGACAATTAACTGTGACAATTAACTTCTGTGAAAATTACTATTTCACTAAAAAAAAGTGTATCACTGGTGTATGAAGTGTTCACTGTGTTTTGTGTTAATTCTGGCTCCATACTAAATATTAACTGTTAATAATGCTGACTTTTCAAATGTTTACAAATTACTTAAAAAGACAAACTCTGTACTTAACAAAATTTTCTATGGGGAAATCCTTGAGACGTGTCCTGAAGACGTCTTGCTGGCTACTTCTTCTTGGATGAAAACTAGGCGTGGAGAACTTGGAGTCGTGACACACGGTTCAAGGGTGGAGTTACGAACTAGAAGTCGTGACACGCCGGTCAAATGGTTTTATCCTGATGCAGGGTAATTTCTATCTTGGTCAAAGAGTGGCCACTTGTTAAAATCCTCTTCTAAAAATCTTCTTCTAAAAATCTTCTTCTAAAAATCTTCTTCTAAAATCTTCTTAAAATCTTCTTCTTAAAATCTTCTTTTTATCCTGGTGCAGGGTCGCCACAATGTTAACCCCTCCGTCTATGGCCCTGGGTGGTTCGGATCGACGGGGGTTCTAGTTAGGAGGCAGCAACGGATATTTCTTCTATAACATTCTAATTCTTTTCTCTCGCTTTATGGGGTCGACAATTGTTAATTCTTCTCTTTCTATAATACTCTGATACTTTCTCTTGGTACTAAAATTATCGACTTTTCTTTTATAACTTATCGACTTAACTGACTAAATTCCTGAAGAGAACAAGGCTCGAAGGAAAAGATAAAAACTTTCTTCAACTAAATTTACTTCTCAAAATGTACAGGTAGTGCTGAATTTACAGGGGTAGAGGTTCGACCTCTTTCGACCATGGCTCAGGCCGGAATCTAAAAAGTTAAGGAGGCAAGGGGCCTCTGCCCCCTCCTCGCAGCGAGGCTGCTAACAAAGGAGTCGTGATGAAGTGCCGTAATGAAGTGCTATAATGAAGTGACTTAATGAAGTGCTCCAATTTTACAAATACATGTATAATATAAACCTAAATGTTTAGGGGAAGACAGTTGAAGGTTAAGTTTCCCCCTTTTAAACACATGATCAGATGTTTGAAAGATTCCAAATAAAAATTTAAAAAATAAAATAAAAACTAATCGTATATTTTTGCCGAATCTTCATTCTGAAGGCGATATCATTTCGTAATAGTACATAAGTACAAATTAAGTACACGACTGAGTACGTATTAATTTTGGTTCATTACAATTACGATTACAATTATGGATTACTTCACATTCGCTTATGATTGTCCATTACAGTTCTATTAAAGTACATTCTTACATTATAAATTAAATCATTACATTTAATTACAGTTTCATTGAAGTACATTACGTCGTTTACCATTCTTAGTGTTTTTATATATTTATATATGGTTATACTATATGGTTATACTATATGGTTATACTATATGGTTATTATATATGGTTATTAGTACAACACAAGTACATGAGCACATACGAGATAATTTATATACGAAATAATATGTTATAATATGTTATAAATTTGAAATCAGAGGGACAGGAGGTTTCCATCTTAGAAGCGCTCACTTATGCTATAGTTCGCGGAATTTGATAACAACTAAGCATTTTCGAGTTCAATGCGGGAGGTGATATAATAAAAATAATAAATGAAAAAAATAATACGAGAACGTATTTTTGCGTTTTCGAACGAATGCTAAAGTTTTGCGTTTCATAGATTGACACGAGTAAAAATGAATATTTAATAAAATTTATATAGGATAATGATCAAGGGAAATTAATGACGGGAAAATGTGACGTATGGATGAAAATGGTTGAATAATAATGTTTATACTACATAACACCACAACATTATTATTAAAGAATTTACCATACATTGCATACGGAAGATGTCCATATACTAAGCACGTGATTTAGTGTACAAGGTATGGGAAACGTAAAGAGAATTAAGTTATTTTATGACGTCATAGTGTATAAGTCATTATTAGAAAAGATGAATTAGAGAAATACAGTAATGAATAAGAAGTACAAATCGAAATTCTATCCAAAACTCGCTTAGGCGATTTTGGTTTCTTATGTAAAAATGAATATGGATTATTCATTATTCATTTTTTACAGTGTTCCCCCTCTAAAATGGCATTAATTAATACAATAATATAATACAATTAATACAATACAATTGAGAAAATAACATCTAACGAATTCAAAATAGATGATGACGAATTCTTTTTTACATTACAAGTTTTATACAGAACAAGTTAGTTATTATGCTTTGAGAGTTATCATAAGTTATTATAAAATATAAAAAATTCAAAGATTAATACTTTAATTTAGACAAACAGAATAAAAGGATTAATACATTAATTTGGACAAACAATTAAGTTAGACAAAGAATGATATTGTTAAATTTTTAGCAAAATTTTATTTTTCTGTGGGGAAAATTACATTCATAATGAATAGGTAAAAGGGAAAAATATAAATTTTAAAGTTCATGAATTTTCAAGGTTACCATGATAGTACAATTCATAACTAATTTTATTGACTATTGAGGTAAAAATAGAATTACGCAGTGGATGATGTATAGACCTGTGGTCTAGTGTGTATTTGGGTGTATTAGGTGCAAAGTGTGTATCTTACAATTTCGAGGGACAGATTAGCTGAGAGGATTGTTAAATTAACTGAATAAATGCATAAGCAAGATATATTAGAAAGCAAAAATGATTAAGACTAAATAGCATAGTTTGCACTCACACGTAATGAAATAGTTTTATTGTGATATCCAATGATTTTAGCATAAGGTTGGTATATATAGTATATATAGTGTGCATACATGCGTTTTTATTGACTGTTGTAGGTACAATCGAATTACGTAGTGGATGATGTATAGACCTGTGGTCAAATGTGTATTTATGTTTATTGGGTACAGATTGTAGTGGTTGGTGATACGTTCAAAGGCGAAAGGGGATTTATAGTTGAATAGTTGAAATTATACGTCAGTGTGCAGATGTATCTATAAATATTGGTAAGAAGCATCTGTAGATGAGTGAGTCGGTACAATAGTATGTAGAATATGAGAGTAATTTGTTCATCCCGTGAAGAACTAGATCATTAGGGTCATTGGTGGATTAGGATATATATATATATATATACAGGGTGTCCCAAAAAAATGTATACACACTTTAACAGCTGATAGCTCAATTGATGTTTCTTTCTTTCCAAGTTAAACCCATTAGAATTAATAATGGCAGTCAGACTAAGCTTTGAAAAGGAAATTCATTCTAAAATGCTACTGGAAGTGTGAAAACGCAGTTGAAGTGCAAAGACAGTTTAGGAGGGAGTTTCAAACAGATCCACCAACGCGACTTACCATCACTCGAATTAGAGATAAGTTTGAAGCCGATGGAACTGTTCAGAATGTCCACAAGAAGCGTTCCGGAAGACCACGGACATCGACAAGCCCCACAAAGCAAGAAAGAGTACTGGAAACGTATCACCAAAGTCCAAGAAAATCTGTGCGGCAAGCGAGTCGTGAGGTAGGACTTTCAGAATCGTCTGTCCAACGCATTTTGAAGCGCTGTCAATGGAAAAGTTACATTCCAAGATTAGTCCATGCTATTAATGAAGATGATCCGGACCGAAGAGTGGAGTATTGCGAGTGGTACTTAGCACGATGTGGATGTGGATTGGACGAAGGGGTTTCGTAGAATACCCTCCGCGTTCACCAGACCTCACACCACTAGACTTTTTTTTATGGGGATACTTAAAAGACAAAGTCTACGCTATAAAACCTGCAACAGTCGCTGAATTGAGAGCAGCCATTGAACGAGAATGCACACAAATACCAAACGAAATGTTTCGTGATGTTTGCGATTCCATTGCTTCGCGTTATCAGCAGTGCCTGGACCAGAACGGACGTCAGTTTGAAAACAGGCGTTGACAAAACAATTAAATAATGTCTGTAGATTCTATTACATTTTGAAAATGAAATGTATTTTAATAAACACTGCCTTTATAATTATTTAAAGTGTGTATACATTTTTTTGGGACGCCCTGTATATATATATATATATATATATATGTATATATATATATATATATATATATACTTTAAGGAACAGATAAAATAACTTAATAAATGTATGAGCGAGAATTTATATATAGTAAGCAATAATTATGATTATTATAATGATGTTTGCATACGAGTTTTAATGCAAACGTGACTGGAGGGACGGAACGTAAATGAATTCGAATATGTGTCAAAAGTAATAAAATTCAATTAGGATTATAGATTTTACATAATTAATCAGTTACACGTATAAGGTAATTAAACAAAACGTACTTAGAGGAACTTACAATTAATGAAAGTAAATCTCACGGTATTAAAATTGAATTTCGACACAATTAAATTCGACTACTAAAATTCATAGCCATATACTGTAGTAGTATGTCAATTTGACTATAATTTTCGTTTGATACCTTACAAATGGTACAATAACAATTTAAGGACAGTTACTCACGATTAATTGAACAAAAGAAAATTAAAAATACAAATTAAAAATAGAGATCAATTATGCATTTTAATGAGCTAACATAATTTTATAATATTCTTAAAATAAAGTAAATCGAGCCATAGATGAATTTCGACCAAGAATAAAAAAGTTATTGAAATGGAAGGAAAGCATTTCGAACAATCTTTTCTTTTAATAATTTCAGGTAAATTTTACATTAAAAATTATTTTTATATAATAAAAAAAATATAAAAAAGGTTTAATAATTTTTGCATGTTAAGTAGAAAAATCATACTCTTTCGTTAAATGTTGATAGAATTTGAATTATTTGATTTTTAGTCTGAAATTGACAATTACGTTTTTCGTGAGCACTTTGCTTTTTAAAAAAAAGATTGCTTGTCACACTACTTAGAACAAAAATTAAAATAGTTGAAACAAAACGGAGGGACGGTATGTTCCTCAGCAAGTAATTTAAAAGGAGTCATTGGGACAAGATCGATTAATTAATTATTACACAACTATTATTATCACGTATACATTACAATGATTATCAAAGTCATTACAAACAATTGTAAAAACTGTTATGGTTACAAACAATAAAATGTCATTTTACCTATATATTTATATACGCAATAATGGCATGAAAAAGAAAAGACAAATCGGTCCATTTCCTTCTTACAACAAAACAAAGAAAGGTTAACTAAAGACGCAACCCGGTCAATTCAGGTTGAATTAAATTCTTAGATTACATTTCCTTAAATTAAATTCTCTTAACTTACAAAGAAAAAGTTGAATTCAATTGACTGCATTGAAATGACTTGGGACTTGAACCCTGACTTAAAACAAAACTCTGACTTAAAACAAAACTCTGATCAAATAAACTCTGACTTCAATTAAAACTCTGACTTCAATTAAAACTCTGACTTCAATTAAAACTGTCTGACTTGAACTCTTATCAAGTATTCTGAAACTAACTTGAACTCTTATCAAGTATTCTGAAACTAACTTGAACTCTTATCAAGTATTCTGAAACTAACTTGAACTCTTATCAAGTATTCTGAAACTAACTTGAACTCTATCAAGTATTCTGAAACTAACTTGAACTCTATCAAGTATTCTGAAACTGTCTGACTTGAACGCTTGTCAAGTATCTTGAAACTTAAACTGTCTAACTTGAACGCTTGTCAAGTATCTTGAAACTTAAACTGTCTAACTTGAACGCTTGTCAAGTATCTTGAAACTTAAACTGTCTAACTTGAACGCTTGTCAAGTATCTTGAAACTTAAACTGTCTAACTTGAACGCTTGTCAAGTATTTCTATAAATCTCTGGGGCGGTTGTCCCTTTTGGCGCAACCTTCTGACTTCAAAAACTGACTTAAAAAATGACTTCAAAAAATGACTTCAAAAATGACTTCAAAATTACTTCAAGTATCTCTCTAAATCTATAAACTCTCTGTAAACTCTCTCTTTCTTAATTTGCAAGTCAATTCAATTCAATAATTTGAAAAAAATTGCAAACAAAAATAAAAAATGTAAACAACATTTCACTCTAATGTACGGGAAGGTACATAAAATAAAATTATTCTATACTGAATATAATAGTGAAAATAACTGTGACAATTAACTCTGTGGCAATTAACTCTGTGACAATTAACTCTGTGACAATTAACTGTGACAATTAACTTCTGTGAAAATTACTATTTCACTAAAAAAAAGTGTATCACTGGTGTCTGAAGTGTTCACTGTGTTTTGTGTTAATTCTGGCTCCATACTAAATATTAACTGTTAATAATGCTGACTTTTCAAATGTTTACAAATTACTTAAAAAGACAAACTCTGTACTTAACAAAATTTTCTATGGGGAAATCCTTGAGACGTGTCCTGAAGACGTCTTGCTGGCTACTTCTTCTTGGATGAAAACTAGGCGTGGAGAACTTGGAGTCGTGACACACCGGTTCAAGGGTGGATGTTACGAACTAGAAGTCGTGACACGCCGGTCAAATGGTTTTATCCTGATGCAGGGTAATTTCTATCTTGGTCAAAGAGTGGCCACTTGTTAAAATCCTCTTCTTAAAATCTTCTTCTAAAAATCTTCTTCTAAAAATCTTCTTCTAAAAATCTTCTTCTAAAATCTTCTTAAAATCTTCTTCTTAAAATCTTCTTTTTATCCTGGTGCAGGGTCGCCACAATGTTAACCCCTCCGTCTATGGCCCTGGGTGGTTCGGATCGACGGGGGTTCTAGTTAGGAGGCAGCAACGGATATTTCTTCTATAACATTCTAATTCTTTTCTCTCGCTTTATGGGGTCGACAATTGTTAATTCTTCTCTTTCTATAATACTCTGATACTTTCTCTTGGTACTAAAATTATCGACTTTTCTTTTATAACTTATCGACTTAACTGACTAAATTCCTGAAGAGAACAAGGCTCGAAGGAAAAGATAAAAACTTTCTTCAACTAAATTTACTTCTCAAAATGTACAGGTAGTGCTATGAATTTACAGGGGTAGAGGTTCGACCTCTTTCGACCATGGCTCAGGCCGGAATCTAAAAAGTTAAGGAGGCAAGGGGCCTCTGCCCCCTCCTCGCAGCGAGGCTGCTAACAAAGGAGTCGTGATGAAGTGCCGTAATGAAGTGCTATAATGAAGTGACTTAATGAAGTGCTCCAATTTTACAAATACATGTATAATATAAACCTAAATGTTTAGGGGAAGACAGTTGAAGGTTAAGTTTCCCCTTTTAAACACATGATCAGATGTTTGAAAGATTCCAAATAAAAATTTAAAAAATAAAAATAAAAACTAATCGTATATTTTTGCCGAATCTTCATTTCTGAAGGCGATATCATTTCGTAATAGTACATAAGTACAAATTAAGTACACGACTGAGTACGTATTAATTTTGGTTCATTACAATTACGATTACAATTATGGATTACTTCACATTCGCTTATGATTGTCCATTACAGTTCTATTAAAGTACATTCTTACATTATAAATTAAATCATTACATTTAATTACAGTTTCATTGAAGTACATTACGTCGTTTACCATTCTTAGTGTTTTTATATATTTATATATGGTTATACTATATGGTTATACTATATGGTTATACTATATGGTTATTAGTACAACACAAGTACATGAGCACATACGAGATAATTTATATACGAAATAATATGTTATAATATGTTATAAATTTGAAATCAGAGGGACAGGAGGTTTCCATCTTAGAAGCGCTCACTTATGCTATAGTTCGCGGAATTTGATAACAACTAAGCATTTTCGAGTTCAATGCGGGAGGTGATATAATAAAAAATAATAAATGAAAAAAATAATACGAGAACGTATTTTTGCGTTTTCGAACGAATGCTAAAGTTTTGCGTTTCATAGATTGACACGAGTAAAAATGAATATTTAATAAAATTTATATAGGATAATGATCAAGGGAAATTAATGACGGGAAAATGTGACGTATGGATGAAAATGGTTGAATAATAATGTTTATACTACATAACACCACAACATTATTATTAAAGAATTTACCATACATTGCATACGGAAGATGTCCATATACTAAGCACGTGATTTAGTGTACAAGGTATGGGAAACGTAAAGAGAATTAAGTTATTTTATGACGTCATAGTGTATAAGTCATTATTAGAAAAGATGAATTAGAGAAATACAGTAATGAATAAAGAAGTACAAATCGAAATTCTATCCAAAACTCGCTTAGGCGATTTTGGTTTCTTATGTAAAAATGAATATGGATTATTCATTATTCATTTTTTACAGTGTTCCCCCTCTAAAATGGCATTAATTAATACAATAATATAATACAATTAATACAATACAATTGAGAAAATAACATCTAACGAATTCAAAATAGATGATGACGAATTCTTTTTTACATTACAAGTTTTATACAGAACAAGTTAGTTATTATGCTTTGAGAGTTATCATAAGTTATTATAAAATATAAAAAATTCAAAGATTAATACTTTAATTTAGACAAACAGAATAAAAGGATTAATACATTAATTTGGACAAACAATTAAGTTAGACAAAGAATGATATTGTTAAATTTTTAGCAAAATTTTATTTTTCTGTGGGGAAAATTACATTCATAATGAATAGGTAAAAGGGAAAAATATAAATTTTAAAGTTCATGAATTTTCAAGGTTACCATGATAGTACAATTCATAACTAATTTTATTGACTATTGTAGGTAAAAATAGAATTACGCAGTGGATGATGTATAGACCTGTGGTCTAGTGTGTATTTGGGTGTATTAGGTGCAAAGTGTGTATCTTACAATTTCGAGGGACAGATTAGCTGAGAGGATTGTTAAATTAACTGAATAAATGCATAAGCAAGATATATTAGAAAGCAAAAATGATTAAGACTAAATAGCATAGTTTGCACTCACACGTAATGAAATAGTTTTATTGTGATATCCAATGATTTTAGCATAAGGTTGGTATATATAGTATATATAGTGTGCATACATGCGTTTTTATTGACTGTTGTAGGTACAATCGAATTACGTAGTGGATGATGTATAGACCTGTGGTCAAATGTGTATTTATGTTTATTGGGTACAGATTGTAGTGGTTGGTGATACGTTCAAAAGGCGAAAGGGGATTTATAGTTGAATAGTTGAAATTATACGTCAGTGTGCAGATGTATCTATAAATATTGGTAAGAAGCATCTGTAGATGAGTGAGTCGGTACAATAGTATGTAGAATATGAGAGTAATTTGTTCATCCCGTGAAGAACTAGATCATTAGGGGTCATTGGTGGATTAGGATATATATATATATATATATATATATATATACAGGGTGTCCCAAAAAAATGTATACACACTTTAACAGCTGATAGCTCAATTGATGTTTCTTTCTTTCCAAGTTAAACCCATTAGAATTAATAATGGCAGTCAGACTAAGCTTTGAACAAAGGAAATTCATTCTAAAATGCTACTGGAAGTGTGAAAACGCAGTTGAAGTGCAAAGACAGTTTAGGAGGGAGTTTCAAACAGATCCACCAACGCGACTTACCATCACTCGAATTAGAGATAAGTTTGAAGCCGATGGAACTGTTCAGAATGTCCACAAGAAGCGTTCCGGAAGACCACGGACATCGACAAGCCCCACAAAGCAAGAAAGAGTACTGGAAACGTATCACCAAAGTCCAAGAAAATCTGTGCGGCAAGCGAGTCGTGAGGTAGGACTTTCAGAATCGTCTGTCCAACGCATTTTGAAGCGCTGTCAATGGAAAAGTTACATTCCAAGATTAGTCCATGCTATTAATGAAGATGATCCGGACCGAAGAGTGGAGTATTGCGAGTGGTACTTAGCACGATGTGGATGTGGATTGGACGAAGGGGTTTCGTAGAATACCCTCCGCGTTCACCAGACCTCACACCACTAGACTTTTTTTATGGGGATACTTAAAAGACAAAGTCTACGCTATAAAACCTGCAACAGTCGCTGAATTGAGAGCAGCCATTGAACGAGAATGCACACAAATACCAAACGAAATGTTTCGTGATGTTTGCGATTCCATTGCTTCGCGTTATCAGCAGTGCCTGGACCAGAACGGACGTCAGTTTGAAAACAGGCGTTGACAAAACAATTAAATAATGTCTGTAGATTCTATTACATTTTGAAAATGAAATGTATTTTAATAAACACTGCCTTTATAATTATTTAAAGTGTGTATACATTTTTTTGGGACGCCCTGTATATATATATATATATATATATGTATATATATATATATATATATATACTTTAAGGAACAGATAAAATAACTTAATAAATGTATGAGCGAGAATTTATATATAGTAAGCAATAATTATGATTATTATAATGATGTTTGCATACGAGTTTTAATGCAAACGTGACTGGAGGGACGGAACGTAAATGAATTCGAATATGTGTCAAAAGTAATAAAATTCAATTAGGATTATAGATTTTACATAATTAATCAGTTACACGTATAAGGTAATTAAACAAAACGTACTTAGAGGAACTTACAATTAATGAAAGTAAATCTCACGGTATTAAAATTGAATTTCGACACAATTAAATTCGACTACTAAAATTCATAGCCATATACTGTAGTAGTATGTCAATTTGACTATAATTTTCGTTTGATACCTTACAAATGGTACAATAACAATTTAAGGACAGTTACTCACGATTAATTGAACAAAAGAAAATTAAAAATACAAATTAAAAATAGAGATCAATTATGCATTTTAATGAGCTAACATAATTTTATAATATTCTTAAAAATAAAAGTAAATCGAGCCATAGATGAATTTCGACCAAGAATAAAAAAGTTATTGAAATGGAAGGAAAGCATTTCGAACAATCTTTTCTTTTAATAATTTCAGGTAAATTTTACATTAAAAATTATTTTTATATAATAAAAAAAAATATAAAAAAGGTTTAATAATTTTTGCATGTTAAGTAGAAAAATCATACTCTTTCGTTAAATGTTGATAGAATTTGAATTATTTGATATTTTAGTCTGAAATTGACAATTACGTTTTTCGTGAGCACTTTGCTTTTTAAAAAAAAGATTGCTTGTCACACTACTTAGAACAAAAATTAAAATAGTTGAAACAAAACGGAGGGACGGTATGTTCCTCAGCATAGTAATTTAAAAGGAGTCATTGGGACAAGATCGATTAATTAATTATTACACAACTATTATTATCACGTATACATTACAATGATTATCAAAGTCATTACAAACAATTGTAAAAACTGTTATGGTTACAAACAATAAAATGTCATTTTACCTATATATTTATATACGCAATAATGGCATGAAAAAGAAAAGACAAATCGGTCCATTTCCTTCTTACAACAAAACAAAGAAAGGTTAACTAAAGACGCAACCCGGTCAATTCAGGTTGAATTAAATTCTTAGATTACATTTCCTTAAATTAAATTCTCTTAACTTACAAAGAAAAAGTTGAATTCAATTGACTGCATTGAAATGACTTGGGACTTGAACCCTGACTTAAAACAAAACTCTGACTTAAAACAAAACTCTGACTTCAAATAAAACTCTGACTTCAATTAAAACTCTGACTTCAATTAAAACTCTGACTTCAATTAAAACTGTCTGACTTGAACTCTATCAAGTATTCTTGAAACTAACTTGAACTCTTATCAAGTATTCTGAAACTAACTTGAACTCTTATCAAGTATTCTGAAACTAACTTGAACTCTTATCAAGTATTCTGAAACTAACTTGAACTCTTATCAAGTATTCTGAAACTAACTTGAACTCTTATCAAGTATTCTGAAACTAACTTGAACTCTTATCAAGTATTCTGAAACTAACTTGAACTCTATCAAGTATTCTGAAACTAACTTGAACTCTATCAAGTATTCTGAAACTGTCTGACTTGAACGCTTGTCAAGTATCTTGAAACTTAAACTGTCTAACTTGAACGCTTGTCAAGTATCTTGAAACTTAAACTGTCTAACTTGAACGCTTGTCAAGTATCTTGAAACTTAAACTGTCTAACTTGAACGCTTGTCAAGTATCTTGAAACTTAAACTGTCTAACTTGAACGCTTGTCAAGTATTTCTATAAATCTCTGGGGCGGTTGTCCCTTTTGGCGCAACCTTCTGACTTCAAAAACTGACTTAAAAAATGACTTCAAAAAATGACTTCAAAAAATGACTTCAAAATTACTTCAAGTATCTCTCTAAATCTATAAACTCTCTGTAAACTCTCTTTCTTAATTTGCAAGTCAATTCAATTCAATAATTTGAAAAAAATTGCAAACAAAAATAAAAAATGTAAACAACATTTCACTCTAATGTACGGGAAGGTACATAAAATAAAATTATTCTATACTGAATATAATAGTGAAAATAACTGTGACAATTAACTCTGTGGCAATTAACTCTGTGACAATTAACTCTGTGACAATTAACTGTGACAATTAACTTCTGTGAAAATTACTATTTCACTAAAAAAAAGTGTATCACTGGTGTCTGAAGTGTTCACTGTGTTTTGTGTTAATTCTGGCTCCATACTAAATATTAACTGTTAATAATGCTGACTTTTCAAATGTTTACAAATTACTTAAAAAGACAAACTCTGTACTTAACAAAATTTTCTATGGGGAAATCCTTGAGACGTGTCCTGAAGACGTCTTGCTGGCTACTTCTTCTTGGATGAAAACTAGGCGTGGAGAACTTGGAGTCGTGACACACCGGTTCAAGGGTGGATGTTACGAACTAGAAGTCGTGACACGCCGGTCAAATGGTTTTATCCTGATGCAGGGTAATTTCTATCTTGGTCAAAGAGTGGCCACTTGTTAAAATCCTCTTCTAAAAATCTTCTTCTAAAAATCTTCTTCTAAAAATCTTCTTCTAAAATCTTCTTAAAATCTTCTTCTTAAAATCTTCTTTTTATCCTGGTGCAGGGTCGCCACAATGTTAACCCCTCCGTCTATGGCCCTGGGTGGTTCGGATCGACGGGGGTTCTAGTTAGGAGGCAGCAACGGATATTTCTTCTATAACATTCTAATTCTTTTCTCTCGCTTTATGGGGTCGACAATTGTTAATTCTTCTCTTTCTATAATACTCTGATACTTTCTCTTGGTACTAAAATTATTTACTTTTCTTTTATAACTTATCGACTTAACTGACTAAATTCCTGAAGAGAACAAGGCTCGAAGGAAAAGATAAAAACTTTCTTCTACTAAATTTACTTCTCAAAATGTACAGGTAGTGCTCTGAATTTACAGGGGTAGAGGTTCGACCTCTTTCGACCATGGCTCAGGCCGGAATCTAAAAAGTTAAGGAGGCAAGGGGCCTCTGCCCCCTCCTCGCAGCGAGGCTGCTAACAAAGGAGTCGTGATGAAGTGCCGTAATGAAGTGCTATAATGAAGTGACTTAATGAAGTGCTCCAATTTTACAAATACATGTATAATATAAACCTAAATGTTTAGGGGAAGACAGTTGAAGGTTAAGTTTCCCCCTTTTAAACACATGATCAGATGTTTGAAAGATTCCAAATAAAAATTTAAAAAATAAAAATAAAAACTAATCGTATATTTTTGCCGAATCTTCATTTCTGAAGGCGATATCATTTCGTAATAGTACATAAGTACAAATTAAGTACACGACTGAGTACGTATTAATTTTGGTTCATTACAATTACGATTACAATTATGGATTACTTCACATTCGCTTATGATTGTCCATTACAGTTCTATTAAAGTACATTCTTACATTATAAATTAAATCATTACATTTAATTACAGTTTCATTGAAGTACATTACGTCGTTTACCATTCTTAGTGTTTTTATATATTATATATGGTTATACTATATGGTTATACTATATGGTTATACTATATGGTTATTATATATGGTTATTAGTACAACACAAGTACATGAGCACATACGAGATAATTTATATACGAAATAATATGTTATAATATGTTATAAATTTGAAATCAGAGGGACAGGAGGTTTCCATCTTAGAAGCGCTCACTTATGCTATAGTTCGCGGAATTTGATAACAACTAAGCATTTTCGAGTTCAATGCGGGAGGTGATATAATAAAAAATAATAAATGAAAAAAATAATACGAGAACGTATTTTTGCGTTTTCGAACGAATGCATAAAGTTTTGCGTTTCATAGATTGACACGAGTAAAAATGAATATTTAATAAAATTTATATAGGATAATGATCAAGGGAAATTAATGACGGGAAAATGTGACGTATGGATGAAAATGGTTGAATAATAATGTTTATACTACATAACACCACAACATTATTATTAAAGAATTTACCATACATTGCATACGGAAGATGTCCATATACTAAGCACGTGATTTAGTGTACAAGGTATGGGAAACGTAAAGAGAATTAAGTTATTTTATGACGTCATAGTGTATAAGTCATTATTAGAAAAGATGAATTAGAGAAATACAGTAATGAATAAAGAAGTACAAATCGAAATTCTATCCAAAACTCGCTTAGGCGATTTTGGTTTCTTATGTAAAAATGAATATGGATTATTCATTATTCATTTTACAGTGTTCCCCCTCTAAAATGGCATTAATTAATACAATAATATAATACAATTAATACAATACAATTGAGAAAATAACATCTAACGAATTCAAAATAGATGATGACGAATTCTTTTTTACATTACAAGTTTTATACAGAACAAGTTAGTTATTATGCTTTGAGAGTTATCATAAGTTATTATAAAATATAAAAAATTCAAAGATTAATACTTTAATTTAGACAAACAGAATAAAAGGATTAATACATTAATTTGGACAAACAATTAAGTTAGACAAAGAATGATATTGTTAAATTTTTAGCAAAATTTTATTTTTCTGTGGGGAAAATTACATTCATAATGAATAGGTAAAAGGGAAAAATATAAATTTTAAAGTTCATGAATTTTCAAGGTTACCATGATAGTACAATTCATAACTAATTTTATTGACTATTGTAGGTAAAAATAGAATTACGCAGTGGATGATGTATAGACCTGTGGTCTAGTGTGTATTTGGGTGTATTAGGTGCAAAGTGTGTATCTTACAATTTCGAGGGACAGATTAGCTGAGAGGATTGTTAAATTAACTGAATAAATGCATAAGCAAGATATATTAGAAAGCAAAAATGATTAAGACTAAATAGCATAGTTTGCACTCACACGTAATGAAATAGTTTTATTGTGATATCCAATGATTTTAGCATAAGGTTGGTATATATAGTATATATAGTGTGCATACATGCGTTTTTATTGACTGTTGTAGGTACAATCGAATTACGTAGTGGATGATGTATAGACCTGTGGTCAAATGTGTATTTATGTTTATTGGGTACAGATTGTAGTGGTTGGTGATACGTTCAAAAGGCGAAAGGGGATTTATAGTTGAATAGTTGAAATTATACGTCAGTGTGCAGATGTATCTATAAATATTGGTAAGAAGCATCTGTAGATGAGTGAGTCGGTACAATAGTATGTAGAATATGAGAGTAATTTGTTCATCCCGTGAAGAACTAGATCATTAGGGGTCATTGGTGGATTAGGATTATATATATATATATATATATATATATATACAGGGTGTCCCAAAAAAATGTATACACACTTTAACAGCTGATAGCTCAATTGATGTTTCTTTCTTTCCAAGTTAAACCCATTAGAATTAATAATGGCAGTCAGACTAAGCTTTGAACAAAGGAAATTCATTCTAAAATGCTACTGGAAGTGTGAAAACGCAGTTGAAGTGCAAAGACAGTTTAGGAGGGAGTTTCAAACAGATCCACCAACGCGACTTACCATCACTCGAATTAGAGATAAGTTTGAAGCCGATGGAACTGTTCAGAATGTCCACAAGAAGCGTTCCGGAAGACCACGGACATCGACAAGCCCCACAAAGCAAGAAAGAGTACTGGAAACGTATCACCAAAGTCCAAGAAAATCTGTGCGGCAAGCGAGTCGTGAGGTAGGACTTTCAGAATCGTCTGTCCAACGCATTTTGAAGCGCTGTCAATGGAAAAGTTACATTCCAAGATTAGTCCATGCTATTAATGAAGATGATCCGGACCGAAGAGTGGAGTATTGCGAGTGGTACTTAGCACGATGTGGATGTGGATTGGACGAAGGGGTTTCGTAGAATACCCTCCGCGTTCACCAGACCTCACACCACTAGACTTTTTTTTATGGGGATACTTAAAAGACAAAGTCTACGCTATAAAACCTGCAACAGTCGCTGAATTGAGAGCAGCCATTGAACGAGAATGCACACAAATACCAAACGAAATGTTTCGTGATGTTTGCGATTCCATTGCTTCGCGTTATCAGCAGTGCCTGGACCAGAACGGACGTCAGTTTGAAAACAGGCGTTGACAAAACAATTAAATAATGTCTGTAGATTCTATTACATTTTGAAAATGAAATGTATTTTAATAAACACTGCCTTTATAATTATTTAAAGTGTGTATACATTTTTTTGGGACGCCCTGTATATATATATATATATATATTATATATATATATATATATATATATATACTTTAAGGAACAGATAAAATAACTTAATAAATGTATGAGCGAGAATTTATATATAGTAAGCAATAATTATGATTATTATAATGATGTTTGCATACGAGTTTTAATGCAAACGTGACTGGAGGGACGGAACGTAAATGAATTCGAATATGTGTCAAAAGTAATAAAATTCAATTAGGATTATAGATTTTACATAATTAATCAGTTACACGTATAAGGTAATTAAACAAAACGTACTTAGAGGAACTTACAATTAATGAAAGTAAATCTCACGGTATTAAAATTGAATTTCGACACAATTAAATTCGACTACTAAAATTCATAGCCATATACTGTAGTAGTATGTCAATTTGACTATAATTTTCGTTTGATACCTTACAAATGGTACAATAACAATTTAAGGACAGTTACTCACGATTAATTGAACAAAAGAAAATTAAAAATACAAATTAAAAATAGAGATCAATTATGCATTTTAATGAGCTAACATAATTTTATAATATTCTTAAAAATAAAAGTAAATCGAGCCATAGATGAATTTCGACCAAGAATAAAAAAGTTATTGAAATGGAAGGAAAGCATTTCGAACAATCTTTTCTTTTAATAATTTCAGGTAAATTTTACATTAAAAATTATTTTTATATAATAAAAAAAATATAAAAAAGGTTTAATAATTTTTGCATGTTAAGTAGAAAAATCATACTCTTTCGTTAAATGTTGATAGAATTTGAATTATTTGATATTTTAGTCTGAAATTGACAATTACGTTTTTCGTGAGCACTTTGCTTTTTAAAAAAAGATTGCTTGTCACACTACTTAGAACAAAAATTAAAATAGTTGAAACAAAACGGAGGGACGGTATGTTCCTCAGCATAGTAATTTAAAAGGAGTCATTGGGACAAGATCGATTAATTAATTATTACACAACTATTATTATCACGTATACATTACAATGATTATCAAAGTCATTACAAACAATTGTAAAAACTGTTATGGTTACAAACAATAAAATGTCATTTTACCTATATATTTATATACGCAATAATGGCATGAAAAAGAAAAGACAAATCGGTCCATTTCCTTCTTACAACAAAACAAAGAAAGGTTAACTAAAGACGCAACCCGGTCAATTCAGGTTGAATTAAATTCTTAGATTACATTTCCTTAAATTAATTCTCTTAACTTACAAAGAAAAAGTTGAATTCAATTGACTGCATTGAAATGACTTGGGACTTGAACCCTGACTTAAAACAAAACTCTGACTTAAAAACAAAACTCTGACTTCAAATAAAACTTGACTTCAATTAAAACTCTGACTCAATTAAAACTCTGACTTCAATTAAAAACTCTGACTTCAATTGAAAAACTTGAACTCTTCAAGTATTCTGTAACTTGAACTCTTATCAAGTATTCTGAAACTAACTTGAACTCTATCAAGTATTCTGAAACTAACTTGAACTCTTATCAAGTATTCTGAAACTAACTTGAACTCTTATCAAGTATTCTGAAACTAACTTGAACTCTTATCAAGTATTCTGAAACTAACTTGAACTCTATCAAGTATTCTGAAACTAACTTGAACTCTATCAAGTATTCTGAAACTAACTTGAACTCTGTCAAGTATCTGAAACTAAACTGTGAACTTGAACGTTGTCAAGTATCTGAAACAACTGTCTAACTTGAACGCTTGTCAAGTATCTTGAAACTTAAACTGTCTAACTTGAACGCTTGTCAAGTATTTCTATAAATCTCTGGGGCGGTTGTCCCTTTTGGCGCAACCTTCTGACTTCAAAAAACTGACTTAAAAAATGACTTCAAAAAATGACTTCAAAAATGACTTCAAAAATTACTTCAAGTATCTCTCTAAATCTATAAACTCTCTGTAAACTCTCTCTTCTTAATTTGCAAGTCAATTCAATTCAATAATTTGAAAAAAATTGCAAACAAAAATAAAAAATGTAAACAACATTTCACTCTAATGTACGGGAAGGTACATAAAATAAAATTATTCTATACTGAATATAATAGTGAAAATAACTGTGACAATTAACTCTGTGGCAATTAACTCTGTGACAATTAACTCTGTGACAATTAAACTGTGACAATTAACTTCTGTGAAAATTACTATTTCACTAAAAAAAAGTGTATCATGGTGTCTGAAGTGTTCACTGTGTTTTGTGTTAATTCTGGCTCCATACTAAATATTAACTGTTAATAATGCTGACTTTTCAAATGTTTACAAATTACTTAAAAAGACAAACTCTGTACTTAACAAAATTTTCTATGGGGAAATCCTTGAGACGTGTCCTGAAGACGTCTTGCTGGCTACTTCTTCTTGGATGAAAACTAGGCGTGGAGAACTTGGAGTCGTGACACACCGGTTCAAGGGTGGATGTTACGAACTAGAAGTCGTGACACGCCGGTCAAATGGTTTTATCCTGATGCAGGGTAATTTCTATCTTGGTCAAAGAGTGGCCACTTGTTAAAATCCTCTTCTTAAAATCTTCTTCTAAAAATCTTCTTCTAAAAATCTTCTTCTAAAAATCTTCTTCTAAAATCTTCTTAAAATCTTCTTCTTAAAATCTTCTTTTTATCCTGGTGCAGGGTCGCCACAATGTTAACCCCTCCGTCTATGGCCCTGGGTGGTTCGGATCGACGGGGGTTCTAGTTAGGAGGCAGCAACGGATATTTCTTCTATAACATTCTAATTCTTTTCTCTCGCTTTATGGGGTCGACAATTGTTAATTCTTCTCTTTCTATAATACTCTGATACTTTCTCTTGGTACTAAAATTATCGACTTTTCTTTTATAACTTATCGACTTAACTGACTAAATTCCTGAAGAGAACAAGGCTCGAAGGAAAAGATAAAACTTTCTTCAACTAAATTTACTTCTCAAAATGTACAGGTAGTGCTATGAATTTACAGGGGTAGAGGTTCGACCTCTTTCGACCATGGCTCAGGCCGGAATCTAAAAAGTTAAGGAGGCAAGGGGCCTCTGCCCCCTCCTCGCAGCGAGGCTGCTAACAAAGGAGTCGTGATGAAGTGCCGTAATGAAGTGCTATAATAAAGTGACTTAATGAAGTGCTCCAATTTTACAAATACATGTATAATATAAACCTAAATGTTTAGGGGAAGACAGTTGAAGGTTAAGTTTCCCCCTTTTAAACACATGATCAGATGTTTGAAAGATTCCAAATAAAAATTTAAAAAATAAAAATAAAAACTAATCGTATATTTTTGCCGAATCTTCATTTCTGAAGGCGATATCATTTCGTAATAGTACATAAGTACAAATTAAGTACACGACTGAGTACGTATTAATTTTGGTTCATTACAATTACGATTACAATTATGGATTACTTCACATTCGCTTATGATTGTCCATTACAGTTCTATTAAAGTACATTCTTACATTATAAATTAAATCATTACATTTAATTACAGTTTCATTGAAGTACATTACGTCGTTTACCATTCTTAGTGTTTTTATATATTTATATATGGTATACTATATGGTTATACTATATGGTTATACTATATGGTTATTATATATGGTTATTAGTACAACACAAGTACATGAGCACATACGAGATAATTTATATACGAAATAATATGTTATAATATGTTATAAATTTGAAATCAGAGGGACAGGAGGTTTCCATCTTAGAAGCGCTCACTTATGCTATAGTTCGCGGAATTTGATAACAACTAAGCATTTTCGAGTTCAATGCGGGAGGTGATATAATAAAAAATAAATGAAAAAAATAATACGAGAACGTATTTTTGCGTTTTCGAACGAATGCCTAAAGTTTTGCGTTTCATAGATTGACACGAGTAAAAATGAATATTTAATAAAATTTATATAGGATAATGATCAAGGGAAATTAATGACGGGAAAATGTGACGTATGGATGAAAATGGTTGAATAATAATGTTTATACTACATAACACCACAACATTATTATTAAAGAATTTACCATACATTGCATACGGAAGATGTCCATATACTAAGCACGTGATTTAGTGTACAAGGTATGGGAAACGTAAAGAGAATTAAGTTATTTTATGACGTCATAGTGTATAAGTCATTATTAGAAAAGATGAATTAGAGAAATACAGTAATGAATAAAGAAGTACAAATCGAATTCTATCCAAAACTCGCTTAGGCGATTTTGGTTTCTTATGTAAAAATGAATATGGATTATTCATTATTCATTTTTACAGTGTTCCCCCTCTAAAATGGCATTAATTAATACAATAATATAATACAATTAATACAATACAATTGAGAAATAACATCTAACGAATTCAAAATAGATGATGACGAATTCTTTTTTACATTACAAGTTTTATACAGAACAAGTTAGTTATTATGCTTTGAGATTATCATAAGTTATTATAAAATATAAAAAATTCAAAGATTAATACTTTAATTTAGACAAACAGAATAAAAGGATTAATACATTAATTTGGACAAACAATTAAGTTAGACAAAGAATGATATTGTTAAATTTTTAGCAAAATTTTATTTTTCTGTGGGGAAAATTACATTCATAATGAATAGGTAAAAGGGAAAAATATAAATTTTAAAGTTCATGAATTTTCAAGGTTACCATGATAGTACAATTCATAACTAATTTTATTGACTATTGTAGGTAAAAATAGAATTACGCAGTGGATGATGTATAGACCTGTGGTCTAGTGTGTATTTGGGTGTATTAGGTGCAAAGTGTGTATCTTACAATTTCGAGGGACAGATTAGCTGAGAGGATTGTTAAATTAACTGAATAAATGCATAAGCAAGATATATTAGAAAGCAAAAATGATTAAGACTAAATAGCATAGTTTGCACTCACACGTAATGAAATAGTTTTATTGTGATATCCAATGATTTTAGCATAAGGTTGGTATATATAGTATATATAGTGTGCATACATGCGTTTTTATTGACTGTTGTAGGTACAATCGAATTACGTAGTGGATGATGTATAGACCTGTGGTCAAATGTGTATTTATGTTTATTGGGTACAGATTGTAGTGGTTGGTGATACGTTCAAAAGGCGAAAGGGGATTTATAGTTGAATAGTTGAAATTATACGTCAGTGTGCAGATGTATCTATAAATATTGGTAAGAAGCATCTGTAGATGAGTGAGTCGGTACAATAGTATGTAGAATATGAGAGTAATTTGTTCATCCCGTGAAGAACTAGATCATTAGGGTCATTGGTGGATTAGGATTATATATATATATATATATATATATATACAGGGTGTCCCAAAAAAATGTATACACACTTTAACAGCTGATAGCTCATTGATGTTTCTTTCTTTCCAAGTTAAACCCATTAGAATTAATAATGGCAGTCAGACTAAGCTTTGAACAAAGGAAATTCATTCTAAAATGCTACTGGAAGTGTGAAAACGCAGTTGAAGTGCAAAGACAGTTTAGGAGGGAGTTTCAAACAGATCCACCAACGCGACTTACCATCACTCGAATTAGAGATAAGTTTGAAGCCGATGGAACTGTTCAGAATGTCCACAAGAAGCGTTCCGGAGACCACGGACATCGACAAGCCCCACAAAGCAAGAAAGAGTACTGGAAACGTATCACCAAAGTCCAAGAAAATCTGTGCGGCAAGCGAGTCGTGAGGTAGGACTTTCAGAATCGTCTGTCCAACGCATTTTGAAGCGCTGTCAATGGAAAAGTTACATTCCAAGATTAGTCCATGCTATTAATGAAGATGATCCGGACCGAAGAGTGGAGTATTGCGAGTGGTACTTAGCACGATGTGGATGTGGATTGACGAAGGGGTTTCGTAGAATACCCTCCGCGTTCACCAGACCTCACACCACTAGACTTTTTTTTATGGGGATACTTAAAAGACAAAGTCTACGCTATAAAACCTGCAACAGTCGCTGAATTGAGAGCAGCCATTGAACGAGAATGCACACAAATACCAAACGAAATGTTTCGTGATGTTTGCGATTCCATTGCTTCGCGTTATCAGCAGTGCCTGGACCAGAACGGACGTCAGTTTGAAACAGGCGTTGACAAAACAATTAAATAATGTCTGTAGATTCTATTACATTTTGAAAATGAAATGTATTTTAATAAACACTGCCTTTATAATTATTTAAAGTGTGTATACATTTTTTTGGACGCCCTGTATATATATATATATATATATATGTATAATATATATATATATATATACTTTAAGGAACAGATAAAAAACTTAATAAATGTATGAGCGAGAATTTATATATAGTAAGCAATAATTATGATTATTATAATGATGTTTGCATACGAGTTTTAATGCAAACGTGACTGGAGGGACGGAACGTAAATGAATTCGAATATGTGTCAAAGTAATAAAATTCAATTAGGATTATAGATTTTACATAATTAATCAGTTACACGTATAAGGTAATTAAACAAACGTACTTAGAGGAACTTACAATTAATGAAAGTAATCTCACGGTATTAAAATTGAATTTCGACACAATTAAATTCGACTACTAAAATTCATAGCCATATACTGTAGTAGTATGTCAATTTGACTATAATTTTCGTTTGATACCTTACAATGGTACAATAACAATTTAAGGACAGTTACTCACGATTATTGAACAAAAGAAAATTAAAAATACAAATTAAAAATAGAGATCAATTATGCATTTTAATGAGCTAACATATTTTATAATATTCTTAAAAATAAAAGTAAATCGAGCCATAGATGAATTTCGACCAAGAATAAAAAGTTATTGAATGGAAGGAAAGCATTTCGAACAATCTTTTCTTTTTAATAATTTCAGGTAAATTTTACATTAAAAATTATTTTTATATAATAAAAAAAAATATAAAAAAGGTTTAATAATTTTTGCATGTTAAGTAGAAAAATCATACTCTTTCGTTAAATGTTGATAGAATTTGAATTATTTGATATTTTAGTCTGAAATTGACAATTACGTTTTTCGTGAGCACTTTGCTTTTTAAAAAAAGATTGCTTGTCACACTACTTAGAACAAAATTAAAATAGTTGAAACAAAACGGAGGGACGGTATGTTCCTCAGCATAGTAATTAAAAGGAGTCATTGGGACAAGATCGATTAATTAATTATTACACAACTATTATTATCACGTATACATTACAATGATTATCAAAGTCATTACAAACAATTGTAAAAACTGTTATGGTTACAAACAATAAAATGTCATTTTACCTATATATATACGCAATAATGGCATGAAAAAGAAAAGACAAATCGGTCCATTTCCTTCTACACAAACAAAGAAAGGTTAACTAAAGACGCAACCGTCAATTCAGGTTGAATTAAATTCTTAGATTACATTTCCTTAAATTAATTCTCTTAACTTACAAAGAAAAAGTTGAATTCAATTGACTGCATTGAAATGACTTGGGACTTGACCCTGACTTAAAACAAAACTCTGACTTAAAACCAAAACTCTGACTTCAATAAAACTCTGACTTCAATTAAAACTCTGACTCAATAAAACTCTGACTTCATTAAAACTGTCTGACTTGAACTCTATCAAGTATTCTTGAAACTGACTGTCTGAACTTGAACTCTTATCAAGTATTCTGAAACTAACTTGAACTCTTATCTATCTGAAACTAACTTGAACTCTTATCAAGTATTCTGAAACTAACTTGAACTCTTATCAAGTATTCTGAAACTAACTTGAACTCTTATCAAGTATTCTGAAACTAACTTGAACTCTATCAAGTATTCTGAAACTAACTTGAACTCTATCAAGTATTCTGAAACTAACTTGAACTTTCAAGTATCTGAAACTTAACTGTCTAACTTGAACGCTTGTCAAGTATCTTGAAACTTAAACTGTCTAACTTGAACGCTTGTCAAGTATCTTGAAACTTAAACTGTCTAACTTGAACGCTTGTCAAGTATCTTGAAACTTAAACTGTCTAACTTGAACGCTTGTCAAGTATTCTATAAATCTCTGGGGCGGTTGTCCCTTTTGGCGCAACCTTCTGACTTCAAAAACTGACTTAAAAATGACTTCAAAAAGACTTCAAAAAATGACTTCAAATTACTTCAAGTATCTCTCTAAATCTATAAACTCTCTGTAAACTCTCTCTTTCTTAATTTGCAAGTCAATTCAATTCAATAATTTGAAAAAATTGCAAACAAAAATAAAAAATGTAAACAACATTTCACTCTAATGTACGGGAAGGTACATAAAATAAAATTATTCTATACTGAATATAATAGTGAAAATAACTGTGACAATTAACTCTGTGGCAATTAACTCTTTGACAATTAACTCTGTGACAATTAACTGTGACAATTAACTTCTGTGAAATTACTATTTCACTAAAAAAAGTGTATCACTGGTGTCTGAAGTGTTCACTGTGTTTGTGTTAATTCTGGCTCCATACTAAATATTAACTGTTAATAATGCTGACTTTTCAAATGTTTACAAATTACTTAAAAAGACAAACTCTTACTTAACAAAATTTTCTATGGGGAAATCCTTGAGACGTGTCCTGAAGACGTCTTGCTGGCTACTTCTTCTTGGATGAAAACTAGGCGTGGAGAACTTGGAGTCGTGACACACCGGTTCAAGGGTGGATGTTACGAACTAGAAGTCGTGACACGCCGGTCAAATGGTTTTATCCTGATGCAGGGTAATTTCTATCTTGGTCAAAGAGTGGCCACTTGTTAAAATCCTCTTCTTAAAATCTTCTTCTAAAATCTTCTTCTAAAAATCTTCTTCAAAATCTTCTTAAAATCTTCTTAAAATCTTCTTTTATCCTGGTGCAGGGTCGCCACAATGTTAACCCCTCCGTCTATGGCCCTGGGTGGTTCGGATCGACGGGGGTTCTAGTTAGGAGGCAGCAACGGATATTTCTTCTATAACATTCTAATTCTTTTCTCTCGCTTTATGGGGTCGACAATTGTTAATTCTTCTCTTTCTCTATACTCTGATACTTTCTCTTGGTACTAAAATTATCGACTTTTCTTTTATAACTTATCGACTTAACTGACTAAATTCCTGAAGAGAACAAGGCTCGAAGGAAAAGATAAAAACTTTCTTCACTAAATTTACTTCTCAAAATGTACAGGTAGTGCTCTGAATTTACAGGGGTAGAGGTTCGACCTCTTTCGACCATGGCTCAGGCCGGAATCTAAAAAGTTAAGGAGGCAAGGGGCCTCTGCCCCCTCCTCGCAGCGAGGCTGCTAACAAAGGAGTCGTGATGAAGTGCCGTAATGAAGTGCTATAATGAAGTGACTTAATGAAGTGCTCCAATTTTACAAATACATGTATAATATAAACCTAAATGTTTAGGGAAGACAGTTGAAGGTTAAGTTTCCCCCTTTTAAACACATGATCAGATGTTTGAAAGATTCCAAATAAAAATTTAAAAAATAAAAATAAAAACTAATCGTATATTTTTGCCGAATCTTCATTTCTGAAGGCGATATCATTTCGTAATAGTACATAAGTACAAATTAAGTACACGACTGAGTACGTATTAATTTTGGTTCATTACAATTACGATTACAATTATGGATTACTTCACATTCGCTTATGATTGTCCATTACAGTTCTATTAAAGTACATTCTTACATTATAAATTAAATCATTACATTTAATTACAGTTTCATTGAAGTACATTACGTCGTTTACCATTCTTAGTGTTTTTATATATTTATATATGGTTATACTATATGGTTATACTATATGGTTATACTATATGGTTATTATATATGGTTATTAGTACAACACAAGTACATGAGCACATACGAGATATTTATATACGAAATAATATGTTATAATATGTTATAAATTTGAAATCAGAGGGACAGGAGGTTTCCATCTTAGAAGCGCTCACTTATGCTATAGTTCGCGGAATTTGATAACAACTAAGCATTTTCGAGTTCAATGCGGGAGGTGATATAATAAAAAATAATAAATGAAAAAAATAATACGAGAACGTATTTTTGCGTTTTCGAACGAATGCTAAAGTTTTGCGTTTCATAGATTGACACGAGTAAAAATGAATATTTAATAAAATTTATATAGGATAATGATCAAGGGAAATTAATGACGGAAAATGTGACGTATGGATGAAAATGGTTGAATAATAATGTTTATACTACATAACACCACAACATTATTATTAAAGAATTTACCATACATTGCATACGGAAGATGTCCATATACTAAGCACGTGATTTAGTGTACAAGGTATGGGAAACGTAAAGAGAATTAAGTTATTTTATGACGTCATAGTGTATAAGTCATTATTAGAAAAGATGAATTAGAGAAATACAGTAATGAATAAAGAAGTACAAATCGAAATTCTATCCAAAACTCGCTTAGGCGATTTTGGTTTCTTATGTAAAAATGAATATGGATTATTCATTATTCATTTTTTACAGTGTTCCCCCTCTAAAATGGCATTAATTAATACAATAATATAATACAATTAATACAATACAATTGAGAAAATAACATCTAACGAATTCAAAATAGATGATGACGAATTCTTTTTTACATTACAAGTTTTATACAGAACAAGTTAGTTATTATGCTTTGAGAGTTATCATAAGTTATTATAAAATATAAAAATTCAAAGATTAATACTTTAATTTAGACAAACAGAATAAAAGGATTAATACATTAATTTGGACAAACAATTAAGTTAGACAAAGAATGATATTGTTAAATTTTAGCAAAATTTTATTTTTCTGTGGGGAAAATTACATTCATAATGAATAGGTAAAAGGGAAAAATATAAATTTTAAAGTTCATGAATTTTCAAGGTTACCATGATAGTACAATTCATAACTAATTTTATTGACTATTGTAGGTAAAAATAGAATTACGCAGTGGATGATGTATAGACCTGTGGTCTAGTGTGTATTTGGGTGTATTAGGTGCAAAGTGTGTTCTTACAATTTCGAGGGACAGATTAGCTGAGAGGATTGTTAAATTAACTGAATAAATGCATAAGCAAGATATATTAGAAAGCAAAAATGATTAAGACTAAATAGCATAGTTTGCACTCACACGTAATGAAATAGTTTTATTGTGATATCCAATGATTTTAGCATAAGGTTGGTATATATAGTATATATAGTGTGCATACATGCGTTTTTATTGACTGTTGTAGGTACAATCGAATTACGTAGTGGATGATGTATAGACCTGTGGTCAAATGTGTATTTATGTTTATTGGGTACAGATTGTAGTGGTTGGTGATACGTTCAAAAGGCGAAAGGGGATTTATAGTTGAATAGTTGAAATTATACGTCAGTGTGCAGATGTATCTATAAATATTGGTAAGAAGCATCTGTAGATGAGTGAGTCGGTACAATAGTATGTAGAATATGAGAGTAATTTGTTCATCCCGTGAAGAACTAGATCATTAGGGGTCATTGGTGGATTAGGATTATATATATATATATATATATATATATTACAGGGTGTCCCAAAAAAATGTATACACACTTTAACAGCTGATAGCTCAATTGATGTTTCTTTCTTTCCAAGTTAAACCCATTAGAATTAATAATGGCAGTCAGACTAAGCTTTGAACAAAGGAAATTCATTCTAAAATGCTACTGGAAGTGTGAAAACGCAGTTGAAGTCAAAGACAGTTTAGGAGGGAGTTTCAAACAGATCCACCAACGCGACTTACCATCACTCGAATTAGAGATAAGTTTGAAGCCGATGGAACTGTTCAGAATGTCCACAAGAAGCGTTCCGGAAGACCACGGACATCGACAAGCCCCACAAAGCAAGAAAGAGTACTGGAAACGTATCACCAAAGTCCAAGAAAATCTGTGCGGCAAGCGAGTCGTGAGGTAGGACTTTCAGAATCGTCTGTCCAACGCATTTTGAAGCGCTGTCAATGGAAAAGTTACATTCCAAGATTAGTCCATGCTATTAATGAAGATGATCCGGACCGAAGAGTGGAGTATTGCGAGTGGTACTTAGCACGATGTGGATGTGGATTGGACGAAGGGGTTTCGTAGAATACCCTCCGCGTTCACCAGACCTCACACCACTAGACTTTTTTTTATGGGGATACTTAAAAGACAAAGTCTACGCTATAAAACCTGCAACAGTCGCTGAATTGAGAGCAGCCATTGAACGAGAATGCACACAAATACCAAACGAAATGTTTCGTGATGTTTGCGATTCCATTGCTTCGCGTTATCAGCAGTGCCTGGACCAGAACGGACGTCAGTTTGAAAACAGGCGTTGACAAAACAATTAAATAAT
This sequence comes from Bathynomus jamesi, assembly GCA_023014485.1. NCBI lineage: Eukaryota > Metazoa > Arthropoda > Malacostraca > Isopoda > Cirolanidae > Bathynomus > Bathynomus jamesi. Next base: position 313,520 of record JAJOZX010003206.1, read on the forward strand.
GTCTGTAGATTCTATTACATTTTGAAAATGAAATGTATTTTAATAAACACTGCCTTTATAATTATTTAAAGTGTGTATACATTTTTTGGGGACGCCCTGTATATATATGTATTATATATATATATATATATATATATATACTTTAAGGAACAGATAAAATAACTTAATAAATGTATGAGCGAGAATTTATATATAGTAAGCAATAATTATGATTATTATAATGATGTTGCATACGAGTTTTAATGCAAACGTGACTGGAGGACGGAACGTAAATGAATTCGAATATGTGTCAAAAGTAATAAAATTCAATTAGGATTATAGATTTTACATAATTAATCAGTTACACGTATAAGGTAATTAAACAAAACGTACTTAGAGGAACTTACAATTAATGAAAGTAAATCTCACGGTATTAAAATTGAATTTCGACACAATTAAATTCGACTACTAAAATTCATAGCCATATACTGTAGTAGTATGTCAATTTGACTATAATTTTCGTTTGATACCTTACAAATGGTACAATAACAATTTAAGGACAGTTACTCACGATTAATTGAACAAAAGAAAATTAAAAATACAAATTAAAAATAGAGATCAATTATGCATTTTAATGAGCTAACATAATTTTATAATATTCTTAAAAATAAAAGTAAATCGAGCCATAGATGAATTTCGACCAAGAATAAAAAAGTTATTGAAATGGAAGGAAAGCATTTCGAACAATCTTTTCTTTTAATAATTTCAGGTAAATTTTACATTAAAATTATTTTTATATATAAAAAAAAATATAAAAAAGGTTTAATAATTTTTGCATGTTAAGTAGAAAAAATCATACTCTTTCGTTAAATGTTGATAGAATTTGAATTATTTGATATTTAGTCTGAAATTGACAATTACGTTTTTCGTGAGCACTTTGCTTTTTAAAAAAAGATTGCTTGTCACACTACTTAGAACAAAAATTAAAATAGTTGAAACAAAACGGAGGGACGGTATGTTCCTCAGCATAGTAATTTAAAAGGAGTCATTGGGACAAGATCGATTAATTAATTATTACACAACTATTATTATCACGTATACATTACAATGATTATCAAAGTCATTACAAACAATTGTAAAACTGTTATGGTTACAAACAATAAAATGTCATTTTACCTATATATTTATATACGCAATAATGGCATGAAAAAGAAAAGACAAATCGGTCCATTTCCTTCTTACAACAAAACAAAGAAAGGTTAACTAAAGACGCAACCCGGTCAATTCAGGTTGAATTAAATTCTTAGATTACATTTCCTTAAATTAAATTCTCTTAACTTACAAAAAAAAAGTTGAATTCAATTGACTGCATTGAAATGACTTGGGACTTGAACCCTGACTTAAAACAAAACTCTGACTTAAAACAAAACTCTGACTTCAAATAAAACTCTGACTTCAATTAAAACTCTGACTTCAATTAAAACTCTGACTTCAATTAAAACTCTGACTTGAACTACTATATCAAGTATTCTGAAACTAACTTGAACTTATCAAGTATCTGAAACAACTTGAACTCTTATCAAGTATTCTGAAACTAACTTGAACTCTTATCAAGTATTCTGAAACTAACTTGAACTCTTATCAAGTATTCTGAAACTAACTTGAACTCTTATCAAGTATTCTGAAACTAACTTGAACTCTTACAAGTATTCTGAACTAACTTGAACCTTATTCAAGTATTCTGAAACTAACTTGAACTCTATCAAGTATTCTGAAACTAACTTGAACTCTATCAAGTATTCTGAAACTGTCTAACTTGAACGCTTGTCAAGTATCTTGAAACTTAAACTGTCTAACTTGAACGCTTGTCAAGTATCTTGAAACTTAAACTGTCTAACTTGAACGCTTGTCAAGTATTCTATAAATCTCTGGGGCGGTTGTCCCTTTTGGCGCAACCTTCTGACTTCAAAAACTGACTTAAAAAATGACTTCAAAAAATGACTTCAAAAAAATGACTTCAAAATTACTTCAAGTATCTCTCTAAATCTATAAACTCTCTGTAAACTCTCTCTTCTTAATTTGCAAGTCAATTCAATTCAATAATTTGAAAAAAATTGCAAACAAAAATAAAAAATGTAAACAACATTTCACTCTAATGTACGGGAAGGTACAAAATAAAATTATTCTATACTGAATATAATAGTGAAAATAACTGTGACAATTAACTCTGTGGCAATTAACTCTGTGACAATTAACTCTGTGACAATTAACTGTGACAATTAACTTCTGTGAAAATTACTATTTCACTAAAAAAAAAGTGTATCACTGGTGTCTGAAGTGTTCACTGTGTTTTGTGTTAATTCTGGCTCCATACTAAATATTAACTGTTAATAATGCTGACTTTTCAAATGTTTACAAATTACTTAAAAAGACAAACTCTGTACTTAACAAAATTTTCTATGGGGAAATCCTTGAGACGTGTCCTGAAGACGTCTTGCTGGCTACTTCTTCTGGATGAAAACTAGGCGTGGAGAACTTGGAGTCGTGACACACCGGTTCAAGGGTGGATGTTACGAACTAGAAGTCGTGACACGCCGGTCAAATGGTTTTATCCTGATGCAGGGTAATTTCTATCTTGGTCAAAGAGTGGCCACTTGTTAAAATCCTCTTCTTAAAATCTTCTTCTAAAAATCTTCTTCTAAAAATCTTCTTCTAAAAATCTCTTCTTAAAATCTTCTTAAAATCTTCTTCTTAAAATCTCTTTTTATCCTGGTGCAGGGTCGCCACAATGTTTAACCCCTCCGTCTATGGCCCTGGGTGGTTCGATCGACGGGGGTTCTAGTTAGGAGGCAGCAACGGATATTTCTTCTATAACATTCTAATTCTTTTCTCTCGCTTTATGGGGTCGACAATTGTTAATTCTTCTCTTTCTATAATACTCTGATACTTTCTCTTGGTACTAAAATTATCGACTTTTCTTTTATAACTTATCGACTTAACTGACTAAATTCCTGAAGAGAACAAGGCTCGAAGGAAAAGATAAAAACTTTCTTCTACTAAATTTACTTCTCAAAATGTACAGGTAGTGCTAGAATTTACAGGGGTAGAGGTTCGACCTCTTCGACCATGGCTCAGGCCGGGGAATCTAAAAAGTTAAGGAGGCAAGGGGCCTCTGCCCCCTCCTCGCAGCGAGGCTGCTAACAAAGGAGTCGTGATGAAGTGCCGTAATGAAGTGCTATAATGAAGTGACTTAATGAAGTGCTCCAATTTTACAAATACATGTATAATATAAACCTAAATGTTTAGGGGAAGACAGTTGAAGGTTAAGTTTCCCCCTTTTAAACACATGATCAGATGTTTGAAAGATTCCAAATAAAATTTAAAAAATAAAAATAAAAACTAATCGTATATTTTTGCCGAATCTTCATTTCTGAAGGCGATATCATTTCGTAATAGTACATAAGTACAAATTAAGTACACGACTGAGTACGTATTAATTTTGGTTCATTACAATTACGATTACAATTATGGATTACTTCACATTCGCTTATGATTGTCCATTACAGTTCTATTAAAGTACATTCTTACATTATAAATTAAATCATTACATTTAATTACAGTTTCATTGAAGTACATTACGTCGTTTACCATTCTTAGTGTTTTTATATATTTATATATGGTTATACTATATGGTTATACTATATGGTTATACTATATGGTTATTATATATGGTTATTAGTACAACACAAGTACATGAGCACATACGAGATAATTTATATACGAAATAATATGTTATAATATGTTATAAATTTGAAATCAGAGGGACAGGAGGTTTCCATCTTAGAAGCGCTCACTTATGCTATAGTTCGCGGAATTTGATAACAACTAAGCATTTTCGAGTTCAATGCGGGAGGTGATATAATAAAAAATAATAAATGAAAAAAATAATACGAGAACGTATTTTTGCGTTTTCGAACGAATGCTAAAGTTTTGCGTTTCATAGATTGACACGAGTAAAAATGAATATTTAATAAAATTTATATAGGATAATGATCAAGGGAAATTAATGACGGGAAAATGTGACGTATGGATGAAAATGGTTGAATAATAATGTTTATACTACATAACACCACAACATTATTATTAAAGAATTTACCATACATTGCATACGGAAGATGTCCATATACTAAGCACGTGATTTAGTGTACAAGGTATGGGAAACGTAAGAGAATTAAGTTATTTTATGACGTCATAGTGTATAAGTCATTATTAGAAAAGATGAATTAGAGAAATACAGTAATGAATAAAGAAGTACAAATCGAAATTCTATCCAAAACTCGCTTAGGCGATTTTGGTTTCTTATGTAAAAATGAATATGGATTATTCATTATTCATTTTTTACAGTGTTCCCCCTCTAAAATGGCATTAATTAATACAATAATATAATACAATTAATACAATACAATTGAGAAAATAACATCTAACGAATTCAAAATAGATGATGACGAATTCTTTTTTACATTACAAGTTTTATACAGAACAAGTTAGTTATTATGCTTTGAGAGTTATCATAAGTTATTATAAAATATAAAAAATTCAAAGATTAATACTTTAATTTAGACAAACAGAATAAAAGGATTAATACATTAATTTGGACAAACAATTAAGTTAGACAAAGAATGATATTGTTAAATTTTTAGCAAAATTTTATTTTTCTGTGGGGAAAATTACATTCATAATGAATAGGTAAAAGGGAAAAATATAAATTTTAAAGTTCATGAATTTTCAAGGTTACCATGATAGTACAATTCATAACTAATTTTATTGACTATTTAGGTAAAAATAGAATTACGCAGTGGATGATGTATAGACCTGTGGTCTAGTGTGTATTTGGGTGTATTAGGTGCAAAGTGTGTATCTTACAATTTCGAGGGACAGATTAGCTGAGAGGATTGTTAAATTAACTGAATAAATGCATAAGCAAGATATATTAGAAAGCAAAAATGATTAAGACTAAATAGCATAGTTTGCACTCACACGTAATGAAATAGTTTTATTGTGATATCCAATGATTTTAGCATAAGGTTGGTATATATAGTATATATAGTGTGCATACATGCGTTTTTATTGACTGTTGTAGGTACAATCGAATTACGTAGTGGATGATGTATAGACCTGTGGTCAAATGTGTATTTATGTTTATTGGGTACAGATTGTAGTGGTTGGTGATACGTTCAAAAGGCGAAAGGGGATTTATAGTTGAATAGTTGAAATTATACGTCAGTGTGCAGATGTATCTATAAATATTGGTAAGAAGCATCTGTAGATGAGTGAGTCGGTACAATAGTATGTAGAATATGAGAGTAATTTGTTCATCCCGTGAAGAACTAGATCATTAGGGGTCATTGGTGGATTAGGATTATATATATATATATATATATATATATATATACAGGGTGTCCCAAAAAAATGTATACACACTTTAACAGCTGATAGCTCAATTGATGTTTCTTTCTTTCCAAGTTAAACCCATTAGAATTAATAATGGCAGTCAGACTAAGCTTTGAACAAAGGAAATTCATTCTAAAATGCTACTGGAAGTGTGAAAACGCAGTTGAAGTGCAAAGACAGTTTAGGAGGGAGTTTCAAACAGATCCACCAACGCGACTTACCATCACTCGAATTAGAGATAAGTTTGAAGCCGATGGAACTGTTCAGAATGTCCACAAGAAGCGTTCCGGAAGACCACGGACATCGACAAGCCCCACAAAGCAAGAAAGAGTACTGGAAACGTATCACCAAAGTCCAAGAAAATCTGTGCGGCAAGCGAGTCGTGAGGTAGGACTTTCAGAATCGTCTGTCCAACGCATTTTGAAGCGCTGTCAATGGAAAAGTTACATTCCAAGATTAGTCCATGCTATTAATGAAGATGATCCGGACCGAAGAGTGGAGTATTGCGAGTGGTACTTAGCACGATGTGGATGTGGATTGGACGAAGGGGTTTCGTAGAATACCCTCCGCGTTCACCAGACCTCACACCACTAGACTTTTTTTTATGGGGATACTTAAAAGACAAAGTCTACGCTATAAAACCTGCAACAGTCGCTGAATTGAGAGCAGCCATTGAACGAGAATGCACACAAATACCAAACGAAATGTTTCGTGATGTTTGCGATTCCATTGCTTCGCGTTATCAGCAGTGCCTGGACCAGAACGGACGTCAGTTTGAAAACAGGCGTTGACAAAACAATTAAATAATGTCTGTAGATTCTATTACATTTTGAAAATGAAATGTATTTTAATAAACACTGCCTTTATAATTATTTAAAGTGTGTATACTTTTTTGGACGCCCTGTATATATATATATATATATATATAATATATATATATATAATATATATATATACTTTAAGGAACAGATAAAATAACTTAATAAATGTATGAGCGAGAATTTATATATAGTAAGCAATAATTATGATTATTATAATGATGTTTGCATACGAGTTTTAATGCAAACGTGACTGGAGGGACGGAACGTAAATGAATTCGAATATGTGTCAAAAGTAATAAAATTCAATTAGGATTATAGATTTTACATAATTAATCAGTTACACGTATAAGGTAATTAAACAAAACGTACTTAGAGGAACTTACAATTAATGAAAGTAAATCTCACGGTATTAAAATTGAATTTCGACACAATTAAATTCGACTACTAAAATTCATAGCCATATACTGTAGTAGTATGTCAATTTGACTATAATTTTCGTTTGATACCTTACAAATGGTACAATAACAATTTAAGGACAGTTACTCACGATTAATTGAACAAAAGAAAATTAAAAATACAAATTAAAAATAGAGATCAATTATGCATTTTAATGAGCTAACATAATTTTATAATATTCTTAAAATAAAAGTAAATCGAGCCATAGATGAATTTCGACCAAGAATAAAAAAGTTATTGAAATGGAAGGAAAGCATTTCGAACAATCTTTTCTTTTAATAATTTCAGGTAAATTTTACATTAAAAATTATTTTTATATAATAAAAAAAAAATATAAAAAAGGTTTAATAATTTTTGCATGTTAAGTAGAAAAATCATACTCTTTCGTTAAATGTTGATAGAATTTGAATTATTTGATATTTTAGTCTGAAATTGACAATTACGTTTTTCGTGAGCACTTTGCTTTTTAAAAAAAAGATTGCTTGTCACACTACTTAGAACAAAAATTAAAATAGTTGAAACAAAACGGAGGGACGGTATGTTCCTCAGCATAGTAATTTAAAAGGAGTCATTGGGACAAGATCGATTAATTAATTATTACACAACTATTATTATCACGTATACATTACAATGATTATCAAAGTCATTACAAACAATTGTAAAAACTGTTATGGTTACAAACAATAAAATGTCATTTTACCTATATATTTATATACGCAATAATGGCATGAAAAGAAAAGACAAATCGGTCCATTTCCTTCTTACAACAAAACAAAGAAAGGTTAACTAAAGACGCAACCCGGTCAATTCAGGTTGAATTAAATTCTTAGATTACATTTCCTTAAATTAAATTCTCTTAACTTACAAAGAAAAAGTTGAATTCAATTGACTGCATTGAAATGACTTGGGACTTGAACCCTGACTTAAAACAAAACTCTGACTTAAAACAAAACTCTGACTTCAAATAAAACTCTGACTTCAATTAAAACTCTGACTTCAATTAAAACTCTGACTTCAATTAAAACTGTCTGACTGAACTCTATCAAGTATTCTTGAAACTAACTTGAACTCTTATCAAGTATTCTGAACTTGAACTATCAAGATTCTGAACTTGAACTCTTATCAAGTATCTGAAACTAACTTGAACTCTTATCAAGTATTCTGAAACTAACTTGAACTCTTATCAAGTATTCTGAAACTAACTTGAACTCTTATCAAGTATTCTGAAACTAACTTGAACTCTATCAAGTATTCTGAAACTAACTTGAACTCTATCAAGTATTCTGAAACTGACTTGAACGCTGTCAAGTATCTTGAAACTTAACTAACTTGAACGCTTGTCAAGTATCTTGAAACTTAAACTGTCTAACTTGAACGCTTGTCAAGTATCTTGAAACTTAAACTGTCTAACTTGAACGCTTGTCAAGTATCTTGAAACTTAAACTGTCTAACTTGAACGCTTGTCAAGTATTCTATAAATCTCTGGGGCGGTTGTCCTTTTGGCGCAACTTTGACTTCAAAAATGACAAAAAATGACTTCAAAAAATGACTTCAAAAATGACTTCAAAATTACTTCAAGTATCTCTCTAAATCTATAAACTCTCTGTAAACTCTCTTTCTTAATTTGCAAGTCAATTCAATTCAATAATTTGAAAAAAATTGCAAACAAAAAATAAAAAATGTAAACAACATTTCACTCTAATGTACGGGAAGGTACATAAAATAAAATTATTCTATACTGAATATAATAGTGAAAATAACTGTGACAATTAACTCTGTGGCAATTAACTCTGTGACAATTAACTCTGTGACAATTAACTGTGACAATTAACTTCTGTGAAAATTACTATTTCACTAAAAAAAAGTGTATCACTGGTGTCTGAAGTGTCACTGTGTTTGTGTTAATTCTGGCTCCATACTAAATATTAACTGTTAATAATGCTGACTTTTCAAATGTTTACAAATTACTTAAAAAGACAAACTCTGTACTTAACAAAATTTCTATGGGGAAATCCTTGAGACGTGTCCTGAAGACGTCTTGCTGGCTACTTCTTCTTGGATGAAAACTAGGCGTGGAGAACTTGGAGTCGTGACACACCGGTTCAAGGGTGGATGTTACGAACTAGAAGTCGTGACACGCCGGTCAAATGGTTTTATCCTGATGCAGGGTAATTTCTATCTGGTCAAAGAGTGGCCACTTGTTAAAATCCTCTTCTTAAAATCTTCTTCTAAAAATCTTCTTCTAAAACTTCTCTTCTTCTAAAATCTTCTTAAATCTTCTTAAAATCTTCTTTTTATCCTGGTGCAGGGTCGCCACAATGTTAACCCCTCCGTCTATGGCCCTGGGTGGTTCGGATCGACGGGGGTTCTAGTTAGGAGGCAGCAACGGATATTTCTTCTATAACATTCTAATTCTTTTCTCTCGCTTTATGGGGTCGACAATTGTTAATCTTCTCTTTCTATAATACTCTGATACTTTCTCTTGGTACTAAAATTATTTACTTTTCTTTTATAACTTATCGACTTAACTGACTAAATTCCTGAAGAGAACAAGGCTCGAAGGAAAAGATAAAAACTTTCTTTACTAAATTTACTTCTCAAATGTACAGTAGTGCTCTGAATTTACAGGGGTAGAGGTTCGACCCTTTTCGACCATGGCTCAGGCCGGAATCTAAAAGTTAAGGAGGCAAGGGCCTCTGCCCCCTCCTCGCAGCGAGGCTGCTAACAAAGGAGTCGTGATGAAGTGCGTAATGAAGTGCTATAATGAAGTGACTTAATGAAGTGCTCCAATTTTACAATACATGTATAATATAACCTAAATGTTTAGGGGAAGACAGTTGAAGGTTAAGTTTCCCCCTTTTAAACATGATCAGATGTTTGAAAGATTCCAATAAAAATTTAAAAAAAAAAAATAAAAACTAATCGTATATTTTTGCCGAATCTTCATTTCTGAAGGCGATATCATTTCGTAATAGTACATAAGTACAAATTAAGTACACGACGAGTACGTATTACTTATGTTTATTAATTTTGGTTCATTACAATTACGATTACAATTATGGATTACTTCACATTCGCTTATGATTGTCCATTACAGTTCTATTAAAGTACATTCTTACATTATAAATTAAATCATTACATTTAATTACAGTTTCATTGAAGTACATTACGTCGTTTACCATTCTTAGTGTTTTTATATATTTATATATGGTTATACTATATGGTTATACTATATGGTTATACTATATGGTTATTATATATGGTTATTAGTACAACACAAGTACATGAGCACATACGAGATAATTTATATACGAAATAATATGTTATAATATGTTATAAATTTGAAATCAGAGGGACAGGAGGTTTCCATCTTAGAAGCGCTCACTTATGCTATAGTTCGCGGAATTTGATAACAACTAAGCATTTTCGAGTTCAATGCGGGAGGTGATATAATAAAAAATAATAAATGAAAAAAATAATACGAGAACGTATTTTTGCGTTTTCGAACGAATGCATAAAGTTTTGCGTTTCATAGATTGACACGAGTAAAAATGAATATTTAATAAAATTTATATAGGATAATGATCAAGGGAAATTAATGACGGGAAAATGTGACGTATGGATGAAAATGGTTGAATAATAATGTTTATACTACATAACACCACAACATTATTATTAAAGAATTTACCATACATTGCATACGGAAGATGTCCATATACTAAGCACGTGATTTAGTGTACAAGGTATGGGAAACGTAAAGAGAATTAAGTTATTTTATGACGTCATAGTGTATAAGTCATTATTAGAAAAGATGAATTAGAGAAATACAGTAATGAATAAAGAAGTACAAATCGAAATTCTATCCAAAACTCGCTTAGGCGATTTTGGTTTCTTATGTAAAAATGAATATGGATTATTCATTATTCATTTTTTACAGTGTTCCCCCTCTAAAATGGCATTAATTAATACAATAATATAATACAATTAATACAATACAATTGAGAAAATAACATCTAACGAATTCAAAATAGATGATGACGAATTCTTTTTTACATTACAAGTTTTATACAGAACAAGTTAGTTATTATGCTTTGAGAGTTATCATAAGTTATTATAAAATATAAAAAATTCAAAGATTAATACTTTAATTTAGACAAACAGAATAAAAGGATTAATACATTAATTTGGACAAACAATTAAGTTAGACAAAGAATGATATTGTTAAATTTTTAGCAAAATTTTATTTTTCTGTGGGGAAAATTACATTCATAATGAATAGGTAAAAGGGAAAAATATAAATTTTAAAGTTCATGAATTTTCAAGGTTACCATGATAGTACAATTCATAACTAATTTTATTGACTATTGTAGGTAAAAATAGAATTACGCAGTGGATGATGTATAGACCTGTGGTCTAGTGTGTATTTGGGTGTATTAGGTGCAAAGTGTGTATCTTACAATTTCGAGGGACAGATTAGCTGAGAGGATTGTTAAATTAACTGAATAAATGCATAAGCAAGATATATTAGAAAGCAAAAATGATTAAGACTAAATAGCATAGTTTGCACTCACACGTAATGAAATAGTTTTATTGTGATATCCAATGATTTTAGCATAAGGTTGGTATATATAGTATATATAGTGTGCATACATGCGTTTTTATTGACTGTTGTAGGTACAATCGAATTACGTAGTGGATGATGTATAGACCTGTGGTCAAATGTGTATTTATGTTTATTGGGTACAGATTGTAGTGGTTGGTGATACGTTCAAAAGGCGAAAGGGGATTTATAGTTGAATAGTTGAAATTATACGTCAGTGTGCAGATGTATCTATAAATATTGGTAAGAAGCATCTGTAGATGAGTGAGTCGGTACAATAGTATGTAGAATATGAGAGTAATTTGTTCATCCCGTGAAGAACTAGATCATTAGGGGTCATTGGTGGATTAGGATTATATATATATATATATATATATACAGGGTGTCCCAAAAAAATGTATACACACTTTAACAGCTGATAGCTCAATTGATGTTTCTTTCTTTCCAAGTTAAACCCATTAGAATTAATAATGGCAGTCAGACTAAGCTTTGAACAAAGGAAATTCATTCTAAAATGCTACTGGAAGTGTGAAAACGCAGTTGAAGTTCAAAGACAGTTTAGGAGGGAGTTTCAAACAGATCCACCAACGCGACTTACCATCACTCGAATTAGAGATAAGTTTGAAGCCGATGGAACTGTTCAGAATGTCCACAAGAAGCGTTCCGGAAGACCACGGACATCGACAAGCCCCACAAAGCAAGAAAGAGTACTGGAAACGTATCACCAAAGTCCAAGAAAATCTGTGCGGCAAGCGAGTCGTGAGGTAGGACTTTCAGAATCGTCTGTCCAACGCATTTTGAAGCGCTGTCAATGGAAAAGTTACATTCCAAGATTAGTCCATGCTATTAATGAAGATGATCCGGACCGAAGAGTGGAGTATTGCGAGTGGTACTTAGCACGATGTGGATGTGGATTGGACGAAGGGGTTTCGTAGAATACCCTCCGCGTTCACCAGACCTCACACCACTAGACTTTTTTTTATGGGGATACTTAAAAGACAAAGTCTACGCTATAAAACCTGCAACAGTCGCTGAATTGAGAGCAGCCATTGAACGAGAATGCACACAAATACCAAACGAAATGTTTCGTGATGTTTGCGATTCCATTGCTTCGCGTTATCAGCAGTGCCTGGACCAGAACGGACGTCAGTTTGAAAACAGGCGTTGACAAAACAATTAAATAATGTCTGTAGATTCTATTACATTTTGAAAATGAAATGTATTTTAATAAACACTGCCTTTATAATTATTTAAAGTGTGTATACATTTTTTTGGGACGCCCTGTATATATATATATATATATATATATATATATGTTTATATATATATATATATATATATACTTTAAGGAACAGATAAAATAACTTAATAAATGTATGAGCGAGAATTTATATATAGTAAGCAATAATTATGATTATTATAATGATGTTTGCATATGAGTTTTAATGCAAACGTGACTGGAGGGACGGAACGTAAATGAATTCGAATATGTGTCAAAAGTAATAAAATTCAATTAGGATTATAGATTTTACATAATTAATCAGTTACACGTATAAGGTAATTAAACAAAACGTACTTAGAGGAACTTACAATTAATGAAAGTAAATCTCACGGTATTAAAATTGAATTTCGACACAATTAAATTCGACTACTAAAATTCATAGCCATATACTGTAGTAGTATGTCAATTTGACTATAATTTTCGTTTGATACCTTACAAATGGTACAATAACAATTTAAGGACAGTTACTCACGATTAATTGAACAAAAGAAAATTAAAAATACAAATTAAAAATAGAGATCAATTATGCATTTTAATGAGCTAACATAATTTTATAATATTCTTAAAAATAAAAGTAAATCGAGCCATAGATGAATTTCGACCAAGAATAAAAAAGTTATTGAAATGGAAGGAAAGCATTTCGAACAATCTTTTCTTTTAATAATTTCAGGTAAATTTTACATTAAAAATTATTTTTATATAATAAAAAAAATATAAAAAAGGCTTAATAATTTTTGCATGTTAAGTAGAAAAATCATACTCTTTCGTTAAATGTTGATAGAATTTGAATTATTTGATATTTTAGTCTGAAATTGACAATTACGTTTTTCGTGAGCGCTTTGCTCTTTAAAAAAAAGATTGCTTGTCACACTACTTAGAACAAAAATTAAAAGAGTTGAAACAAAACGGAGGGACGGCATGTTCCTCAGCATAGTAATTTAAAAGGAGTCATTGGGACAAGATCGATTAATTAATTATTACACAACTATTATTATCACGTATACATTACAATGATTATCAAAGTCATTACAAACAATTGTAAAAACTGTTATGGTTACAAACAATAAAATGTCATTTTACCTATATATTTATATACGCAATAATGGCATGAAAAAGAAAAGACAAATCGGTCCATTTCCTTCTTACAACAAAACAAAGAAAGGTTAACTAAAGACGCAACCCGGTCAATTCAGGTTGAATTAAATTCTTAGATTACATTTCCTTAAATTAAATTCTCTTAACTTACAAAGAAAAAGTTGAATTCAATTGACTGCATTGAAATGACTTGGGACTTGAACCCTGACTTAAAACAAAACTCTGACTTAAAACAAAACTCTGACTTCAAATAAAACTCTGACTTCAATTAAAACTCTGACTTCAATTAAAACTCTGACTTCAATTAAAACTGTCTGACTTGAACTCTATCAAGTATTCTTGAAACTAACTTGAACTCTTATCAAGTATTCTGAAACTAACTTGAACTCTTATCAAGTATTCTGAAACTAACTTGAACTCTTATCAAGTATTCTGAAACTAACTTGAACTCTTATCAAGTATTCTGAAACTAACTTGAACTCTATCAAGTATTCTGAAACTAACTTGAACTCTATCAAGTATTCTGAAACTTCTGACTTGAACGCTTGTCAAGTATCTTGAAACTTAAACTGTCTAACTTGAACGCTTGTCAAGTATCTTGAAACTTAAACTGTCTAACTTGAACGCTTGTCAAGTATCTTGAAACTTAAACTGTCTAACTTGAACGCTTGTCAAGTATTTCTATAAATCTCTGGGGCGGTTGTCCCTTTTGGCGCAACCTTCTGACTTCAAAAACTGACTTAAAAAATGACTTCAAAAAATGACTTCAAAAAATGACTTCAAAATTACTTCAAGTATCTCTCTAAATCTATAAACTCTCTGTAAACTCTCTCTTTCTTAATTTGCAAGTCAATTCAATTCAATAATTTGAAAAAAATTGCAAACAAAAATAAAAAATGTAAACAACATTTCACTCTAATGTACGGGAAGGTACATAAAATAAAATTATTCTATACTGAATATAATAGTGAAAATAACTGTGACAATTAACTCTGTGGCAATTAACTCTGTGACAATTAACTCTGTGACAATTAACTGTGACAATTAACTTCTGTGAAAATTACTATTTCACTAAAAAAAAGTGTATCACTGGTGTCTGAAGTGTTCACTGTGTTTTGTGTTAATTCTGGCTCCATACTAAATATTAACTGTTAATAATGCTGACTTTTCAAATGTTTACAAATTACTTAAAAAGACAAACTCTGTACTTAACAAAATTTTCTATGGGGAAATCCTTGAGACGTGTCCTGAAGACGTCTTGCTGGCTACTTCTTCTTGGATGAAAACTAGGCGTGGAGAACTTGGAGTCGTGACACACCGGTTCAAGGGTGGATGTTACGAACTAGAAGTCGTGACACGCCGGTCAAATGGTTTTATCCTGATGCAGGGTAATTTCTATCTTGGTCAAAGAGTGGCCACTTGTTAAAATCCTCTTCTTAAAATCTTCTTCTAAAAATCTTCTTCTAAAAATCTTCTTCTAAAAATCTTCTTCTAAAATCTTCTTAAAATCTTCTTTTTATCCTGGTGCAGGGTCGCCACAATGTTAACCCCTCCGTCTATGGCCCTGGGTGGTTCGGATCGACGGGGGTTCTAGTTAGGAGGCAGCAACGGATATTTCTTCTATAACATTCTAATTCTTTTCTCTCGCTTTATGGGGTCGACAATTGTTAATTCTTCTCTTTCTATAATACTCTGATACTTTCTCTTGGTACTAAAATTATCGACTTTTCTTTTATAACTTATCGACTTAACTGACTAAATTCCTGAAGAGAACAAGGCTCGAAGGAAAAGATAAAAACTTTCTTCAACAAAATTTACTTCTCAAAATGTACAGGTAGTGCTATGAATTTACAGGGGTAGAGGTTCGACCTCTTTCGACCATGGCTCAGGCCGGAATCTAAAAAGTTAAGGAGGCAAGGGGCCTCTGCCCCCTCCTCGCAGCGAGGCTGCTAACAAAGGAGTCGTGATGAAGTGCCGTAATGAAGTGCTATAATGAAGTGACTTAATGAAGTGCTCCAATTTTACAAATACATGTATAATATAAACCTAAATGTTTAGGGGAAGACAGTTGAAGGTTAAGTTTCCCCCTTTTAAACACATGATCAAATGTTTGAAAGATTCCAAATAAAAATTTAAAAAATAAAAATAAAAACTAATCGTATATTTTTGCCGAATCTTCATTTCTGAAGGCGATATCATTTCGTAATAGTACATAAGTACAAATTAAGTACACGACTGAGTACGTATTAATTTTGGTTCATTACAATTACGATTACAATTATGGATTACTTCACATTCGCTTATGATTGTCCATTACAGTTCTATTAAAGTACATTCTTACATTATAAATTAAATCATTACATTTAATTACAGTTTCATTGAAGTACATTACGTCGTTTACCATTCTTAGTGTTTTTATATATTTATATATGGTTATACTATATGGTTATACTATATGGTTATTATATATGGTTATTAGTACAACACAAGTACTTGAGCACATACGAGATAATTTATATACGAAATAATATGTTATAAATTTGAAATCAGAGGGACAGGAGGTTTCCATCTTAGAAGCGCTCACTTATGCTATAGTTCGCGGAATTTGATAACAACTAAGCATTTTCGAGTTCAATGCGGGAGGTGATATAATAAAAAATAATAAATGAAAAAAATAATACGAGAACGTATTTTTGCGTTTTCGAACGAATGCCTAAAGTTTTGCGTTTCATAGATTGACACGAGTAAAAATGAATATTTAATAAAATTTATATAGGATAATGATCAAGAGAAATTAATGACGGGAAAATGTGACGTATGGATGAATATGGTTGAATAATAATGTTTATGCTACATAACACCACAACATTATTATTAAAGAATTTACCATACATTGCATACGGAAGATGTCCAAATACTAAGAACGTGATTCAGTGTACAAAGTATGGGAAACGTAAAGAGAATAAAGTTATTTTATGACGTCATAGTGTATAAGTCATTATTAGAAAAGATGAATTAGAGAAATACAGTAATGAATAAAGAAGTACAAATCGAAATTCTATCCAAAACTCGCTTAGGCGATTTTGGTTTCTTATGTAAAAATGAATATGGATTATTCATTGTTCATTTTTTACGTGTATAATATATATATATATATATATATATATAAAATAATGTTATATAATGTTTCAGACCAACAAAGACTCTAGGATCCACTCATGGCTGGTCTACCTAACTGTGTTCGTAATTGTGTATTGTGTATGTCCTCCGTAGTGGCGGAGGGGACCTACAATTTTACGTGGGTTCCGAACCACAAGAACATAAGAAATTTTTGTAAAAACTGCCTGTACATTGGCAACGACCAATTTTTACAAAACTAAATAATTATCAATTTAAAACTAATTAATTATCGGTTTAAAACTAAAGATATAATCTCTGGATCCAGAGGATCAAGTCATAATAGACTACTGTCCACAAATATGTTACTCTCTATATCTCTTTATAACCGACATGCAAATATATCAGATCCAAAGAATCCAGTCAATTTCATTACGGTATCCATCAATACTATTACCTTGCCAACCAAAAATAAGTCACGGTCCATATCGATTGCGGACCAAGTCAAAATTTACAACCATATACATTACAATATATATACTTAAGAGGAAAAGTGTAGGTGTGGCTGTAAAGACTGTACAGTAATGTAGAAATGTGTGTGCACCCATTTTGGGTCTCCGATTTCAAGGTGTTCGTGGGGGCAAGTGAAGACCATGAGTTTTTCAATACCTCACAGTACTATGGGGGGCACCGCTCGGCAGAGGAATCTCTTTAAATGGGGCGTGTAAGGACAGAGAGAATATATATATATATATATATATATATATATATATATATATATATATATAACATAACACACATAATGTTTTTTTAAATTAGAAGCAACCAAGAGGAGATTTTGTATTCAGATGCCCACTTTTTCGCGTAGTTATCGGAATTCGAACATTTCCGCCTTGCGATGAATTAAATAAATAAAAGAAAAAGCAAACGGAATACATGTGGACGTATTTACATGTACGTAACTATGTACGTAACCATGATCATCAGGGGACATGTACGCATGCATAAACTATTGTGCACATATTGGTACGTAACACAATAGGTTGTGTGCGTAATATAGACACGAGTAAACATGGACTGATAGGTTGATAGGGCATCAGTAGACAATAGGTAGGAGAATGAATGAGTAATAAAATTAATAAAGGATAATGGTCAAGATAAGATATGGACGTATGGATGAATATGGTCGAATAATAATATTTATATTACATAACACCAGACAAGACACAACATATAAATAATGACTAATAGAGAATGAAGTTTTTATTATTATTATTAAAGAATTTACCATACATTGAATATGAAAGATATCCACATACTAAATACGTGATTCAGTATTCAAGGTATGGAAAACGTGAAGGGAATTAAGTTACTTTATGACGTCATAGTTATTCAAATTATGTCATACGTACAGTGTAAGTCATTATTGGGAGGATTTAAAAGAACGAATAGAAACAAAGAGTGGGTATTAAGGACTAAGAAATACAACTACGGGTTCCAATCCTACTATATGCAATGTGCATGCATAATCTAATAAAATGTAGGGACGAGGGTTAGATGCAAGACAACCATAATAGAATAGCACAATAGAAAGCACAAATCGAAATTCTATCCAAACTCGCTCAGGCGATTTTGGTTTCTCATGTAAAAATTAATATTGATTATATAGGAATTATTCATTGTTCATTTTTACATAGAGAGCGGTAATGAGACATGGAAATTTCTAGAAATGTCTGGATAAATCGCGAACACAGACGTAACTTCTCGAGCAGCCGGGAAGTTTTTATTTGGAAAACGCCCGTTTTTTTTAATTCATAGAAACAAAAAACTATCGGTATCGGTAGCTACTAACCATCGGTATCTGTACCGATACCGATACAGATATATCGGCCCGATACCGACACCGATACAACCACCGATCGATGCCTAATTACTATTATAGTGTAAACATTAAGATATATATATATATATATATATATATATATATATATATATATATATATATATATATATATAAAATACACAGACCGTGCATGGAACAAGGAACTCTTCTGGGAAAATTAAATCCACTATAGTCCGAATAAGTAATGGTAAATGACAAATACTATAGTTTTTCTTTTGCATGATGTTAGCCCGACGTGGGCAACGGGTCACTCGCAAAGAGGCCCCAAAAATATAGCTTCCCTCACCAGCTATTTGCAAAGCAGATAGGATCCAGCTTTGGGACAGGATCTAGGAGTTACAGCTACACCTAGCCTACTATATCCAGAACCTCAATACAAGCATTCGACGTGAATGCAAGGAGTCTTTTGCTTATATTGAGGTTCTGGATATAGTAGGCTAGGTGTAGCTGCATCCCCAAGATCCTGTCCCAAAGCTGGATCCTATCTGCTTTGTAGATAGCTGGTGAGGGAAGCTATATTTTTGGAGCCTCTTTGCGGGTGACCCGTTGCCCAAGTCGGACTAACATCATGAAAAAGAAAAACCTATAGTGTTTGTCATTTACCATTACTTATTCGGACTATAGCGGATTTAATTTTCCCAGAAGAGTTCCTTGTTCCATGCACGGTCTGTGTGTATCATGAAAGAGCCTCAGGAGACAATTCTGAGTTCAATCCCATATATATTGTAATGATGAGGTCGTTTAACCTCCTTCGCAATATCCACTGTCATATGACGGAGGGGACAAACAGCTTTACGTGGCACCCGAACCACTGGTTGCCAGAGGACGCAGAGGAGAGGACGGTGTCCCATCCAATTACTATCGAACCCAATATCGCTTAACCTACGCTGATCAACGGGAAGCGGTGTTACGACATTGGCTACGACGTAGCGCTCTCTCTCTCTTTCTCTCTCTTCAGAGAAGCATGAAAGCTAATGAACGATGATGCGAAATTCGAGACACAAAACCAGAGAGCGATAAACAAAACAAAAAGAATCGCAGGACAGGTACTAACAACGTTCAAAAGAAGGGACAGGACAGTAATGATTCCCCTGCTGAAAACACTGATCATACCAAAACTTGAATACTGCTCATTCTTCACGTTCCCATATAAAAAAGAAGAAACTAATAAACTAAAAGAAACTCAGAGACATTTCACAGTTAAGAGTGATGGCTGCAAAGAACTCAACTACTGGGAATCCAAACGACCTTAGAAACGTTACAGGGGTGAAAGTTGAAGTCTTCAAAAGAAGACTAGTTGCCTGGCTCAGGACAGTACCAGATGAGCCGAGTGTACCTGGCTATGGGCGGTGGAGAGCGCAAGAGAGCAACTCGCTCCTCCACCAAGCCAGGCCTAGAGGCCGGGCCACCAGCCTAACCTTCTTGTGAAGCGAGACCAATACACGTAACTTCAACGAGGCGTGTATATATATATATATAATATATATATATAATATATATATATATATATATATATATATATATATATATATATATATATATATATATACACACGAAGTCGGTTCAAAAAGTATCCGGACAGGGTGTTTATTTTTAGAACAAGGTCACGCTTGGAGATGTGACTGTGTTAAACATGTCTTTGCATGTCAAGACAAGTTGACTGATAGGGTTGCACTTCATTGTGTAGCATCAGTCCACTGTGGTGAGCCAATAAAGTTAAACGTGTTTTGTTTCGCGACGATTTCTTACGATGTCGGAGAGTACCGAGTTTTTTTTCGCTGTGAAGGTGTTGTGCACCATGAATATGCTCCATAGGGACAAACAATCAACAAGGAATTTTACATTGAAGTTTGGAGACGTCTACGTAAAGCAGTTCGGAGGAAACGGCCGCAGAAATGGGAGTCCGGAGACTGGATGCTTCATCACGACAACGCGCCATCTTACTCTTCGTAAGTTCTCCTGCAACATTTGACCAAAAACACTACCCCCCCCCCCCCCCCACCTCCCAAGTACAGCAGCCTCCAAATTCGCCGGATTTCACTCCACGCGACTTTTTTTTTGTTTCCGAAGCTCAAACAAACCCTTAGAAGACACTGATTCGATGATGTTGAGACCATTAAAAGAAATTCGACGGAGCAGCTTTTGCCCATTCCGAAAAGTGCTTTCGAAAAATGTTTTCAGCAGTGGCAGAATCGTTGGGCGAAGTGTGTGGCTTCGGAAGGAGCGTACTTTGAGGGAGATTAAGCCCCAAACCCTATAAATAGCATATTCTGTCTATAATCGTACCAGTCCTGATACTCTTTGAACAAACCTCATGTGTGTGTGTGTGTGTGTGTGTGTGTATATATATATATATATATATATATATATATATATATATATATATATATATATATATATATATATATATGAAAATTAATTCACGAAAGTGACACGTGAAAAATATTTATGATGAATAAAACCACGAAGAGAAAAGAAACACAAAGTGGTGCTCAAGCGCTTTCGTCTAATGACATCCTCAGGAACACTGGAGTGAAAGGAGAGTTCAAGACAATATATAGGTTACAAAAATAAACATATATATATATATAGTAAGTATAGAAATAAAAATTGTGGGAGGAGCAAACACATTTGTACGGAAAAATGACAATTTTAGCACTTTGCCCGAAATTCAACATAAACTCAAGTGGCTTGTTTCCAGCCAATTTTTTATAGTTATTGTCTGAATGGTAAACAGGTCACAAAAGAATAAAGAAATAAAAATAAATATAAATTGGAAAAAATTACAAAATAATGCCTTAGTGATATATACGTCACAACCGAAATAAACATAAATAAATAAACCAACAGATAAAAAAAACACAAAAATTGTAAGTGGAGTCTACAAATTCAAGCTCAAAAGGAAAGTTTACAATCAATTTAATAGATGATGCCAAAATGATATATATGTCACAAAGAAATAAAATAAAGAAATAAACCAAAAAAATAAAAATAAATGGAAAAATAAATTGTAAGAGAGGCACCCAAATTTATAAGGGAAAAAATTACCAAAGGTTTTTTAGTTATTGTCTGAATCATGCATACTATGGTCACAAACGAATAAAAAAGTACAAGGAAATATAAATTGGAAAACAAAATGATGCCTAGATGATATATAAAGAACTATAAAAATATATACGATATATATATAAGGTATATAAACGCAATATACAGGGTGTTTCTAAAGTAACCATCTATTTTGCGAAATAATATGAATTATAAAAAAAACACCTTTAAAAAATGAAAAATATATATATATATATATATATATATATATATTTGTAAGCTCGGCACACATTGTTGCTCTTCGTGGATAATCTTCTTCTTGTAAGTTGTGGAACACTTGAATGTGGTATGGCTTTTTCTTTAAATCATAACGTAGAATTCTGTAAACCGTTGTTTGTGGAATTTCTAATCTGTGGGATGCCCTCCGAATCGATAATTGTGGATCCTCTTCGAATTCTTCTTGAACAGATTCGATTCTTTCGTGAGATCTTCTTGGCCGTCCAGATCTACGCTCGTCATGCACAGATCCAGTCCTCATAAATTTGTTTACTAATTCGCGAATAGCCTGGTCTCTAGGGCCTGTTTTACGAAACCTTCTCTCAAACTTTTCTCTAATTTCATTGCACTTCATGCCTTTTATCCTGCATGTTACTACATAAACCCGTTCTTGCACATTCATCATCAATGATATGGGTCTGAAAATAAAATAAAATAATTAACAAAAAATCGTGTAAAGCAATTGAAATATTATAAATACATGAATTTTGTATAACAATGCACATACCATTATGCCAATATAACAATTGTTTAAAATCCCCCTATTTCACCAAAATAGATGGTTACTTTAGAAACACCCTGTATAAGGTATATATATATATATATATATATATATATAATATATATATAATATATATATATATATATATATATATATATATATATATATATATATATAAGGGAAAAATTACCAAAGGTTTTTATAGTTATTGTCTGACACATCCGTAGGTCACAAAAGAATAAAGAAATAAAAATAAATATAAATTGGAAAAATTACAAATAATGCCTCAATGATATATAAAGACAAAAAAAAATTATATAAGACATACGTACAACTACACATGTACACATATACACCCGCAAAACCAAATATATATATATATATATATATATATATATATATATATATATATATATATATATATATATATATATATACATACACATACATATATATAAGAAATACGCATACAACAATAAATTGAAAAATAAAATTGTAAGAGAAATATAAAAATTTATAAGGAAAAAGAGACAAAAAACAAATTTTTACCAAAAGTTTAGCAACCTGCCCTTTTTGTTTAAATCCATTCTGAAGGAATTCAGAGCAACGGGATCGAGTTGAAACAGACCTTTACTCATGTTAAAGTTATTTGTAAGTTGAATTATAGCAGACTCAAGAATATTTCTATTAACAATGTTGCTAGAGTGAAACAAAACTGAAGCATTATTCCAATCAATACAATGGGATAACTCTGACAAATGGACAAAAAGGGCACTGGACAACTGTCCTGTTCTAACGGAATATTGATGCTGTTTTACACGCGTTTGCAAATCCTTTCCCGTCTGACCTATGTAAAGGGAATCACATTGCTTCCACCCAATTTTAGAGATAATGCCTAAATTATTGGTAGGGCTATTTTTTCTATGATGTTTTTCACAATATTGTTATATGAAAAAACTACACTGATATCCAAAAGTTTAAGTACATTAGCAATGCCTAAGAAGCCCGGGAAAAATGGAAGTACTAAAATATTCTTTGACAAGGTGCGAGTGTTATTATTCACACGATAGAAGGTTCGTTTAGCCTTATTAACACAAGATTCCATGAACGCAGATGGGTAACACAGCTCACTTCCAATACCGTTGATATTTTCCAATTCGGCATCGATGTATTCCGGACTGGCGATCCTAAGAGCGCGGAGAAACATTGAGGAAAATATGGCCTTCTTAATAGGGGTGTCATATCCAGAGTAAAAGTGTACGTAGGACAAATTGTTTTTTTCCGATAGATACTAAACTTAAAACCTGGGCTATCCCTATGTACACGCACATCCAAAAACGGGATTGAGTTGTCTTGTTCCACTTCTAAAGTAAACTTAATGGAGGGGACTTGGTCATTTAACTGAAGGAGGAAATCATCCAGGTCACGATTCATGGGCCAGATACACAAAATATCGTCGACGTACCGCAACCATGGGATGCCAACCCCCAGGATTCTCGGAATGTAAGTAATTTCAAAAAACTCCATATAAATATTGGAAAGAAGGGGCGACAAAGGGTTGCCCATGGCCATCCCAAAAACTTGTTGATAATGCTCGCCATTGAAAGTGAATTTACAATCCTTGATACAAAGATTAATAAGTTCCAAAACAATGTGTGCAGGTAATGGCAGATCATAGTTATGTAATTCTCGGGCGAGAAAGTCAAGCATATCATCAATCGGCATTTTTGTGAACAATGAACAAACGTCAAAACTGATCAATCTATCGTTGGTATTAATGCGAACATTATTCAATTTTTCAGTAAGATCCATGGAATTTTTTACTTGTGAATCAGAGATAGTTCCAAGAATGGGGGACAAGACTAAGGCATTAAGGCATTATTTTGTAATTTTTTCCAATTTATATTTACTTTTATTTCTTTATTCTTTTGTGGCCTGTTTACCATTCAGACAATAACTATAAAAAATTGGCTGGAAACAAGCCATTTGAATTTATGTTGAATTTCGGGCAAAGTGCTAAAATTGTTATTTTTCCGTACAAATGTGTTTGCTCCTCCCACAATTTTTATTTCTATACTTACTATATATATATATATATATGTTTATTTTTGTAACCTATATATTGTCTTGAACTCTCCTTTCACTCCAGTGTTCCTGAGGATGTCATTAGACGAAAGCGCTTGAGCACCATTTTGTGTTTCTTTTCCCTTCGTGGTTTTATTCATATATATATATATATATATATATATATATAATATATATATATATATATATATATATATATATATATTAGGGTGGAGTGAAAATATTAAACCGTCTTGCCTCACTCATGATTTGGTGTATTGACCCTCTAGAAGTTCTAAAAAGATAATATTTTCTTTTTAGGACCCTCCACCCGCCGCATTTTTGTCTGAAACAAAATGGCGGAAAGTCATATTTTGAAAAACCCCTAGTATAATATCTATCAGTTTTTGAGAGAAGATATCGCGCTATATTGTGCGTTATTTGGTTATAACTATAATAACGAGTAAATATATTCACACAACACAAGCGATACTTACTTTATATTTTGATGGGAGAAAAGACAAGACGTTGGTAAAGACAAATAAAGATGGTAAATGGTACCAGGATATAATTGTTGAAGAACATTATGTACTATTGAGTGAGCCTGGTGGAGAATACCTTAACTATTTGAGCCCTAAATCTGGAAAAGCAAATGATGTATCTGAATTTGATTACTTGAATGAAGTGACACTAGACCAGAATCTCCAGGTGATAGGGTGCGACAGTACGAATGTCAACACTGGGTCTAAAGGTGGCATAATCCATTTCATCGAGCAGAAGCTGAACCGACCATTGCAATGGAGCATTTGTATGTTACATACAAATGAACTTCCCTTAAGGCATCTGTTTGAGCGATACGACGGGAAAGCAACTGGGCCAAGGTCATTCAGTGGATCTATTGGTAATGCTCTTAAGACTTGCCATGAGATGCCTGTGGTAAAGTTCTCCCCAATTACGGATGGGGCCGATACCATCCCAGTTCTCACAGATGAGCTCATAGAAGATTTAAGTAATGATCAACAATAAATGTTCAGAATAATTGGGGCCATAAGAGAAGGATATGTTGACGGAAGCCTATAGAAACTCAAGCCTGGTCCCCTTAACAACTCTAGATGGTTAACTCTAGCTAACAGACTATGTCGTTATTATGTCTCCCAAAAAGAATCCCTCCAGAGAGTTACGTAGCCTTGTTCTGTTCATAGTAACAAACTCTGGTCCTAACTGGTTCAATATAAAATTTAAACCGTATCTGCCTGATGGACCCAAACTTATCTTTGATGCGATAAAAAGGTTCAACCTGTTACCCCAAGATATACAAAAAGTTGTCCAACCTTAGATATCACGGAATGCCTATTTTGCTCACTCAGAAAATATTCTTCTATCACTGCTGTCAGATAGTGAGCAAAAGTTGCGCAAAGTTCCAATCGATCGAATAATACAGACAAGAAAGTGTAAGGAAGCCAATACAAGGAAAATCAGAGAATTTAGAGTACCAGAATTGAACTTCAAAGCATCACATTGGACAGACATCATCTTCTGGGATAGGATTGATATCAGTGAACCACCTCTCACTTCTAAATTGTGTGATGAAGAATTGCTTGAATACAAAACAAAATGTTTCAAAGTTGAGCAATACCCGATTCACACACAGAACATCGAAAGAGCCGTGAAGTTGGTTACAGATGTATCAGCATCACTAATATCACAGGAATCAAGAGACGGATTTATTAGGTCAAGAATAAAAAGTCGCTCTCTGCTTCCCTCACTTGAAACCAAAAAGGGGTCTGATGCCTCTCCCGAAAAAATAATAATATTTAAGATGAGCGGGTTTTATATCGCATTCAAATGTATTTGATTTACGGCATCCAACCGAGACCAGATACAATTTTATTTCAATACAATGTATACACAATGGTGTTATTTAAGTATAGTTTTGCATTATAAAGCGTTTTTCTTGAATTATTTTTTTTGATAGAACACTTAGTTTTATGTTATGAGCATATTTTTATTTATGGACAACTGGCTGATGGCCATTTTGCTTTTATGTAAAAATGCGAGAGATGGTTTGAGTTACAAACATTAAATGACTGAATACATCATTTTTATGTTCTAATACACCCAAAAACAAGTGAGGAAAATAAATTTGAAATAAAAAGTTGTGTTTCACTCTGCCCTAATATATATATATACAGAGAGAGAGAGAGAGAGAGAGAGAGATATCAGATACTTTCGCTATTTCCACACAACCACGACCAAGATGACATCACATTGCGACAATTCCCTCAAGCATTCTTTCTGCTTTGAACGTCACACCTCAACCTCGTTATAAGGACTTCTGGGTACGACACCTCGATTTCTCTCCTCTGAAGAGAATCCTCAGTGACACGCCTGATCCCATCACGTAAACATCGTTGTGCAGGCCCCATTTGGCCTGATGTCATTCGCGTAACTTTATATGAAGCTAATCATTACCTCGCGTTATTAATATTGAAGTCATTATCATAGTGAAGTCATCAATCAAGTGCACATACAGTATATAACATTTCAATACAACTTTCATTCACACAGCTGCAGCCTTATTTGTTTCACTTAAATCTCATTTAAGGAGTTAAGTTATAGGAGATTGTAGACACCACTCGACCAGGGAAGTACTCCGGGGTCGACGTTAGACAGAAGATAGGGAGTGCTGGAACTCCCATTTCTCCTGTCACTGTCCTCCTTAGCTGATGTTTTTTTCGTGTCTCATCTACCCTGTGAGCAGTCCAGCACGCTCTCAAACACACACTTCATATACATTCCTCACAACATATACATGCATCTTACACACTACATATTCTTTTCAAAATAAAAAAAAGGCTCTCCCACAGCCGATACTGGGAACGCAGACCCGGGCAGTGGGGCTGGATCTGCTACCGCCCATTCGAGATGTTCTGGGCCTCTGTCTGATTCACTTTTCTTAAACTTCTGCAACATTTGTGGTCTTTTCTAAAATTTTCAATCTGTTGAACACCACCTCTCTTCCTCTAAACCTCATCTTCTTTTCCTTAATAAAACGTAGGTGTCTGGGACGACTGACAGCATCTCCTTTTCTGTACCCTCTTACTTTCTCTATACTCAATTTCACTACAAAGGTGGATGTTGCGTGTATGTACGCAATGACCTAACTTGTTCTCGTATTCCCGAACTCGAATCTTCCGAATTCTATACCCTCTGGCTACGGCTTACATGCCAATCTCAAACTAAATACATCTGCGCTGTTTACCTTTCCCTTAATTCTACTGACTATCCAAAATTCTTTGACTACTTCACTTCCAAAGTGGAATACATTCTTTCCCGCTCTCTCTTTGCTGAAATCTCCATTTTAGGAGATTTCAATGTCCTCTACCACCTTTGCCTTTCCTCCCATTTCACTGACATCCCTGGTGAACTAGCTTACAACTTTTATATTCTAAATGACCTGGAGCATATTGTACAGCACCCTACTCGTATCCCAGATCGCCTTGGAGATAGGCCCAACATTCTGGATTTATTTCTTCTCATTCTTTTTCTTACTCTGTGAAACTTTTTTCTCCGTTGGTCTCCTCCGACCACAATCTTATATCTGTTTCCTGTCCCATCACTCCAATTCGACATTTGGATCTTCCCAAGAGGAGGCGCCCTTGGTGCTTGGGCACCGCTGATTGGGAGGCCCTAAGGCAGTACTTCTGTGATTTACCATGGAATGATTATTGCTTCCATGGCCGGGGCCCTTCCGAGTGTGCTGAGCGCGTCACAGAGGTGATTCTCTCGGCCATAGAGGCGTACATTCCATATTCTATTCCTACTATAGATAATGTTCGCTTGAACTGCCTTGGGGTTTCTTTGTGGAACCAATTTAACATGGCCAACTTTCTTAAGATTATCCATATTCACCTTCACTCGGGTACCCTCCGTGTTACTTTTATGGCAGGGGTAAGCGTTGCCATCTGGCCCATGACATGGACTGCGCCAGTACCATCATACGTTTTGCTGGCATGATCTACATTATCAGCCTGGTATTGGCAGAATGCGTCTGCAATCTCATTGATTAGGTCAACACCCTGAGTGGTCGCCGCATATTTCTATACTTAGATGCCTCGGTGTACGAAGAGCAAAAGCCGAATTTGCCAATCATATCCACTAAATCACGATGGCCATATTTGTGTTCTAGTGTGACACTGAGCCCAACTTGTAGAGGAGGCAGAAATGAATGGGGACATGTTGACTGCATTTTTGCCTGGTCAAATGACGCAGTATGGAGCTCAGAGTTTCGACTCTTGATGATGGTTTGTAGGAGGATGCGTAACGAATGTGGGAGGTAATCAAGATTTGTGTCAATCGATTTCATCTCCTCAGTGTCCGGATATACATCGTCGTGTTTGTCCATACATTTTATCTGCGTACGAATGTATTCTCCCACGACTTTGATCAAGCCGTCCATGTTGGATTAGTCGACCTTTGCAGCATTTACACGTACCTCTTGTATGAGATTTTTCACATTCAACATAAGAGTTACGCTGTTAAGCTGTTGCTTGATTGTAGTTATGGATACCTTCTTTTCGTGGTGATTCACTAGTTCCCTTTTCAGCTGAGATGCAGTGTAGAATTGATCATCGCTCAGCCCACTCCTCAATTTCATAATGAGATGCAAATTATCTAACGTAATCGTCTCATCATCATTCTCTTCCAAGTATTCAATGGCAATCTCAAATGCCGCCATCTTGGACATACTCTTTGGTCGTCCAAGTTTCCTTTTCTTCGATGGAGCCTCCTCATGTTTAGTGTACGCGTAACGCTGTACGAATATTCCTCCCTCCCCAAAATTTTTATCACAATCATGGTGATAGATAGCTAGCTTCCTCAGCTGGTAGGTCGTGTATAGGCGCAATACGTGACTGTACCATCGTGGTCCAGTCATCTTGCCTCTGGCAACTCGAGCGTCATCACACGGCTGAACTGAAGTACAGTTCTATCTGGATGTTTGTATACAATATCCTGGTCAACACGATTACCACACAGAAAACAGTGAGTTTTGAACTCGAATACTGTAACATGTGATCGAAGGGTTTTGTGAGCTATATCTGTAGATGGACCGCGTTTTTGAGCTGCCTTGATTGCTTTTGGATTAATATGCTTACTTGACACTCTTTGTGTACGAAAAGGCAACACTTCTCAGTGTATATGATGTCTGGAACATCTAAGTTACGCAGTCTATTAGCGTTATTAATGCCAATACAGCCATTTTCTGTCAACATTGCGTTGACACTCTAATCTACAGTGGACGCCTTCTGTTGAGATCAGTCACCGGCAAATAAGTAAAGGATGTTAGTTGTCATTGTTTCGCACAGTGAAAGTAGAGGCACGTACAATTTAATCAAATCCAAGACGAGCGAAATTGGATGAAAATTGATGGAAATGACCCACTTTCGTCATTTTTGGGCATATGGTAACCTATGAAGCAAGAATTTTGGAAACCTAAACGGCCACCCACCGTTTCTTTAATTATCATCCGATTATGCTCATCTTAGATTTCACTTTCATTCTGTGAAAGCACTACGTCGACTAGTCTTTATTGATATGTACTCAAGCCTGAAATAGATATACACAATTATTGAAACAGGCCATTATTGAGAAAAAGAGTAGCACATTCTAGCCAAACCTCATTTTTCAATGCAATGTTCAAAATTTATAGCAGCCATTTTGGACTGGGTTAACCTTGACCTTGTTCATTTTTTATAATTTGTATCAATTATTCGAAGCTGATGTTAGAACCCCTAAACTTATTTTTAGCTTCATTATTTTGAGAATCTGGAGATTTTTGTAATTTTCGCCATTTTTCAGATGGCCATTTTGTATTTGGGATGACCTTGACCTTCAAAAATGTAAAAAATATATTCCATTGCATTTATCTTTTCAAGCTGATATAAATAGATTCATCATACATGTTTTTATCTCGATTGGTTCCATATTTATGAGGTTTTTCCACTTTGGTTCGTTTCGACGGCGGCCATCTTGGATTTGACCTATTTTCAGGTAGTTCCCTATGTCAGATTTCGGCAAACTATTTTTTTTTATTAAAGTAGAGGTATCAAAGAGTTGAAGCCCGTTTAGAAACCTTTTCCGACAATTTTGTTGAACCTCCATGATTTTTTCAGTTTTAATTACTGGACTATATATTAGTAAATGTAAACAGAGTGGAGACTATGCCCACTCTCAGGCTACTATAACTCCCACCAAAAATTTTAATAAGGCTTTGGCTTTAAGATTGTTTGAAAGAAAAAAGTAAGTTTGATTCTGATTAATCTCTATGTTGCATTCAGCTCTAAGCTTGTAAAAGAATGGGACTCCTTAAATGTAAGTGTTTTCTAGTTAGGCGCTAGATTGTAGACCTTATTAGGCAAGTCGGTTACTTTAGGCTTGATTTGGTTAGGTTTAGGGTAGAACATTTAGCCTAATTCAGCAATTATTGTTAAATAAGGTTAAGCCCAACACGGGCCACTAATATGAAAAATGCTCTGTATGAATTGGTCCCCAATTAACCCAC
This sequence comes from Bathynomus jamesi, assembly GCA_023014485.1. Classification (NCBI taxonomy): domain Eukaryota; kingdom Metazoa; phylum Arthropoda; class Malacostraca; order Isopoda; family Cirolanidae; genus Bathynomus; species Bathynomus jamesi. The sequence continues at coordinate 344,673 of JAJOZX010003206.1, forward strand.
CCCTAACATCTTCAATCTAACTGTAGAGTAGGTTAAGCCTAGCCTTGTAGGGTCAGCCTAGAGATTCCGAAAATGGTCCAGAGCGGGTAGAGTAAATTGAGGTTCAGAGTAATTCCTCACCAAATTAGGTTAGGGTAATTTATTGTAGCCTTTGTTAAACTATGAGTTGATGCTAGCAGTGGCCTATCAAGGGAGGGGCGAGAGGGGCGATCGCCCCGAGCGGCACTTCCCGAGGGGCGGCAAATTACTGTCAGGCGGGCGCAATATGCAAAATTTTGGGTTTTTATGTTTTAAAATGCAACCCTCCAAAAAATTATATCTCATCATTGTCGCGCGTTATTTGTGTACAAAATATCCATGGTTTTGATGAAAAATCATCATTAAATGCTATATATGCCACCTCAATGCAACTATTTCCACAAATAGTTGCGTTAAATTTTCACATCGGAAAGGTTGCCAGCCCTATTTTTCAGACTTTCCCTATATTATTTAGGTTAGGCTTTGCATTCTTTGAGCTTTGATGATGTTAATAATTAATGGTTGTTTTATTTTGCAGATACCCTACTGAATTAGCAAACATGAGCAAACGACAGAGACTGAGTGGTGCTGCATACAAGAATCTTCGCGAAAAAAAAGAGGAGGAAGGGAAGCGTGCTGCTAAGCGATTTCATCAGTTAATGGGATTCTCAGACACACCTTCAGTGCCTTCTGGAAAGCAAGGAGATCAACCGCAATGTGATATATCTTTAGAGATAGATGTTCAAGCGGCAACTTCAAGTGAACCCCCAAATAATCAGGATCAACCCTCATCTACATCACAAAGTCACCCACGCACCAATCACCCACAGTCTGTTTAACGATTCTGGCAACTGGCCCGTTCCAATGACGGACAATTTGAGAATCGAACTCATTAAACGTGGACCATCACATTTGAAAAACATGAATGGACCCTTTCCAGCTGATTCAAATAATAGGTCAATGTCAAAAGTTTGGTATTTCAAAACTTTGGAAAATGGCGAAAAAATTGAAAGGTCATGGCTAATCTTCTCACCTTCAAAATGTAGCTTGCATTGCTTTTGCTGTCGTCTCTTCAACAACATCTCCAGTGCATTTGGAAAAGAAGAAGGATTTTTTGCCTGGAGGAAACTGAATCCAAGAGTACTGAACATGAACATGAAAACAGTCCATATCATACCCGATGCTTTGAACAATGGAAAGAGTTGTCTATGCGCCTTCAGTTGAATGCTACAATAGATAATGCACATCAGTTGCAAATAAAACATGCTACTGCTAAGTGGAAGAAATACTGAGACGAATTTATGACTGCATCATGTTTTGGCAAACAAGATCTTGCATTCCGAGGGCACCGAGAGAACTTAAATGAAGAAGCTGGGCTAGCTGGCAATTCTGGAAACTTTTGGAGTTAATAAAACTAATGGGCAAATATGACCCAGTAATTAGGGAACATCTTACAAAAATATGAATGACTGACAAGATATCCACTACGTATTTGTCACCTAACATTCAAAATGAGTTCATCACACTAATCGGCTGTAATGTTCGAAAATGATAATTGATAATGTGTCTAGTGCAAAGTACTTGCAATAATTTTCGATAGACACCAGATATATCGCATATTGATCAGATGTCTCAGGTAATCGCTATGTGTCGAATTAAAGATGGTAATGTAGGGGTGAAGGAATCCTTCGTTGATTTTATTAAATTAGAGGGGAAGACTGCTGAGGCAGTTACTGATCTCATTGTCACTAAGCTCCGTGAGGATGGGCTGGATATCCAGAATTGTTATGGTCAAGGGTATGACAATGCTGCTACGATGGCAGGTATTCATCTTGGAGTTCAACGCAGAATTCTTGATGTTAGCAAACACGCTGTTTTCATTCCTTGCAATAACCACTCGCTGAACTTGGCTGGAGTTCATGCCGCGGGACTGAGTCCTAATGCTGTAACTTTCTTTGGAACAATTGAACGAATTTTCGTCTACTTTTCTTCCTCTACTCATCGTTGGGATGTCTTAACAAAACATTCCAAAATCACTGTCAAGCGAGTCTCTGATACACGGTGGAGTGCTAAGTATGATGCTGTTTCTAGTCTTAAGAAGAACTTGACTCACGTTGTTAGTGCCTTGGAAGAACTGAGTGAAGGGGTCTCCGAAAATCTGGACACAAAGGGCGATGCTGAAGCTCTGTTGACCTCCATCATGTCATACATATTCATTGTGTACTTATTTTTCTGGGATCCAGTGCTGAAAGAAATCAATGATGCTCAGCTATATTTTCAAAGAAAGGGACTTGCTTTGGACCAGTGTGCATTAAAAATGAACTCTTTATCCGTGTTTTTAACTAATGAACGAGAGGCAGTAGTATCAAACGCTGCAGATGCCGCCGAAGAGTTCTGTAATGAAATGGATATCAGTATAGACCGCAGAGTCAGGAGACGGAGAAGAATGTCTGGAGAGCAAGCTCGTGATGCTGGATTGACCGTGCAAGAGGATGTACGCAGAGAATTTTTTTAAATCATGGATCGTTTATTAGCAGAAATTGAAAAACGCACAGTTTGTCTTAAAAACATGAATGATCGCTTTGAATTTCTGTCTCCTTCGTACCTTTTGAATCAGTCCAAAGATGAAGAAATTAATACCAAGGTCAATAATTTTTCTTCCATCTACAATGACATTAATCCAGGAAGTCTACTGGAAGAAATAAAGCGTTTGCGCAGACATTTGCTCAGTTTCGAAAGCATAAGCGTCGACGATGATCCAAAGAACTGGGATATGTTAAAACTACTTCAGTGGATCGTTAAATGGGATCTAGTGGAATCTTTGCCTCATATAACAATTGCCCTCCGGATCTGTCTAACTACATGCATGTCCGTGGCAAGTTGCGAACGAAGTTTCTCGAAACTGAAACTTATAAAAACTTACCTCAGGTCAACTATAAGTCAATCTAGACTGAGCAATTTGGCGATTATTTCAATTGAACGCGAAGTTGCAGAGACAATGGACATAGAAAAAATCATTCATGAATTTTCTGTTATGAAAGTCCGAAAATTTAACTAGGCATTATACATTATATACAGGGTGTCCCGTAAGTCTGGACCCATAGGGAAAAATTAATAAAATTACAAAATAGTCCAAAAATTTATTACATAATCTGTTCAAAGTGTCCGCCGTTGTGTCGCACACATAGTTGAAGACGCAATCTCCACTGCGACAGCACTTTCTGAATCACAGTCGCAGAAATTTCTTGACACGCCTCCACAATGCGTGCTTTAAGGTGGAAAATGTTCTGAAGTTTGACCTCGTACACTTTGGCTTTCAAGTGGCCCCAGAATTTTTGATGGGAACGTCTCATCACTCACGCATTGTTCTTCTGCCCATTCGCAAAACTGAACTCGCCTATCAGGATCATCTTCACTTAAACGCTGATAGAGTTGCAGTTTGTATGGATGCCAGTGATGAAGTTTCAAGATGCGGTGGATGCTGCTCTTGGAGATCCCAGTTTCGCTGGACATGCGTCGAAGTGACTTCTTGGGACTGACAGCGAAGCTAGCCAACACATTGGTACTGGTTTCGTCTTCCGTAACAGTCCTTGAAGGTCCTCTGCGAGGCTTGTCAGCTACGGATCCAGTTTCCTTAAATTTGGCTATCAACTTGCCAACACATCTGTGTGTGATTGGTGCGCGGTCTGGATGCATATTGTTGAATTCTTCGGCCACTTCCCGGTGACTGCGGGTCCCGACCAGCAGAATAACTTGAACTCTCTCCTCTCTAGTCAGTGACATGGTTTACCTGCAACATAATAAAAAAATATATTATAAATCCCTATGGGTCCAGACTTACGGGACACCCTGTAGTTATTGTTAAATTATGTAGTGTATTATGTACGGTACATTATGTAGTATTGTTAAAATTGAAGTTGCTTTATTTAAGTTTTTCTTCCAATAAAAGTTTTGTTTAGAAGTGTATTTTTGTAAAGGAATTGTTTTTAAAATTGAAAATTGTTGTAGGGGGGGCGGCGTTGGCATTTTCGCCCCGAGCGGCAAAAAGTATTGGTACGCCTCTGGATGCTAGGTCTTAGACCACAATAGGCGTAATTTAACTGGACCCAGTTTAACTGTTATCACTAAACTAGGGCTTAGAAATACAACGGTTCACTTACCGAGTGGTATTAGATAAGTCCTGGTCTTCTTAGCCAGCCCTCATCTTCTTACTGGAGTCTTCCTTCTATTTGCTTAATTTAGTTGAGCGTACTTAAGCTGGTTCTTCTTTCTTCCGTTTCAAGCCCCTTCGCTCGCCATGCCACTCTTCTTGCATGTTCTTTGTTCAGGCTTTTTCCCCCAGCTTTTTTTGTGTTGGTTGGTTGATTGGTAGCAGTGGCGGAAATTTCATGTAAGAAGTGGGGGTATGATCATGCCGAGAGAGTAGCTACTCTCCTCTGTTGACCGTGTCACATGTCGCTGGTATTGATAAATGAAAAGTATAAACAATAGTTTTAGAATTTTATTTATATGGTAATAATATATATAATACGTTTTTAATTAACGCAGTGGTGCTCTTCAGACATTACAACTCAATTTTTTCCATTATTTCTGTATATTCAATATAGCATTAGCATAAGATAGAAAATTGATATTATCAGAAAAACTGAACATCAACAGAAAATTTATAAGCCTATATAGGCGGGGATGATAACATTGTTCATCCTCCCAGGCCAAAAACGGGGGGTGGGGGATATATACTCCCATCCCCCACTAAATCTCCGCTCCTGATTGGTAGTGTCATTGTTTCAATACTACCAAGTACGCGTTATCACACAGTATATAAATACTAATGTGGAGATAAACTCTGGTCAGCAACCGATTGGTTTCATCCACCCAGTCATTGACATAAAAGGAGTTTAATAATTGTTAGATTAACTACCTACCTACTCATTAGACCACTTCATTACCTCCTGACTACACACACGTATCAGTTTTCCATAACAGTATTGGGTATGTTGACGGCAACAGAAACGGTTGTAAAACAACTTCAGTGTTTGCGATCCAAAGTAAAATTTCAGGAACTACTAGATACGACGAACCACAAGCTTGCTCAATGTTGTATTGAACCTTTGTCTCTTCCAAGACCCAGAAAAATTCCAAAACGATACGATGATGGTCCTACACACCAGTGTTTTACAACATCACTTGAAGAATACTTTTGCATTGAGTACGTCAAAGTAATTGATGCAGCTGTGGGAAACTTGAAAACGTATTTAATTTCGACAGACGTGCGAGGGTGGAACTGGCTAGCTCTTTATTTACAGAAAAGGTTGACATGACAACATTGAAAAAATATCCAGAGCTACTGTCTCAAGTTCTCTCGAATTGCAACCGAATTTCTTTTTAAAGAGCAATTTCACCCGAAAAATGCACATGGATGTCAGAAAGTATTTTAAAGTATAGTATGAAAAAAGAAGTAAAGTGTACAGTATGTTTCCTGAAGATGAAAAACTGCTTCATTTAATTTTCATCTCCCCTCTTCTTGTTCTGCTGAAAGGTCCTTCAGTGCCTTAAGGAGAGTAAAAACTTGGTTGAGATCTTCTATGACACAGAGGCGACTTAACGATCTGATGGTTTGTCATGTGCACCGTGATAGGTTGACACAAATTAATCCGAAAAGAATTGCGGAAGAATTTATTAGTAGATCTGACACTAGGTGCCATGTTTTTGGGAGGTTTCATCAATAGGCCGAAGGTATTTGACAATCCATTGTGTATCCGCGCATTTATTTTCGATGAGTATGCATTTAAGTCAGAATTTAATCATTTAGATCGTTATGTGAACCTTTAGCACGATAAAGGTCATAACAAATGAACACATTTTCATTTCACACATTTATGAATCGAATTCTTTGCTTCATTTGTTATAATAATGCTGCAATAAATGATTCATTCCTGTTTTTAGCTGTCAATACCATGCAGGGCCCGTGTATTACGCAGCTATGTTTTATGGCATGCTTGTATTTGGTTAAGTTTTTAGCTTTATATGCTACCACTGATCAGTTATGTCATTATACCAATTTATTATTAAAATCAGAAATACGATAATGAAGTATATACATAATTAGTAAGTTATGTAAATAGCTTCTCAGACTAATATTAATTTAATTTGAACCTGGTCTAATTTTTGTCACAACGCAATATTCAATTTGGTCAGACATAAGAACATAGCTTGAATTTCCAATTAATTAAATCGGGTTTACTTAATAAATAATTGAATCGTTAAGATGTTTACGTACTCCATATACAAGGGTTGTTCGAAAAGTAAGTTTACAAGGTGCTTTGAAGAAACTGTTTTATTACAAGGCAAGTAAGTATTTCAACAACAACTTATTACAACTTTTCCACAAAATCACCAAACGGATTCAAACATTTGTCGTACCGTGGGACAAACTTTCCGATGCTGGTCGAGTAAAATGTAGCGTCCTTAGTTTTTAATTAACAGTTTCGTACGGCCGCTTCTGCATCAGGATCGTTTTGAAATTGTTTACCTCCGAGGTGTTCCTTTAGGAGTGGAAACAAATGGAAGTCGCTTGGTGAAAGGTCAGGACTATGTGAGGGCGTGCATTGTCATGCAAACACACCATACCTCAAGTAAGCAACCCGGGGCGTTTTCTTCTGACAGCCGTGCGGAGTCGCTGTAAAGTTTCACAATACTGTAAGAAGTGACATTTATTGTTGTCCCTTTTTGCATGAATTCAACATGCAAAATGCCTTGATGGTTCCAAAAAATCGTTGCCATCACCTTACCAGCTGATGGTGCAATCTTGAACTTTTTTGGTTCGTGGTGACCCGGATGTTGCCATACATGCCAAACAAATTTACATTACATTATACCTCATTTAGAAAACATGAACCCACTGGGGTCTATCGAGGTTATCCAGGTCATGAGCTAATAATAATAGAATCCTGCAAAACATCAATCTCAAGTCAACTAACTAATGTACAACTATTTACTACTATTAAAGTAACCTACAAACTTAAGTTAAAAATATACAGTATTTACAATCTACAAACTATCTCATTTATGAAAAAGTCTAAATTTTTCTTAAAATTAACTAATGAGCTAGTGTTTAGCATCAAGTCTACAAGGCCGTTTTCTAATTTTCTTATTATGGCCACGAATTATCCCATCCGTCTCTAGTGAGAAAAAGTTACATACATCTAAATTGTCCAAGCCTGAAAACATTTTGAACATCTGTACCATATCTCCCCTCATACAACATCCCTCAAAACTAAACATACCTAGTTCCTCCAATATATCCCTGTATTCCAATCTTCTTAAGTTAGGGATAAGCTTAGTTGCCCTACGTTGCACACCTTCAAGCATCTCAATATCATGTCTAAGGTGAGGGGACCAAGCTTGAATGCAGTATTCTAAGTGAGGCCTAACATAAGAATCATATAATTTACAGATGACTTCCTTACTCTTCTAACTAATATTCCTCTTAATAACACCTAACATTTTATTTGCCTTATTTCTAGCCTCTAAGCACTTAGAAAATTTTAGATCACAACCAACTATCATATAATGCCAAGATCCCTTTCCTCTCTAACATCCTCCAACCAGTTCCCTTGCATCTCATTACTAAAGTTTTCATTATTTCTACCAAAGTGCATGACTCTGCATTTTTTAATTCTATCTGCCATTTACTAGCCCAAGCAACTAATCTATCAAGATTCTTTTGTAGTTTATAAGAATTTTCTATATTTGTAACTGGGGCAACTACTGTTGTATCATCTACAAATTTAGAAATTTTACAAACTACTCCTTTCTCTAAATCATTTGGATATAAAATGGACCCACTGAGAGGGTGGGGATACCGTGGAAAAATCCCCAGGGCCCGGACCTCTAGGGGGCACGGAAAGAGGTGGGATAAAATCTAAAAATATTAATAAAGCAGTTGATTAAATAACAGAGAGGAAATATAATTAATGAACATACATTCTATAGAGATTATCATAGTCAAACTGAAACAGATAAATATTATCTGCGGTCCTCCAATGCCCAAGACCGACTGACAGATCTGGGAACCATTGTAATTGAAAGCCAGTTAGCCCGTACTTTAAATTTCATCAGAATCATTTACCACTTTACTAGAGAGAAGCCAATTTACACTTCTAATTATGAAAATCTTGCAGTAAACAATTGTCTTGCCTGCATGGACTGGTACTGCATTTGTAAGTTGTATGGTGATAGAATTAATATAATTGATTCGAAAAATAAAATGGTAATTTTCTCCAAATGATCTTGAATATTATTCTTTATAATTCTTTCTAGTATCTTTCCTACCAATGATGTTAAACTAACAGACCTATACTTTCCAACTTCCTTCTTACTGTCCTTTTTGTAAATGAGTACTACATTCGCTTTTTTCCATTCATCTGGTACTTCTGCATAATTAATTGACCGAGCGAACAAAATAGTTAGTGCCTCAGATAAGCTTTCTTCTCCTTCTCTGAGAATCTTAGCAAAATATATGATCAGGTCCAGCAGCTTTATTTGACTTCAGTGTATGAATCACTTCCCTAACATCATCCTTCCTTATATGAATATGATCAAGAATACCTGAATTTACAGGATCTAAAGGATTAAATTAAAAGTTATTTAAATTTTCTTCAGTAAAAAGAGAGCTAAAATAGTCATTAAAAATACCAACAATATCCTGATCTTTTTCAAACATCCTATCATCATGTTCTATTGGGTCAATCCTATCATGCTTTTTATTATTTTATTTATAAAAACTAAAGAATTTCTTTGGATCTTTATTATCATTTCTAGCTAGATTTATTTCACTATGCCTTTTGCTCTTCCCAGTGAAACTACTTAGTTCATTTCTTAACTGCCTATAATTATCAAAGTCCAAAATACTATCACTGTCTTTAAATTCCCTGAATGCCCTTTTTTAATTTTTAATCATTTTAGCTATTTCCCTATTCCACCACAAAGGTTTCCTAATCTTGTTATTCCTAACAGTTCTGAAAGGAATACACCTACAGTGTACATCCACTAAAATTTCTTTGAATCTAGACCACACCTCAATAGCATTTTTATTGGCAAATTCATTATTCCACTATACTGAGCCTAACAACTCCCTAAATTTACTCCAGTACCCTTTGAGAAGCAAGGGACTAGATGGTCATTGTTGACTAGATCCTTATTTAATTCTGTCTTAAAACGTATGATCCAATGGTCACTATTTCCTAAAGACTCTCCTACTGCAAGTTCCTAATAAGTTCATGATCATGGAAAAGAACCAGATCTAAGATTGCTTGATCCCTAGATGGTTTGTCTACAAATTGCGTTAGAAAACAGTCATTGTAGCAGTCAATGAAGAAGTTACCGTCCCTATTATTTCCCTTTAAAAGGCTCCAGTCTATATGAAGTAGATTGAAATCTCCCACATTAATGTTCTAGCACTACAACCTTTATTTATTTCTTGAACCATACTGTCATCAACTTCCTGTGTTTGGTTTGGAGGTCTGTAAAATGCACCTATCCGAATATACTCTGCCTGAAACACAGATATCAATCAATCCAAACTGATTCTACCCTATTGTCTAATTTCATACTATCATTCTGAAATGAAGTTAAATCATTCTTAATGTATAAGCAGGGCCTGCCCCAGCTATGTGCAGCCTGTGCGGCTGCACAGGGTCCCCATCAATTAGAGGGCCCCTCCAAAATTAATTTGTTCTTCGTATTTTTAGTTGCTATAGCATCACCAAACTTATAAAAACGACACAAAACCACATAAAAGAATGTAAATAAGCAGCATAAATAAGCGTGTATTATTATATTTATATTTGTAGGCTACTTTTTGTCATTATGTGTTCAGAACTGTCACTGTTAAAATTCTTTTCGTTTAATGTTTTTCGTCTCTTTATGTACATAATGTGGCGTGTGCGCGGCGTATACGATATTATTATCAGTGTTTCTGTTCGAGTATCAATCTATTTTTTGTGACGGTATATTTTTTTTGTTATTATACGGCATATATCAATTATATCTAATATATCAACTCTCTATTACATCATCAGTTTATTGATCATAATATCGAGACATATAACAAATAAATCTGACCATCCGTCACCTCAGCGGCGCCTCATGTACTGTAGTATTGCCATAGAGACGTCATCCGAAAATTTAAAACCGTGATCTGTAGCCACCAGCCAGTTGGCAAGCAACTGTTTTATGGAAAGATATGTTTCTCTCTCAGGTTTGAACATAGTGCTTTAGTTTTGATATATTTTCCTAAGTAGCTTTATTAATCAAATGCTATAATTGTATAAATCTATGCATGTCAAAGTAGAAAGTACAGGGATATTTAAAATGATTCACCTGATTTCAAATGAGAATATTTTTTAATGTTACAAATACAGAGTGATTTGTGATACATCAACCAAAAGAAAAACTATCCAAATTTTGTCTCTCACCTCATAAATGCTCTATGTGACTTCCCCTAGTTACACGAGCAACGTCGACACGATAGTCGAATTCCTCCCATACTCGCTCCAGCATGTCCGTTGTCACTGATTCTACGGCAGTAACAATGCGAGTTCGGAGCTCATCCAAAGATGTGGGCAACGATACCACCGACGGATGCTCTGAGCACCCGGTGGATCTGTTCTGTAACGTCGACGAAACCCACGCTGCACTGTGACTACCGATTTACAGCTCGAAAACTGCAACACACAAAACGCCTTCTGCTGTGCGGACGCCATTTTCACACTGACTGTTTGTTACTAGGTTAGGCCACGGCGTGACTTTGGAGCCCTCTCGTGGTCATCTTGTAAAATTTGGAGATTTTCTCTTTCGTGTGGTGCATGCCCAGTTGATGCACGGTTGATAGGTACGGAAGTATTCTCAGTTGAAATCGGATGAATTATTTTAAATAGTCCTGTACTTTGTGTCGAAGATGCTTTCATATTTTTGGATATAATTATTTCAAGAATGGTGCAATAGAAGTTGCTTGTTTATGACAAATGAAATTGGTGTGCTATTTTTAATTATTAGAATAAGAACATAGAACGGAACAGCAAGTGCTTTGTTGCCTTTGTATACAAACTTTCTTTCGAAATTACTCAAGAAGCATAATGTTTTATCTATAATTTCCTTGGAATATTTATTGATAATAATTCATATACATAATACATATAACTGATCGAGGCTGTTCCTAATAAAGATTGGTAGGCTATAATCACACAGTTTTATTTTTTCTTTCAGATATTGCTGTTGTGGCCCCAATACCAACCAGTCTAGCTAACTGCAGTGGTAGAGCAAATGAAACGGTCTTATCCATCAGCATCAGGTGCAGAGAAAAGAAAGGAAAGAAAAAGTGAGGATGGAAAAAGGTATGTGGTTATTATTATTATTATTATTATTATTATTATTAAATGTAGTCAGTGATGGATTGAATTTATATGAATCCATGTTATTTCTTTCAGGGGCATTACTCAAGTATTTTGGAACGACTTCATCAGGTGAACCACAGCCGTCTTCTTCCTCCACTGATGTTACTGCTGCTAAGGGAGCATCAGCACAGGTACCAGGGCTGTCTTCTTCCTTCACTGATATCACTGCTGCTGATGGAGCATCAGAACAGGTACCAGGGCCGTCTTCTTCCTCCACTGATATCACTGCTGCTGAGAGAGCATCAGCACGGGTACCAGAGCCGTCTTCACCCTCCACTGATCTTCCACCTTTCTCATCTCAATACTCTAATTTAGATTAACCACTTGATCCAGCTGACTGGCTATCTGTTTTGTCAGATGAAATCAGGACAGATATGGTCAGCAGAGGGCCATTTTTGGTGGGTCCTGAGTTCACATTTCCTTAAAGAGGAGATGGTAGAAGCTTTAACATTCACCACAGTTATAGGACATTAATCAATGGGGAGAAAATTAAGCGGAGTTGGCTTCTCTATTCAAGAAAAAACAATACAGTCTATTGCTTCTGTTGTAAATTGTTTTCAAAAAAGACCTACAAGTTGATCACAGAAGGACTGTCAGACTGGATCCATTTAGGTACATTATTGAAAAACCATGAAAATAACCCAGAACACACTAAGAACATGGTAATATGGAAGTAGCTTGACCTGCGTCTTAAGAAGGGGAAGACCTAGAGGCGTACTAAAGGGGGGTGCGATGGGGGCGGTCCGTCCCGGGTGACAGCCAGGAAGGGGGTGCCATCGGAAGAGTTGAAATACCAGTACAAGTTTTCAAACCAAATGAAAAATTCGCCAAAGTAAGAAAAAAAAATTAAAATGTTCAAACTATTACAACAGTTTAATGTTAATTTCCACTATAAAATAAATTTTTATTTTTATTGGCAATACAAAGTTTACAAACGAAAAATTAAATATTTGATAAAAATTACTTCGAAAGGCGAACGTTTGTTGACGTTTTAGTCATCAGTTTGTTGAGCATAGCCAGCTGGCTGCAACTGACATTCCAAGTCTTGTTCATTTGACACTGTGACTCCACATACATGAGGTATGTTTCATTAAATAATTATGATAAAGCATAAAGTGCTGGTGTTTATAACAATATCATGGTACTTAATACCGGTGGCCAGAAAATTCGGTCTCACAAAATTCGGTCTTGGTTTAAAACCAGCCACCAACCAACCACTGCCCAACGATTGAAAATAAAAAGAAAAGTTTACTCGTTATGTTCAATATGCAGGGTGTCCCATAAGTCCGGCATCATAGGAAAAATAAAAAAAGGCAAAACAAAAGCTTTTATTTACAGAACGTGCTCAATATGTCCACCATTGTTTTCAATACACAAATTCAGACGTGATACCCAGTCAGCAAGCACACGGTGAATGATGTCAGGAGTAATGGTGTTACATACCCCAATAATGCGCTGCCGCAAATGTTCAACACTCCTAATTTTCTCTGCGTATACCAGCGCTTTCAAGTGGCCCCAGAGATAAAAAATCTAGTGGCGTGAGATCCGGGCTTCTAGCTGGCCATTCCACAGGCCCTCGACGTCCTATCCAATGACCAGGGAATTGTTGGTACAGGTATTCCCTTACTTGGGTGCTGTAATGTGCAGGAGCGCCGTCTTGCTGGAACCATGTTGGGAAATTTCCTTCTTCGTTCAAGACACTGGGAAATGCTTCTTCCTTGAGCATACGTAGGTAGGTGCCTCCAGTGACATGTTCATCGAAAAAGAGGGGGCCTATGATGCGATCCTTCCAAATGCCACACCATACCATCACCCGAGATGCACCTTGTTCCTTTGAAGAGGTATACCAGTGAGGGTTGTTTTGAGACCAGTAGCGGGTGTTCTGTCGATTTACCTCACCATTTCCATAAAAAAACAGCCTCGTCACTGAACAGAATGGTGGACGGGAAATTGGCATCCCGAACATATTGTTCCGTAGCCCATTCACAAAATTCCATCCGCCGGTCGGGATCATCTTCGCTTAATTTCTGTAGGATCTGAAGTTTATATGGATGCCATTTGTGAGCCTGAAGAATGCGATGGATGCTACTTTTCGACACTCCTGTCTCGGCGGACAATCGCCGAAGAGACTTATTGGGACTTCTGTTAAAATGAGCCAGGATAGCAGTCGCTGTATCATCGTCAGTGGACCTCCTTGAAGGTCCACTGCGTGGTTTATCTTCTATAGATCCTGTTTCCTTAAACTTTGCAACAAGTCTGCTAACACAACTCTGTGTTATTGGCTCGCGGTCTGGATGCAGTCTGTTAAATTCAGCAGCTCTTTGACTCCGATATCCTATGAGTAGAATTATCTGGATTCGTTCTTCCTTGCTCACAGACATTATGGCCTGTAGAAAGAGAAAAATATGAATTATGGTTTGTAAAAATAGAAAAATATGAATTTCTCCTATGATGCCGGACTTATGGGACACCCTGTACATCAGTGAGTGCCTAATACGTGACAGTGAGTGCCTAATACGAAAAGATCAGAAGATATTTAGGTGAAATAACCAATATTAACCTGTTAGGTTAATTGAATGCCCGGTTAGGTCAACTGTACGCCCTTGATGATTGGTTAGGTTAAGTTGTGATATTTTCGTTAGTTTCTGTGTTTAAGACCAAATTTTTAATTAGTACATATTTTAAGTTAATTTCGTTAATAAATAAATCTTATAAATTTGTAGTACATATTTGTAGTTTATTAATAAACTATACCAATTTTTAGTACATATTTTTATTTCCCTACGACCGAATTTTCTGATTTGAATTTGTCCTAATACTTAATAAACCTGATCAATTTTTAATAGATATTTTGAGTTAATTTCGTTACTAAATAAATCTTATAAATTTGTAGTACATATTTGTAGTTCACTAATAAACTATACCAATTTTTAGTACATATTTTTTAGTTATTTTATAAGACCGAATTTTCTGAGACCGACTTTTCTGAGACCGAATTTTCATAGCACCACTTATACCAGTGTCCAGTAATTTTTGACAATGTGGTATCATAGTGATGTTTAAGTGTTTATAAATGCATCGTCGTGATGTTATAATACCCGGTAAATGCATTGTGGAGAAGGCCATTCATTATGCAACTACAAAGTGTGAGGAAATGGACATTTCTATGGAGAGAAGAGGGAGAGTAAAGCTCCGAAAAAGGATGCCAAGAGAGATGGCAAAGGATGCTGGCCTCACATTGTCAGAGGAAGTAAAAAGGGCTATGTTTGAATGTCTTGATCGCTTTCATCAAGAATTGGAGATTCTTTCTAAGGCAATGGATCAAATTCTGTCAATCTTCGCTGTTATTCAGCCAAACACTTTGGTTGTTGCAACAGAAGAAGAACTTCGGAAGTATATTCCAAATTTTACTCAGATTTTCGATGAATTCTCTGATGAAGATATCAGTGTGGAAATTGGACGACTTCGGAGGCATTTGGAAGCTGCCAAAATCAGCGTTGAAGAGGCAAAGAAATGGACAGCATTGCAGTTTCTGGAGTTTATTGTGAAATGGGATTTTTGTGAATCTTTGCCAAGCTTGTCACTGTGTTTGAGATTCTTTTTGACTGTCTGTGTGTCTATTGCTTCATGTGAAAGAAGTTTTTCCAAATTAAAATTGATAAAAAATTTCTTTCGCTCGACCATGAGTCAGACAAGATTGATAAATCTGGCTTTACTTTCAATTGAACATGAATATGCAAAGAAGGTGAATTTTGATGAGGTCATTGATCAATTTGCAGAAATTAAGGCTCGAAAGCAGAGACTGTGAATCCTCTCTATTTACCTTTGAAGAATAGGCTGAGCATTGAGACTGGATTTCCTGTGTTTTTTTGTATAAAATAAAATGCAGTATTACCTGTTCACTGAATTTTTAATGTCCTGCATTTTTCTTATTTCCAATTTGCTTATGACAGTACTGTACCGTTTAAAAATCTACTTGCAAACATAATGTATTTTTCTGTGTGTTTAAATTTAAAATTATTTATGGGGGTGCCAAAGGAAGGATCCGCCCCGGGTGCCAAATACTTTAGGTACGCCCCTGGGAAGACCATTGACCAGGTAGAAGTGTCTCTTGCAGAAGCCGAGAGGAAGCGTTGGAGGGAAGTACTCACTCGTTTAGTTTGCATCATCAAGTCTTTAGGAGAGAGAAACCTAGGGTTTAAGGATTCTGTTGACAAATTGCACCATCAAATCAATGGCAACTTCCTAAAAGAGGTAGAACTTCTTGCCAATTTTGATCCAGTAATGAAACAGCATATCAGCTGGGTGGAAAGTGGAGTGGGTACTCATGCTACCTATTTAGGCAAAACCATTCAAAATGAGCTGATTATCTTCATCAGTGACAAAATAGTTGAGAAAATGATGACAGAAATTAAGAAGTTCAAATACTATGCCATTATTTTGGATTGTACTCCTGACCTAAGCCACCAAGAACAAATGTAAGTTATCATCAGACTGTCAAACTAGAAGAAACACCAGCAATCGAAGAACACTTTCTGGGATTCCTTGTGGCATCAGAAACAACAGGTCTCGGTTTGTCCTCTCTCATTTTCAAAAGGCTTGAGGAGCTAAACTTACCCTTCAATGATAGCAGAGGGCAGTCTTGGCAGTCTTGACAATGGAGCCAATATGAAGGGAAAGAATAAGGGTGTTCAAGTAAGGCTCCTAGAAGAAAACCCTCTTGCACTTTATGTACCTTGTGGGACACATACCTTGAACCTTGCAGTGGCTGATGCAGCCAAAAGCTCCATAGATGCCACAAGCTTCTTGGGATATGTACAAAAAGTATACAATTTGTTCTCAGCAGCACCTCAACGATGGACTATTTTGAAATAGTATGTCAGTATCACTCTAAAGTCCTGGAGTGAAACGAGGTGGGAAAGCCAACTTAAAAGTATTGAGCCTTTGCGTTATCAGGCCTCTATGATAAGGAAGACATTGTTGGAGGTCAGGGAAAAGACTACAACGAAAATTGAGGCACAATTTTTGGCAGAGGAGGTGGGGTCAGCAAGCTCCTACAATCTGCCGAGATACAATTGGACGTTAGAGTGTGCCACTTTTAATAAATGTTTGAAATTTTGAGGTGCAATATTCTCATGTGGTGATCCCTACTACTTTATTGACGAATATGAAGTTTTAACCCATTCTGAAAATATTTGACCCCGGATCGGGGGCATTGAAATTTTGACCCCAGCCTGTGACGTCATCAGACCGATTTTTCATATGTATTTGGCCATAAAATCTTTATTTATTAACCGATTCGAATGATTCTGATGTCAATTGATGCAGAATTGGAAATACTTTCTTTTTCATACCAAAACAGTAGCTTTTACTATAAGTGTTTGGCCGAAAACTCAGGTAATCTATAAAAATTAGACAAATTTGGTGCAATACAGGAGACATTGTGGGTGTGACCTCCACCCTGAAGCATCATCCCAGATCAGCTTCGCGGCAATGGGCCCATCTGAAAAGCATAATAATAAGAAATAGGCTTATTCCGATGGGTGGGAACAATTTTGAACATGTCAAAGTTGAAATAAACCTTTCACAGAAGCGGAATGAAAAGTCAAAATTGTGAATAACATGATCAAAACCCAATTTATTTTTTTTTAAAGCATACAAAAGTAATATAAAAAACATTCCTTTGAACCCTCCTTGCCAGTTTATTGTCAGTTCGGTTGCCGTCGAAGACCCTGAAAAAAGGAGAAATTGTTAATAATAATTCATAATATTAACCCAGATTAAATACCCAGATTAAATATCCCAGACGACCTTCACTTTCCTCAAAGCAGTCGCAATCACTTCATCCTGAGAAGCATTTTGGTATTCTCCTCTAGTTAAATAATACTTCAACACATCACCATTGGATGGCAACACACTGCCTTTACCAGTTTTTATGTCAGTCGAAAGTTTCCCAATAATAAGATCACTGGAATCATCACTGACATTTACTTCATTTCGCCTTAGCGAATAAGCATTATTATCCATAGTCTGAAAAGAAGTACAATAAAAGATCTGAAAAGAAATACAAAAACATTAATAATTAAAATGCATTAATAACATTAGTAACTGCTAATAACAATTAATATTAATAAGTACAATAACATTAATAACTAAAGAACTTTAAATTCTGAATCAATTAAGATAAGAATCATTCGAATCGGTTAATAAGTAAAGATTTTATGGCCAAATACATATGAAAAATCGGTCTGATGTCGTCACAGGCTGGGGTCAAAATTTAAATGCCCCCGATCCGGGGTCAAATATTTTCAGAATGGGTTAAAACTTCATATTCGCCAATAAAGTAGTAGGGATCACCACATGAGAATATTGCACCTTAAAATTTCAAACTTTTATTAATAAAAGTGGCACACTCTATTGGACGTGGCAGTTAATCTCCTTGAGAAGACTAAAGCATTTTTCATAACATACAGAGATAATGGTTTTGTTGGAGCACAAGCGACTGCAAAAGAGATATGCGAAGATATGCATGTGGAGGCTGTCCTCAAAGAAAAGAGGATAAGAAGCACAAAGACACACTTTGCTTATGAATCTCCAGATGAACCCATAAACGATGCAATGAAGAGGATGAAAGTAACGTTTTTCAATGTGGTGGTCGACTCAACCATTGGATCTTTAGACGACAAATTCAAAACACTAGGGGAAATGAAACGTAGTAAGTTTGGGGTGCTACTTAATTTTCCAAATATGATCAATGAGGCAGTGATAGAGGAGTGTGAAGAACTTGGGAAAACATTAAGCTGTGGAGAGGAAGCTGATATTGATGGGAGAGATCTGGCCACTGAAATTGGGAACCTCCCAAATTTGCCGAAAGAGTTGAAAGACAACATGACAGCACTTGGACTCCTAAGTTACCTTCATCAAAAGCAGTTGAAAGAAATCTATCCCAATCTTTGGATAGCACTTCGGATTGCTTGGACTCTCCCAGTGACAGTGGCATCAGCAGAAAGAAGCTTTTCAAAACTAAAGCTCACAAAGACCTATCTCAGATCCACAATGGCACAAGATCGCCTCAGTGGACTCGCTATCATCAGTATTAATCAAGAGATTAGAGGCAGCTGTTTTATGATAGTGTTATTGAAGATTTTGCCTCGAGAAAATCAAAGAGGTACAGATTATAAGCACTTCAGAGTACTGATATTTATGGTTTCACAAACATTGATGTTTTTTGTTAATTTTTCTAATCATGGCTGCAGTTGGCTTCAACAATTTTCCTTTATTTCTTCTTGTTCTCTTATTTATCATTTTATCAAACTATATTTACAATTGTCAATTTTATTTTCCGCCATTACTTATTATTTTCTCCACGTTAAAATCATTTCAAATTTATACTGTACTATGTAATTTTGAATATTTGTAATTCTTTAAATAATAAAAGAGGAACACTGATACTGATTTACCTTCCTGTTATATATTTGCGAAAGATATATATATATAACTGCAATGACCACGCAATATATTAATGTATAGAAACGACGTAAGTATAGAGGAGCGTTCTGCACACGAGGAAGAGAAATAACGAACAAATGAAAAATGAGGTACCCGCCCGGGAATCGAACCCAGGATCTTCCAATTGCCGGTCAGATATGCTATCCACTACACCACAGGCCTCGATCAGTCAGAAGTCGTAATTCTCCTACATAGGGCAGAAACCAATGCCCTAAGAGGGCACCCTCGCAAATCGTGAATATGTACATTTAACTGCAATGACCACACAGTATATTCCCGGGCGGGTACCTCATTTTTCATTTGTTCGTTATTTCTCTTCCTCGTGTGCAGAACGCTCCTCTATACTTACGTCGTTTCTATACATTAATATACTGCGTGGTCATTGCAGTTAAATGTACATATTCACGATTTGCGAGGGTGCCCTCTTAGGGCATTGGTTTCTGCCCTATGTAGGAGAATTACGACTTCTGACTGATCGAGGCCTGTGGTGTAGTGGATAGCATATCTGACCGGCAATTGGAAGATCCTGGGTTCGATTCCCGGGCGGGTACCTCATTTTTCATTTGTTCGTTATTTCTCTTCCTCGTGTGCAGAACGCTCCTCTATACTTACGTCGTTTCTATACATTAATATATTGCGTGGTCATTGCAGTTAAATGTACATATTCACGATTTGCGAGGGTGCCCTCTTAGGGCATTGGTTTCTGCCCTATGTAGGAGAATTACGACTTCTGACTGATCGAGGCCTGTGGTGTAGTGGATAGCATATCTGACCGGCAATTGGAAGATCCTGGGTTCGATTCCCGGGCGGGTACCTCATTTTTCATTTGTTCGTTATTTCTCTTCCTCATGTGCAGAACGCTCCTCTATACTTACGTCGTTTCTATACATTAATATACTACGTGGTCATTGCAGTTAAATGTACATATTCACGATTTGCGAGGGTGCCCTCTTAGGGCATTGGTTTCTGCCAGGAGAATTACAACTTCTGACTGATCGAGGCCTGTGGTGTAGTGGATAGCATATCTGACCGGCAATTGGAAGATCCTGGGTTCGATTCCCGGGCGGGTACCTCATTTTTCATTTGTTCGTTATTTCTCTTCCTCGTGTGCAGAACCCTCCTCTATACTTACGTCGCTTCCGTTTCTATACATATATATATATATATATATATAAGGGGCGCCATATAAGAGCTTGCCTAGGGCGCCAAATACCCTTGCGCCACGGTGTGTGTATATATATATATATATATATTGGGTGTTTGCTTTTATGAAGATGTCCTCATCGAAAATCAGAAACCTATGTGGGGCCCTGGGAGGGCTGTGTAAGGAATGGGGGCCCCCAACCATCTTGCACAGGGCCCCTCAGAAGCTAGGGCCGGCCCTGTGTATAAGGCCAACCCTCCCACCGCCATACTTATCCAATTTATCCATTCTCTGCTAAATATACATTGTATAACTATTTAACTCGTACTCTGCTCTAGTATCATTGAATGCTGCCTCACTAATCCAAGTCTCACTAATGCAGACTATATCCAGATTTTCACTAATCATATAACTAAATAACACTGTACAACAAATTTTCGGTTCAGAAAAAAAATTGGAATAACATTCGGTCATTCTTAATATTTCGAGTGTGCTGATTCCAAATCTGAAAATAGTTTTTTCTATCACGTCACGTTTTTTTGTAATGACTGCTTAAAATCTTCATACCAAAAAATAAGAATATATTGATAAACAGATAGGCTTTATCATATGGAACAGTTTAATTATTGCTATATTTCAACATATATGCACAAAATTAACATAAAACTCGTATTATACTGTTTTCAACTCATTATTTGTATTTATGCTGGCGTTTGTGTGATGCTTCTGGTTTGGTTGGTCACACTTTAAATTCCAGCAGAAATCGGCCAGCATAGCAGGACTCCACTTCCCTTTGTATCGGCTCTCCATTGTGGCTATATCCTGATGGAATCTCTCCCCGTGTTCGTCGCTAACAGCAAATGCGTTTTCCGGAAAGAATGAGAGATGTAAATGCAAAAAAATGAATTTTCAATTACATCTTACATCCGAGACGTTGGTATGAGTTGATAAGTTGATCCACAAGTGCAGCATAGTTGTCGTATTTAGTCTTTCCTAGTAGACCGCTGCACACGTTTTTGAATGCACGCCAGGCTGCCAACTCAACCTCATCCATCACCGCTTCAAAGTGTTCGTCTAGCATGAGTTGGCGAATTTGAGGGCCGACGAATATGCCTTCTTTAATCTTGGCATCACTTATTTTTGGGAATTTTTCCTTAGATATTTGAAGGCAGGCTTATCCTGTTTCAACGCCTTTGCAAATTGTTTCATCAGCCCTAGTTTTATGTGAAATGGCGGCAAGATAACCTTTTCCTTTCGTACTAGTGGTTCGTGAATAACTGTGAGATCCAGGTAAGGAATTGTCTCGCGGCGGCCATACTGAACGTGTCTAGTAGGGCGGCTCGTTTTTACACTTTTTTCGATATTTGATTGGGGGTAGTGCGGAAAAGTTGCGATTTGGAGAGAAAATAAAGTGTGTAAAATTTTTTTGATCTACGTCAATACCATCCGGTGGCGGCGAGTCCTTAAAAATCGAAAAATAGGCCTAACGGGGTAGATTGGAAAATGGTTTTAAAGACTTACAAAATAAACAATAAAAATTTCAGCACAATCTGTTAATAACTTCCGGTGGCGTCTTAGCCGTTAAAATATCCAAAATATTGATTTAAAGCAAGTTTAACAAGATGTTATACAAATGTTAATTCCGGTATATTTCTGTGCAAACAACCCTGAGAACACTATTATAGGCTTGAATAAATTAATAGCAGTCATTGAACAATGAACATTATATAAAAATTATATAAAATTATATAAAAAATTTATGTGTTTTTAGGCCTATTTTTCGATTTTTAAGGACTCGCCGCCACCGGAAGGTATTGACGTAGATCAAAAAAATTTTACACACTTTATTTTCTCTCCAAATCGCAACTTTTCCGCACTACCCCCAATCAAATATCGAAAAAAGTGTAAAAACGAGCCGCCCTAGTGTGTAGTGTTCAGACTTGCTCGGCTATCCCACTCGTATAGGAAACACATGTATTTCGTATAGCCAGTTTGCAATCCAATGAGAATAACCACAACCTTCAAATCTGCGCAGATAAACCATTCATGTTCATTGTATTTCATACAGTCCAGAATAAAAGCAACATTGTCATACGTTTCTCTCAAGACGACTGAATGAGCGATCGGAACAGAAGGCATTGTGTTCCCATTGTGTAGCAGTACACCCTTAACAACTGTACATAGATGCATCAATGAAAAATCTCCACTGATTCGGTTCATAGCACAAACCCAGAGCATCGAACAGACCATGTGTATCAATGCAATAACAAAGCTTGTTCTTGATTGTGAAATATTCCTGCAAATCCAAGGAGCGCTTTCAGAATGCTGTAATTCATACGTCTTCCACCAGCAGATTCCATTCTTGTAGACGTGAGGCCAGCAGTTCACTTTGTTGCTTGGTAAGTATTAAATCACGGACCAAATCATTGAGTTCAGGCTGCGTGATGAGATGTTGTTCTTTCTTGGACTCGACTTGAGCTTCATTGCATTCGCCGTCTGATTCCGATTTGTCAAAGTCTGTGTTATCGGTCGGCATTTCAGCTGGAGGACGAGGGATGGGTATATCTGTAGAATGTTCCACAGGACACATAGCAGAACGAAGATTTGGGTAGACTATAGCCTTTTTCCCTTTTCTGTTGCAACCTGTAATGTGAGACAATAGACATTGTTGACTACTTAAGATAGCATAATTGTGTAATACATTATGCACAGCAGGATATGCTAAAATGTGCTAAAAACACCAAATTTGACGTATATTCAGAAAAATAAAAGATTCAAACCTGTGATGTTCGTTAAGCAGAAACAGCAATCAGTTGAATGGTCCAGCGGCTCTCTCCATACCATTGGGACACCGAATCCCAGACCAGGACCGGTGCCTTTGAACCATGCAGATAACGACCTTGTACATCTCATACAGCAGATATGAGGCGCCCAGTGTTTGCCCTGATCACCAACTTTGCGTGCGAAGTATAATTCATAAAGCTTTTTCACATGAGAAGTCAACTTCCTTTTATACTGTTTTTAACGTTAATGTCCCACAAATATAACAAAAACTGTCTGGCGAATTTTTGCACTCTCTAGGCATTGTAGCATAACATCAATAAAAGCCTGTAAAATAAGAAAATGATAGATCAATTTGCAATTTCACATAATATAGACGTTGTCGGTGAAATATACATAATTTGATAGCTGTTATTCAATAATACTCACTTATAGCACCGATTTATGATAAAATATGGCTGACAATTTTGTTTTAAATGATTAATGAAAGAAATTTTTCATAAAATCAAAGTGGAAACACAGAGCCGACCACCACCACCACAGCATATGCATGACTGAACAAAATGTAAAAATGCTTCAGAGAACCAGTGGTTCTCAAAATGATACAATGAAATAGGGTCATTTTCATAAAATCGGTGGGTGATGCAAATAAATGAGTGTTATTTTCGCAATCTACTCATATAATTAGCCATAGAAATGACGATCTTATTTCCGTTTTTTTTTCACTGTTGTACAGTGTAATTCATTTTTCTTATTCCTAAGACTACGTGTATTTGTAAAAAAACACTTCAACCCCTCAGTTTTAACTGATTCCCTACCTTTGGCGAGATAGTTGATATGCCTATTCCTGACATAGTCTGTATTTAAGACTCGAACAGTATTTACTTTACCTATACCCTGATGTTTTATGCCCTCTGTTGATCTAAAGTTATCTTTCAAAATCCCAAAGAACTCACATTTTCCTCCAGAAGCCTCCCATACAAAGGAGTTCCCCTTCCACTAAGATGTAATCCATCCTTACTGTAAAGCTTCCTCCTTTCATAAAAATTATCCCACAAATCTATGAACTCAACCCCTTCACTACTTAGCATCCTAACTTTATCATTTAAGGCTAAAATTCTACTTGTAAACTCCATGCTTACCCCCAATCCTTTGTAAAATGCCCACGACATAGCATTTGCTCTGCTTATTTTTCAAAGTTTCTATCAATTCCCTGTACGTCTGTTTAACTGCTTCTGAATTTCTGTTTAACTTAAATCTACCATCTTTATCCTTGCTTGTTAAATCATTTATATCTACATGAATTATAATATTACTTCGGGTTACAGGCAACTTCTTCACTATCTCATTGACTTTAGAAATATTACCACCTGGAATACATATTCTTCTACAGGTTTTTCTTCCCTTATTGCAAAATTCATTGTCCTGATTCCTAATAATAGAGTCCCCAACCATGGTAAATTCACACTGTACTGCTTCATCTAAATTCCCTAGTATCTGAAACCTGTTACGAGTTGTTACAACATGATTACTATTCTCTCTAATCCTACTCCTTGAATGACCTTTGACTTTGTGTCATTCATCAGGCCTAACTTTACTTAGACCTGCATCCTTATCACTAACACTTGGCTTAGGCTTAACTTTACTTGGGCCTGCATCCCTGTCTCTAACACTGAGGCCAGGCTTAGGCTCAACCTCACTACATGTTAATTGTGATGCTACCTATAGTCCAGATATGAGAGTTAGTGTATTTGGGACTAAACAGGTCATAAAATGTTTAGATTGTAACAAATCATGTGATATTCATCGCATTTCTGCTGAGCATCTGAAATTTAGTAGTGACAGATTAGTGCCTCTGTTAGCTTTGTGCTTTACAGGTTTACTCATACATGGTGTTTTGCCGGAGGCCATGAAAAAACTATATAGGGCTCTGGGTTGTTTGCCTGATACCCTCATCCGTTGGAAATTTCCAGCAGATTTCAGTGGAGAGTTAACGACAAAAGCCCTGTTTTTTCGTTAGAGAGTTATGTATTAGGTCATCCCATAAGTAATGCGGCATTTAAAAAAAAATTTTGTTTCCATTTTTATCATTATTTTACGGATAGAAATCAAACAACTCTTTGAAGTTATTTATATTTAAATAAATATTTATTTAAATTACTGTTTATTTGCCTTCTGTATTTGCGCTGCCTAATGGTAAAGAAAGGAATTGCTTTACCTTATTATTTCGTTGGGCCTCGCTTCTGTTTCGATGTAGGGCGCGACGATCTTTTTCGATGTAGGGCCGTGGTACGATGGAGCTACACAATGATTTGACTCGATATAACTAATATAGGCAGTCACTATTTAAACACCTGAAGGAACAGGCCTATCCTTCTTATAGTTATTAAGTTTTATGTCAAGAGGATTTCACTCAGAACTTATAGGAAGATAAAGGACATCTTCCTTGCTTAAAGCATCGCTGTAACATAAGCAGCTCCAAGCGAGCCGATATAATATAATCTTCATATTTTTATTATTTGCTGATTTCGCAAAGTTCGTTGACTCGTCTCTCGATGTAATTTTCATAAGTTGGCAGTGGAAAATTTTGAACACAAAATAATAAATTTTATTTTCTTGTTATGCAGGCCCGATGTCTACATATGGGTTCTATGTACGTATGGCAATTATTTAATTCCCAATAGGCTATGTCGTCAATCCCGAGGCAATTTTGTAGATATTTAATTCAATTAATTAATAATTTATATTTAATTAAGAAATAAAGGTACCACATACGATACCATGTTGTAAGCGTGTATAGTTTTTCCATATACTGGGGGGGGGGGGGGGTCGGAGAAAAATTTGTATGTTCTAGATTACATTTTTTGACAAACTGTGTAAAAACATGTAAAATGGATTAAAAAGTATGAAGTAGGAATTTAGGAAGAGAAAGGTTACTCAAGACCTATTTAAATACAAAAGTTGAAGAGGCCAATTATTTAATTCCCAATAGGCTATGTCGTCAATCCCGAGGCAATTTTGTAGATATTTAATTCAATTTAGGAAGAGAAAGGTTACTCAAGACCTATTTAAATACAAAAGTTGAAGAGGCCAATTATTTAATTCCCAATAGGCTATGTCGTCAATCCCGAGGCAATTTTGTAGATATTTAATTCAATTAATTAATAATTTATATTTAATTAAGAAATAAAGGTACCACATACGATACCATGTTGTAAGCGTGTATAGTTTTTCCATATACTGGGGGGGGGGGGGGGGGGGGTCGGAGAAAAATTTGTATGTTCTAGATTACATTTTTTGACAAACTGTGTAAAAACATGTAAAATGGATTAAAAAGAATGAAGTAGGAATTTAGGAAGAGAAAGGTTACTCAAGACCTATTTAAATACAAAAGTTGAAGAGGCCAACTTCTCAAGTTTAGTTAAAGTTATGTCAATCAGTTTGACTCCCCTTAGGTATAGAAAATTTATGGAATTAAAGTAAAGTTATTAAGCATTTTAACTTTGCTCAATTTGTGTAAGGTTTATAAGTCACCACTCACCAGTCTTAATTTTTTCTTGTAAAAGTTTTCTGGCTTTCAAAGCAGTCTTTCTTTGAGGCCTGTCTGGTTTACTAATGTTGTTTTGAAGTTTTGTTGTTTTGTTTTGTTAACGATTTATGTTTTGAAGTGATTTTTACGATGGTGAATTAATTGAAATGTACTGTACTTCCATGTTGAGTTGTTTGGTTAAAAGAGTTTGTACTGTATTCAAACCTCCTACCACTCCAGACTAGTCAATACCCGTAATTTTAGTAGAGTAAATGTTACTCCTCCACAGGTACATCTGGAGGGCTTGGGGCTTTGAATCCTGTATTGTTTTTGTGTTGTTTGGTCTCTGGCCAAGGGAGGCCATAAGACCGTTGTTGTTTGGCCCATAGCCAAGAGAGGCCATAAGACCCTTGTAATAGTTTGCCCTATGGCCAAGAGAGGCCACAAGAGCCTTGTTGAATAGTTTTGGCTATGGCCAAGGGAGGCCATCAGCCCCTTGTTGAATAGGTTGGGCTATGGCCAAGGGAGGCCATCAGCCCCTTGTTGAATGCGTTGGGCTATGGCCAAGGTAGGCCATCAGCCCCTTGTTGAATATGTTGGGCTATGGCCAAGGTAGGCCATCAACCCCTTGAATAATTTTGGCTATGGCCAAGGTAGGCCATCAGCCCCTTGAAATAGTAGTTTGGGCTATAGCCGAAGTAGGCCATAAAACCCTTTAGAGTAGAGTAGTTTGGGCTATGGCCAAAGTAGGCCATAAAACCCTTTAGAGTAGTTTGTATGTGCCACTGTCTAACCATATAATTTTTGGCACAAAATTATGTGCACAGAACCAGAGCGCAGCAAGAAAAGCTTTTACTCTCCGATCCTTGGTTTTGTTCAGACAGGTTGTTGTGTTTGAGACACATGGAAAGAGTACAGTGTGTGTGTGTGGTGTGTGTGTGTGTGTGTGTGTTGTGTGTATATATATATATATATATATATATATATATATATATATATATAATATATATATAATAATTTTGCATTCCTCTGAATCCAGTTGGTCTTCAAAAACTTGGATTCACCACCAGTGAAGTCAATACCCGTAGTTATGATTGAGTAAATGTTGGTCCTACAGGTAGGTCTGGAAGGTTTGGAGTTTTGAAGGAATCCAATCTGTTTGCAAGGAATGTATGTGTCTGTTAATGAAATCTGTTGAGTGATTCTTCCTTGAAAGAAGAATTGGATGCTTGGAGTTGTATGTATATATTTATATACTG
Organism: Bathynomus jamesi; assembly: GCA_023014485.1. Classification (NCBI taxonomy): domain Eukaryota; kingdom Metazoa; phylum Arthropoda; class Malacostraca; order Isopoda; family Cirolanidae; genus Bathynomus; species Bathynomus jamesi. Next base: position 372,369 of record JAJOZX010003206.1, read on the forward strand.
TATATATGTGTGCAAATGTATATTTTGTTGTAGGGTTTTATTTTTGAGTTTTGTGTTAGGTTAACCAATTTGGCTGAGTAAAGTTCTTCAAATGTTGCATTTGAGACCCTTATATCAAGCCTTGTCTGTTTTATGCCTAAATGTGAAATAGGACTTAGAATAGGTTGCGCCTATATGTCAAATAGGACTTAGAATAGGTTGCGCCTATATGTCAAATAGGATTTAAAATAGGTTGCGCCTATATGTCAAATAGGACTTAAAATAGGTTGCGCCTATATGTCAAATAGGACTTAAAATAGGTTATGCCTATATGTCAAATAGGACTTAAAATAGGTTGCGCCTATATGTCAAATAGGACTTAGAACGTGTTGCGCCTATATGTCAAATAGGACTTAGAATAGGGTTACGCCTTTATGTCAAATAGGACTTAGAATAGGGTTACGCCTTTATGTCAAATAGGACTTAGAATAGGTTGTACCTATATGTCAAATAGGACTTAAAATAGGTTGTGCCTATATGTGAAATAGGACAAAATAGGTTGTGCCTATATGTCAAATAGGACTTAGAATGTGTTACGCCTATATGTCAAATAGACTTGGAATAGGTTGCGCCTATATGTCAAATAGGACTTGGAATAGGTTGCACCTATATGTCAAATAGGACTTGGAATAGGTTGCGCCTATATGTCAAATAGGATTTAAAATAGGTTGTGCCTATATGTGAAATAGGACTTAGAATGTGTTACGCCTATATGTCAAATAGGACTTAGAATGTGTTACGCCTATATGTCAAATAGGACTTGGAATAGGTTGCGCCTATATGTCAAATAGGACTTGGAATAAGTTGCGCCTATATGTCAAATAGGACTTTGAATAGGTTGTGCCTATATATCAAATAGGACTTGGAATAGGTTGCGCCTATATGTCAAATAGGACTTAGAACGTGTTGCGCCTATATGTCAAATAGGACTTAGAATAGGGTTACGCCTTTATGTCAAATAGGACTTAGAATAGGGTTACGCCTTTATGTCAAATAGGACTTAGAATAGGTTGTACCTATATGTCAAATAGGACTTAAAATAGGTTGTGCCTATATGTGAAATAGGACAAAATAGGTTGTGCCTATATGTCAAATAGGACTTAGAATGTGTTACGCCTATATGTCAAATAGACTTGGAATAGGTTGCGCCTATATGTCAAATAGGACTTGGAATAGGTTGCACCTATATGTCAAATAGGACTTGGAATAGGTTGCGCCTATATGTCAAATAGGATTTAAAATAGGTTGTGCCTATATGTGAAATAGGACTTAGAATGTGTTACGCCTATATGTCAAATAGGACTTGGAATAGGTTGCGCCTATATGTCAAATAGGACTTGGAATAAGTTGCGCCTATATGTCAAATAGGACTTTGAATAGGTTGTGCCTATATATCAAATAGGACTTGGAATAGGTTGCGCCTATATGTCAAATAGGACTTGGAATAGATTACGCCTATATGTCAAATAGGACTTGGAGTAGGGTTAAGAATAGGAGTTATGTGGGTGTAGGTTTAATTTTAATTTTGTGATGTTACAGTTCTGAGTTGAATTTTGTGATGTTACAGTTCTGAGTTGAATTTTGTGATGTTACAGTTCTGAGTTGAATTTTGTGATGTTAATGAGTCTTATGAGTAAGTTAAATTGCTGAAATAAATTTTATAACCTACACCACAGGTTGAATTATAAAGTTAGTGTTTTTAGTTAGGATAGGCCTTGAATGTAAAGAGTAGGGCCTACTTTGTGAGGTAGGCTTTTTGTATATTGAAATTGCAAATTGTAGTGTTTGAAGTAGGCCTTTGGTGTATAAGTATGTTAGGTCTATTAGGTAAGGTAAAGTGGGCGTACTAAATATACTTATGTTGAAATTGGTCTCTTTTATAGGACCTAAAATAAGTTAAGCCTGTTAAATCAACAAGGCTTTGTTTTGATTTAAAGAGTAGGACCTATTAAATAGGCTTAATGTGAAGTGGCCCTACTAAATAGGCTTAGGTTGAAATTTGGCCTAGCTTTATAGGACCTAAAATTAGTTAAGCCTGTTAAATGAACAAGGCTTTGTTTTGATTTAAAGAGTAAGACCTATTAAATAGGCTTAATGTTGTGGGCCTACTAAATAGGCTTAGGTTGAAATGGGCCTATTTTTATAGGACCTAAAATGAGTTACGCCTGTTAAATGAACAAGCCTTTGTTTACGGTTAGTGTAAAGGTAAAATTTGTGTTAGTGTAAAGGTAAAGTTTGTGTTAGTTTAAAGGTAAAGGGATCGGCTCCCCACACGGGCCACCATATGAAAAACTATATAGAGCTATTGGCTGAGTGCCTGATATCCTCATCCGTTGGAAATTTCCAGCAGATTTCAGTGGAGAGTTAACGACAAAAGCCCTATGTTTTTTCGTTAGAAAGTTATGTATATGTAGGTCTTCAAAGGACCTCTGTTTATTTGCCTTCGGTATTTGCGCTGCCTACTAGTAAAGAAAGGAATTGCTTTACCTTATTATTTCGTTGGGCCTCGCTTCTGTTTCGATGTAGGGCCGTGGTACGATGGAGCTACACAATTTGTTGACTCGATGTAACTAATATAGGCAGTCACTATTTAAACACCTGAAGGAACCAGCCTATCCTTCTTATAGTTATTAAGTTTTATATCAAGAGGATTTCACTCAGAACTTATAGGAAGATAAAGGACATCTTCCTTGCTTAAAGCATCGCTGTAACATAAGCAGCTCCGAGCGAGCCGATATAATATAATCTTCGTATTTTTATTATTTGCTGATTTCGCAAAGTTCGTTGACTCGTCTCTCGATGTAATTTTCATGAGTTGGCAGTGGAAAATTTTGAACACGAAATAATAAGTTTGATTTTCTTGTTGTTATGCCGGCCAGATACCTACATATGGGTTCTATGTACGTATGGCAATTATTTAATTCCCAATAGGCTATGTCGCCAATCCCGAGGCAATTTTGTAGATATTTAATTCAATTAATTAATAATTTATATTTAATTAAGAAATAAAGGTACCACATACGATACCATGTTGTAAGCGTGTATAGTTTTTCCATACCTTTGTTTTGGTGCCAGTACTAAAAGATAAAAAGGGTAAAATCACCAGTAAGGATTACTATAGGCCAATAGCCTTCGCCAGTATTATGTATAAGGTGTTTGAATATATACTTATTAACAGACTTGAATGTTACCTGTATACTAGTGATAACCAATTTGGTTTCAAAAAGAAACAGTACTGATATGTGTGTGTATGCCTTGAAGGAAATGGTGTGTAAATACCAAACTCTACATGCTAATGTATTTTTGTGTTTCCTGGATGCCTCTAAAGCATTTGAGCGTGTTAATCATGACAACTTATTCATGAAACTTGTAAATCGTAATGTACCTGGTTACTTGGTCCGTATATTAATATTCTGGTATAATCACCAAACAGTGATTGTAAGATGGGGGTGGGGTTAATTCAGAGCTATTCTCTGTGACCAATGGTGTCAGGCAGGGAGGGATACTATCCCCCTACTTATTCAATGTTTATATGGATAATCTATCTGCTGTGCTGAACACCTGTAAAATAGGCTGCTATATTGGTACAATGATTGTTAATCATCTGATATATGCAGATGATCTATTTCTTATTTCTCCATCTGTAAAAGGGCTCAGCACACTTTTGAAGGTGTGTGAAAGGTATGGGAAGGATAACGACATAAAATATAATCCTCATAAAAGTCATGTTATGATTATGAGGACCAAGGACTACAAGTGTATAAAATTTCCTGAATTTCAATTAAATGGTATGGTGCTGTCAGAAGTAACCCAGACTAAGTATCTTGGCCACATACTAACGGATAGTCTTTCAGATGACTGTGATATTCTAAAGCAATGTAGACAATTATACGTTCAGGGAAATACTTTGGTTAGAAAATTTCATATGTGTACATTAGATGTTAAATTGATTTTGTTCAAAACTTTTTGTACTCAAATGTATACAGCTCATTTGTGATGGAACTATAGGATGTATAATTTGAGGAAATTATATGTTGCATATAAAAATATTTTTAGGAATTTATTAAGGACTCGAAGACTTGTAAATGGTGCTCCTTCTAGTGTCAGTATGCTGTTTGTAGTCAATAAGATACCTAACTGTGCCACTGTCATTCGCAATTTTGTATTTAGATTTATCACTAGAAGCCATGGTTAGTGGACTGGTCTCCAATATATTTTATAAATCTCAAATCTGGAAGCATTAGCGTAGGCAATTGTATATTCATTATACACAGTGATTCATTGGCCTACTTAGTCAGCGCTCCAGACTATTTCTTAATCTTCTATGGACCTCTTATATAATGTTTGTACCTGTTGAGTCTGAAATAAAGTGTTTGTTTGTTTGTACATCTTACATTAGTATTTCCTGTATAAGACTCAGTTTCTGGCCTAACTGTTACCTTAATTTCACTAGTTGCACTATCAATCATAGGGCCAACTAACTTAGGCCCACTAGACTCTGAGCTACCAGCTTCTTAAACCTTGCCTTGAGCATGTCCCTAACCTCAGCTAAACACTTACTGCAAAACCACAAAATATTTGGTGACTTCATACCCATGTACATTTGTTCTGTAATTTTGATACAGGCTGAGTGATACTTGTTATTTTATTTATTTTGATTGGGTTCAGAATCCCAGCTGAGCCTTGAACGGTCAAGGCCTAAGTTAAGCTAGACTAAAACAAACTTACAGATTACGGACATGGAGGTCATATTAGGTCCTACCTCAGGGTTGCTGACCCGGTGTGGGCCTACGCCTCATTAGTATAAAATAAAACAAAAGGGGCCCTATTTATGGTCTTCTTTGTAAACCTTGCAACAACAACACAACCTACACCATTGCATGGTGCAACAATCTTGTATCTAAACAAACAAACTGAATTGCAATAGCTCTCTATAAAACCACGCACTGCAAGTGCCACATTCAACAAACGAGTAGGAAGGACGCTCCAGTGCCCCCCAAAAATGATGCCACAAAAGCCCAAAAATGCTAGCTCTAAATTAAGTGAATTTTTCACTAACCTTACAATTATGAGATGGATACAGAGCTGGGCAATAAATACATTGAATGTATTTAAATACTAAATACTAAATACATGGGAGAAATGTATTTAAATACTAAATACTAAATACATTTTACGAATGTATTTAGATACTAAATACAAAATACATCAATTGTATTTAAATACATTTGTAAATACATTTTAAATACATACAAATTTTAACATATGCATTCACTAATTCATGAGTAACAACAATATAAAATGCTTGATAAAGGATAAAGAAATAGTACAATCTAATTTCCGATTATATACTTCCCTTTTTAGAACAAAACAAACACAATAGTCCAGGCAATCTAGAGCAAAAATAGCTTCAACCTGGGCAAAATTGCTTCAGAAGCTTTCTAAACTGTTTCCAGCTCAGGAACCATTGCAGAATAACATATCCAAAATCCGACAAAATTGGACCCCGGGAACACCCCCAAAAATGAAATTCAAAATGGCGGACTGGCAGTTTCCTACGAAATACAATAAATTTTAATTTCGCTTTGTAGAGAGAGTTATGACGTTTTTCTTGATCAGTAAAATGTTTTAAAACACATTTTCGTTTCTAAATTAACCTATATGACACTAAAAATTGTATTAGGCGGCTAGTATTAAACTATGACGTCACGTATGTAAATAAAATATACTGTATGGAGTGTATGTGAGAATGGACATTGCTACATCTTTATAAACTTATATTATATACAACTCTTTAATTCCTACTACCCACTATCAAATCTGCGTATTTGTGCTTGTCATTTTCTTTAAAACTGTTATTATGTACTCCTTTTAAATACTGCAACACAGTTTATTAATTTGTGTTTTCTGTTTCAGACTGACTCGGTGTACGGCTGACTCGGTGTGCGTCCGCCTTCAAGAATGCAGACCCCTGAAGAATTGTGCGTGATTTGTAAGGAGAAATTGGACAGCGGACAGGAAGTGGTTCACATCTCGCAAAAAGGAGCAGATGGTATAAATGCATCCAGCCGCAGCCGTGGAAGCGATGTTGTTGCAACAGCTGGAATAAGTGTTCACGTTGTATGTAAGAAAAGGTTTACGGATAAAAAGACCATTGAAATAAAGAAGCGACAGACCGCAGCCGAGGCAATACCAAGGAAAAGTGCTCGTTTTCATGAATACGCATTTTCCAGTCTACTCACTGTTTGTTTTGTGATACCTTTGTGGACTTTTTTTCCAAACACAAACCAAAATCAGAGCATGTCAAAATAAGAACTACAGAGTTCTCCGAAACCATAAAAAGGTGCTGTGAAAGCCGCTGCGATGAATGGTCGTTTAATGTAAAAGGCCGTCTGGAGTATTATCTTCGTGATCTTCCTGCTGCAGATTGTCTACCATCACACCTGCAGCGTAAATTTTCGAAGTGGAAAAAACATTCCTCGCGCATACTCCTCCGACGATCATGATTCGAAGAAAGGGAGACCAACTAATGAAGAGCAACACCAAGCATTCCTTCAGACCTGTGCTTACCTGGAAGAGAATGATGATGAACAACTGTTGATTGGAGACCTAATTTCCAAAATGGAGGAATATCTTCAAGGAAGTCAGAGCTCTGTCTACAAACGCAGGCACATGAAGAGAAAGCTTTTAGAACGTTACGGAGACAAGATCATAATATCAGGTGAAAGTGGGAAGGCAGATGTAGTAACACTACGAGAGACAGCTAATGAAATTCTTATAGATTATCACAAAAAGTCGAAAGAATGTAATATAGATATAGAGCTACAGAAGATTTACCTAGTAGAAGCTGCTGCAAAAATAATCAGAAGTGATATCAAGTCTGTCGACTCGCCTAGAAAAGATGTGTATCCATCTCCAAATGACATCACTGCAGAAAGTGCTCTTGATTACATTCCCAACAGTCTGAAATTGCTATTATCAAAAGCATTTGCGGGACAGGATGCTTCAAGAAAAATAGGTGCAATTGGGCAGAGCATTATGCAAGCAACCCGTCCTAGAGGATTACTATGTCCACTACAGATCGGTTTGTCGGTTCAGCTACACCACAACTTTAGGTCAAGGTACCTTATTGACGTTCTCCATCAGTTGGGTTACTGTTCGTCGTATGCAGAAGTAACAAGATTCGAAAGAAACGCGGCGCTGGCAAGTGGGTCTGGCTCTTTTACTGTTGATGAAAACACTGCAGTCCTTCTAGCAGCAGATAACGTCGATCATGATGTCTGCACTTTGGATGGGAATAATACCTTTCATGGAATGGGTATGATTGCCGCAATAACTCCGAAGATCAAGATCCACCCTTCTATTCACAGGCGTAATGTTGGTGACAATGACATTAAGAAGATTGCAACCGTTGACATTAGGGAATATAGACACGCGAGAAGCATGTTGAGGGACATCTCATTCCGCGAACTTCCAGTACCCACTGCCACCATAAGTCGACTTAGTCTTCTCTGGCAGATATCTTCAGCAGAAAGATCAGGTCCAAGTTGGTCCGGAACAATGCAGGCAATTCACGGTGGATCAAGTGTCTCACATCCAGGTGTGGCGTCGATCACGTTCCTTCCCATCATAGATATGTCGCCAACTGACATGACCTGCATATTTTCGACATTACTATATTTGAGCAAGATAGCACGCGATCAAAAAGTCCCATGCATTATTACCTTTGATCAGCCTTTGTTCTGGAAAGCTTCCCAAATCATCAATGAACAGAGAGACCTGCAGGACATTGTTTTAATGCTGGGATCATTTCACACTCTGATGAATCTTTTGGGAGCAGTCGGTACTCTTATGAATGGTTCAGGATTGTCTGAAGTACTTCAAGAAATATACGGACCAAATGCCGTGCAACACATGATGTCTGGAAAAGCTGTTTCAAGAGCGATACGTGGTCATATGATAGTAGATGCAGCTCTTAGTACCTTACTAGTCGCAGACGTTTTCCCTCGTAATGAAGATGGAACTCCTCATGACCTCCATAAGGAAGCTTGTGACCTGCTCGACGATGTTATGACCGCCAAACAATCAGTTGAGGATGTGGAATCTTCGAATGCATTGTCTCAGATTGCTACCACTTTGGATGCGAAGAAAACTGACCTACAATCTACTTCGCAAACAAGTCAACTCTGGTTGGAATATCAGCGAATGATCAACATTGCACGTTCCTTGATAACAGCAGACAGAACCGGCTCGTGGGATTTGCACTTGCAAGCTATGCTGGAGACCATCCCCATAATTGCAGCAGCCGGACATCACAATTACCTGAAATCGATATACCTGTACCTGCAGAAAATGTTAAGTTTGCCTTCTGAAAATCCAGCCGTTAACAAAATGTTCCAGGAAGGTAAGTTTGTGGTAAGAAGAAGCGACAGATTATGGGCCGGACTCGGCACAGACCTGGTGATAGAACAAGTACTAATGCGTTCCCTGAAAAGCAGAGGCGGACTGACACGCGGAAGTGGATTTACAGACATCCAAAGGACAACGTGGCTCTTTTCTATGCCTCTGTGTTCCACTTATAACTTAGCAATGCAGGAATACACCAGAGTTTTGTTGGAAAGTAGTGAACAGCACAAGGAAATGAGGGGAAGTAGACAAATCAGGGACAGTAATGACATGAAGAAAGTACTTGAACGTCTGGAATCCTTATCCCCATTCCATTCTACCTCGGGTCTCTGCAACATTGTAACAGGGCTAACTGCTGATCCTGGAGTTAACGTTCATCAATTGCATTCAATCGGTACGAACATTGTCGTAAAAATGATTGGGAAACAAGCCTTTACATATTCTGCCAAAAGATCTGACAAAGTGAAAACACTAGGATCTGCTTCTGCCGTTGTGATCACTGATGCTTCAGATATAGAAGTAGATCCTGCACTACTGTTTCAGAGAATGATGACTGTTGCCACTTACGAACTGTGTGCATATCCTCCTGCATTGTTCGAATCACGAAGTATCTTGAGGAAACCCGATAAGTCTCAGCTAGCTCATGCAATAATCAAATACACTGACACTTTACGCATGGAAGAAGTTCAAGAAATTCAGTGCACAGACCAGTACGTATTGGATGGTGGATCTCTACTACATCGTGTTTCCTGGCGTCAAGATGAAACATATGACAGCATCGCCAACTCATATGCCGATTTCACTCTGAAAACATATGGAAAAGCAATCATTGTTTTTGATGGCTACAGCAGCTCTCCTACGATCAAGGACATGACCCACAGAAGACGCAGCACCAAGACAAGCAGAAATGTGAATCTCAGTCCAAGCATGAAGTTTGTTGGCCAGAAGGAACACTTCTTGGCTAATGAAAACAACAAGCAAGCATTTATTTCCCTCGTAGGTGAGATGTTGAAGAAGCACGGGTGTACTGTTCACAACGCAGATGGGGATGCTGATGTGGACATCGTTCGTGCAGCAGTTTCCTCATCAGAAAATGCAACTACAACAGTAATAGGGGAAGACACCGACTTGCTGATTCTCCTTCTGTACCATGCCAAGGACAGTGGTTTCAAGTTGTACTATCGCAGCGATATAAGACGGGGACCATCTCCTAATCCTGTGTATGATATTCTCAGCATTCAATCATTGTTAGGCAATGACATCTGCAAGTATCTCCTGTTTGTGCATGCTTTCACGGGCTGTGATAGCACATCCAGAATTTTTTCGATCGGTAAAGCCAAAGCATTCGACACACTGATGAAGGTGGCTGAACTCCGTTCAGTTGCAAATACATTCTGTTCTGATTGTTGCCAACACTCTGACATTGAAGCCGCTGGAAGAAAGGCAATGCTTCTGTTGTATGGCTGCAAAACACTTGAATCCACTAACGCACTACGTCATCGAATGTTAGTTGAAAAGGTAGCTACAGCTAAATCTTTTGTTACACCCGAACGTTTGCCACCTACCGATGCGTCCACAAAGTACCACAGCTTTCGCACATACTTTCAAATACTAATCTGGAAGTCTACAGAAGAGAAGATCGATGCAGAACAGTGGGGTTGGTATGTAAAGAATAATTCCTACTACCCTACAGCCTGCGACAAGCCACCAGCTCCAAATTATCTACTCAACATGATCCGCTGCTCCTGCAAGACGAAATGTGCTACTTCAAGATGTGGATGCAAGCGTAATGGAATGCCCTGTTCAGCCGCTTGTGGCGAGTGCCAAATCAGTGGTTGCGATAACAACCCAAGTACCGGTAATCTATCCGATGATAGTGATGAAGAGGATTAATTTCTGTATGTTTGTGACCAGGTATCACTTCTTCTGTAATGAACATAACTTGAAACTGGGAAAAAAATAATTGTTGTATTATTGATTATAAAAATCTGTAAAAAGCTATATAACATTATATTTGCGTAATAACTGGTTGTGTTGTATATTGTTGAATTATTTAAAACATTACAACTGAAAGAAAAAGCATCAAATGTATCTCTATAAATAAAAGCGTAAATTATATATATTTTTTTTTTCGTAGGAAACATCCAGTCCGCCATTTTGAATTTCATTTTTGGGGGTGTTCCCGGGGTCCAATTTTGTCGGATTTTGGATATGTTATTCGGCAATGGTTCCTGAGCTGGAAACAGTTTAGAAAGCTTCTGAAGCAATTTTGCCCAGGTCTAACTACAAATTGCCTGGACTACAAAAGAACTTAGAACTTACGATGTTCAACCAGTGACATATTACACTGGTATGCATCAATTTTGCTGTCAAGGGTTTTGTAAGTGATTCTTATAGAGTTTTTCCTGCTGATTTCGAATCTGCAATCCGTTTTTCTCAATCAGCTCAGGTTATCTGGCTATGGCCTCATAAGTAAAATAGAATTTTTCGTGATTTTGTCAAAGCGGAATTGGAGCAGTAACATCTATCATCACTTGTTTCACTTGTATAATATCTTTTTTTACTTTTCAGGCATATAGATAAAATATTTCATAATGAATAGAGCGTGTAAAAATGATCCCAATAGATTCTGCTACATATGTGGGACGGTTACCATGCCAAATAACCAGTCCCAAATCACTAAATTTGTGAAGACAATGTATAGAGCATACTTTGGAATTAAGCTAGGGGACCAGGATAAAAATTTCGCCCCTCATATGTGCTGCAAGACGTGCATTGAAAATTTGAGAAGATGGAGCAAAGGCAGAGCGAAATCTTTGCCTTTTGGAATTCCCATGATTTGGAGAGAAGGAAAGGATCACGTGACAGATTGCTATTTCTGCATGACAAACCTCCAAGGTGGGCTTATAAATTTATTTTTCTTAAATATTTTGAAATCCTCGTATGAAACTTGACATAATATTCACCATAATGTAATATTCACCATATATAGCATAATATTCACCATAATGGTAATCATACATTTACATATACATATTGTTATAGAAAATACATTTACACATACATATTGTTATACAAGTTACATTTACATATACAATGATTGTATATTTTCTTTCTTTTTCATTCATATTGTCCCCGAAGGGACAATATGAATGAAAAAGAAAGAAAATATACAGACTCCATCGACCTATTTCATATCTTACAGACCGCAGCCTTCCCTCACGAGCCGCCACTGTCTGAATGCTTCTTCTATTTCATATGCAAGTTTTATATCCATGTTTCTGTGTTTCTATTTTCAGGAGTTAACAAGAAGAATAAACACATTGTTGTATACCCTGACATTCCTTCTGCTATGAGACCTGTACCCCATGGTCCTGGAATTCCAATACCCGACCCACCTCAAACCCTGGACTTCGATGATTCTGATGATGAATCAATGACCAATGCCAATGACCAGTCCCAGTCGTATATACCTCAAAATACCGCTTCAAATGAGCCGAGGCCTCTCAACCAGGCCAAACTTAATGATCTTACCAGGGATTTAGGACTTTCCAAATTAGCTGCCGAGATCTTGGGCTCACGACTTCGAGAGGACAACTTGCTGGCTCCGGGAACAACATTCTCCTGGTATAGGAAACGAGAGGAAGAATTCCGCAAGTTTTTTGCAGTGCACGAAAATACCTCTTCCTTAGTGTACTGCTGCAATGTTGAGGGGCTAATCGAATCCTTGGGCCTGCCATATAACGCATCAGAATGGAGGCTATTTATAGACTCGTCTAAACGAAGTTTGAAAGCAGTACTTCTCAACATTGGGAATAGGGTTGCATCAGTCCCTGTAGCACATTCCGCACACAACTTACTGAGAGCTACGATAACATGAAAATTTTAATGGATGCTCTCGTATACGACCAACATAACTGGAGGATCTGTGGAGATTTGAAGGTAATACTAATATCATAAGTAAACTATTGCTATTGACTATGTTGTTTTTCCAAAGGTTATTTGAGAGCGTATAAGAACACTTAACTTCCCCACAGAAGTGATACAGTCCAATGCATAGATTTTTTTATCTGATAGAACAAATTCTCTAAATTCTTTAAATATTTTCATTTTTTTTCAGATTGTGGCATTTGTATCGGGAATGCAAGGGGGATACACGAAATACCCATGTTTCCTCTGCAAATGGGATAGCCGAGCGGATGAGAAGCACTATGCACAGCGTGAATGGGCATCCAGAGAGAATTTTGAATCTGGGTCGCATAATGTCGTTTCAGTGCCCCTTGTACCACCAACAAAAATTTTGCTCCCACCACTTCATATTAAGCTGGGCTTGATGAAAAATTTCATCAAATCAATGAATAAGGAGGGTTCAGCATTCCGATATCTCGAGAGTAAATTTCCTCATATATCTGATGCTAAACTAAATGCTGGGGTTTTTGATGGTCCTCAAATTCGAACTTTGATTAAGGATACTCAGTTCGAAAACGCAATGACTCCAACTGAGAAGAATGCCTGGCGGGCATTCAAATCAGTTGTCACTGATTTTCTTGGCAAGCGTAGAAGTCCAGAATACGAGTCCGTTGTCGAAAACTTGATGGAAGCTTTCAAAGCTCATGGGTCGCGCATGTCCATAAAAATGCACTTTTTGTGGTCCCACTTGGACTATTTTCCTGAAAATTGCGGGGATTATAGTGAGGAACAGGGTGAACGATTTCACCAAGATATCAAAATAATGGAAGAGAGGTACCAGGGAAACTGGGATATCAATATGCTGGTGGACTATTGCTGGTGTTTGAAGCGAGACGTGCCCGAAGAAAAACACAGACGGAAAGCCAAAAAAACTTCATTCCTTCCTCAATAAACTTTTTTCCATATTCATTGTATGAATAAAAGTATTTATTCACACAATGTTTTCATTTTTCACGAGTGTTCTTATAATATTACTCGTATCTACAGTGTTTAAGCTAAAAAAATCAATAAATTTGGGGATAAATTGGACTTATAATAAATGGCCAATAGAGAAAAAACCTGACCTGATTGAGGAAAACCAATGTCATTTTCGAATTCAGCATGGTCGAATTATATAATATGAGTTGAAAAAACCCTCACAGCAGACAAAAAAATTTCATATGCATACCAGTGTTATACTCATTATATCATTGCAAAATGAGTAACAATTAATGAGTAGATGAGACATAAACGTAAACATAAGACGTAAACATAAACATAAGGCACCTTACGAATTCGCTTTTATTTCATGGTTGCTGCGGATCAAAACCAATCTTTCAAAAGTTTTGTCTGAAAGAGAGTTTCTTTTGGGAGTCAAAGTGATTCCCGCGAATGAGAATATTCGCTCTACCGGTGCCGAAGATGGTAATGTCGTGTTATAGCGGAGGAACAGTCTTTTTATGAGAGGATGTTTTCCCAAACTGTTGAAACATGAACCATGCTGTACTACATTGTCGACGCGTCGTACTGTGCTAGTACAGAAACGTGTATTAAACCAGTAAAAGTATTTACATTTTTATATTTTGAGTATTTAAATACATTGTATTTAAATACTCATTAAAGTATTTAAATACTATATTTAAATACATGAAAAACAATGTATTTATAAATACAGTTCTAAATACACAAATGTATTTAAATACGTATTTAAATACAAATGTATTTAAATACTGCCCAGCTCTGGATGGATATATATACACACCTTAACTTAATATATACAAGCAATGCTGCATCAATCAGCTTAGCCATCATCTCGCCTTGGGACAACAATGGCTCTTCCTCTTCTAGATTTTCTAACACTCCCCACCATAGAGGCATTGTTGGTGTTGTTGTTGTTTAGCCGATCAGTCCACCCTGATCGAGCAAGCCGGCGGCACGCAGGTAACCGATCACCATCTCTGGAGTGGACCAGAGGTTCAGCGCACTAGTGATGTTGTGTTGTGTTCTATGTTGTGCTAGAGCGGTACAGTCTGTCATAATGTGTTCAACTGTTTGTGGTGTGTCCTGGCACAGGTGGCAGGTGTCGTCTATGGAGTTGTCTAGTCTGTGTTTATATGTCCGTAAGTTGGGGTGATGTCCACATCAGAATCGTGCTAAGTTAACTCGATCCGATCTGCTCAGGCTGATCTCTGACCTGTTAATGGGTGGCGGCTTCGCACCTAGGACTGCATTCGGACCGAGTCGTGTCAGTGCTTTGTGGGTTAGGTGTGTGTGTATGTGTTTTCTGTACTGTGTGATGTCTGTGGGGTGTGGTATGGAATGGAGTATTTGGTTATAATGTCTCTCTGGTGTTACCTTAATGGTGCGAGGTGTTGGTGCATGATTGTACATGTAGTGGCAAGGGTGTTGTGGGTTAGTTGTCGCTGCTGCCATGAATTGTGTTCCCCTCATGTCTAAATGTTCCCTAACTTCCAGTATTTTTGTTTCTTTGTGCAGGTGTTCTATTGGTGTTGTTTGAGTGCATCCTGTAATGATACGAAGTGCGTTGTTTTGTATTGTCTGTGTGTTTGAGATAATGGGTGCCCAGCATGGGCTAGCATAGTCCATAACTGAACGAATATATTGTTTGTATATGAGTGATGTTGTTTCCTGCTGGTGTCCAAAGTTTGTGCCTGTTAGTACCCTAAGCGTGTTAAGTCTTGACGTACATTTGTTTTTAATGTCCTGAATGAGGTTTGCAAAAGATAATGATGTGTTGTATGTGACCCCAAGTATTTTGGTCCTATGAGTGTGTGGAATGTTGATGTTGTTTAATGTAAGCTGTAGAATTACCTGGTGTTCTTTTGTGTTGCTTGTAAGCAAGGTGATGGTTGATTTTGTGGGCGCTACTTTGAGTCTATTGTGTGTGAGCCAGTCTTGTATACTGTTTATGTATGTTTGTAGGTTATTTGTAGCGGTGTCGATGTTGTTGTGGGTGGATGTTAGAGTGATGTCATATGCATATGATGATAAGGTAAGCTTGTTATCTATGGGTGTTGGAATGTCATGCATGTATAAGTTGAAGAGTGTTGGTGAGAAAACAGAGCCTTGAGGGACCCCGTTCGGAAAAAGCTTGTTTTTGGATGATTTGCCATTAAATGTGACATGTGAGTATCTTCCTGAAAGATAGTTGCTCACCCACCTTTTGATGTTATTGTGCATGTTTGTGTTGAGTATTTTGTTTATGAGAGGGAAGCGTGGGATAGCATCAAATGCTTTACTAATGTCTATTGTTGCTAATAGCATACGTTGAGCTGGTCGTCTGGAGTTGATACCATCCATGATGTGCTGCGTGAGGTTAGTGAGTAATGTCGTGGTTGAGTGATGAGGTCTGAATCCATGTTGAGTAGGCGATAGTGGAATGTGTAGGTTGGTCATTTGTAAGATTAGTCTTTCTGTTACTTTGGAAGGTGTGCATAGTAAAGTAATGGGTCAATAGGAAGCTGGTTCTGTTGGATTTTTGTTTGGTTTGAGTAGTGTAATAATTTTACCTTGTTTCCATATGTCAGGAATAATAGAGTGTTGGTATGAATATGTGCTGATATTTGTGAGAGCTAGTATTCCTTGTGGGCCCAAGTGTTTAAGGTGTATGTT
Source organism: Bathynomus jamesi (assembly GCA_023014485.1). Lineage (NCBI taxonomy): Eukaryota > Metazoa > Arthropoda > Malacostraca > Isopoda > Cirolanidae > Bathynomus > Bathynomus jamesi. Next base: position 388,395 of record JAJOZX010003206.1, read on the forward strand.
AGATATGTTGTCTGGTCCAGTAGCCTTCGAATTCTTAATGTTTTTGATGATCTTGGTGGTCTGGTCTGTAATGAAGGGTGTAATGGTCGTGTCGAGTCTGTAGGTTTTCTTGTGTCTGGCTGTTTGTCTGTCTGCGTGTTTCTGGTTGTTGTCTCTGTTTAAGTGACTTATCTTTGCATAGTGATTAACTAGAATGTTAGCGTGTTGTGTGTATGTTGGGATATTATTTTGGCTGCGACAGATAGCCGCGTGTGAGGTGTGAATGCCGCTGTTAGAGTGGGTAATGCTGTTTATAGTCTTGTATAGTCTGGATGTATCTGTGGAGTGGTTTAGTGTTGTTATGAATTCCCTGAATGTTTCTGTTTGTTTTTCTTTGAGTTTGTTGTTTATTTCTGTGTTGAGCTGTTGTATCTGCTGTTTTATGGCTTCTGTGTGTGGTGTTTGTGTGTTATATTTGAGGTTGTTACGTTGCCTTATGAGGTGGGCTATTTCTCTAGTGTAATTTGGGTTGTATTTCATAATGTTGCCCTTGGGTATGTATTTGTTTGCATTATTGATGATCTGATTAAATGTCTTGAGTGTTGTATTGATATTTATGATGGGTGTGCTGTTTAATGTGGTGAATTGTTCCTCAGTCTGTATTTTGAACTGTTCCCAATCAGCTTTCTTGTAATTTTTGTAAGTGTGCCTAACTAAGGCTGTTGGGGCAGAGTGTAGAATGTGTTGTAATGATGATTGGCAGGTGGTCTGATGACAGTTGTTTTTCTGTTCTCCATTGTGTATGTGTTGCTAGTGAGGGGGAACAGAACGTTATGTCTGGGGAGGAGTTTGAGTATCGTGCTTGATGTGGTATGTGTGTATGTTCTTCTGTATTGTCAAGAATGAAGAGGCTGTTTAGTTGTGTGGCTATGTTGGCGCCTCTGGTGTTGTTTTGGTTGTGCAGGTACCAACTAGTGTCTTTGGCGTTGAAGTCTCCTCCTAAGATGACATTAGTGAGAGAGGCCAGATTGTGTAACTGTGGATTGTAATTGGCTGGTACCTGAGGTGAACTATCTGGTGGGATGTAAATGTTGATTAGTGTGGTGTTGTGTTTTGCGCGTGTTTTAATGTTAACTGCCTGTATTTCTATCGTGTTATCTGCTTGGATTGTGTTTGTAATGTTTTGGGTAGCATCAGTGTAGCTAATGCTTTTACGTATGTGAGTGATGAGTCCATCCCCATTACCCACAGTAATCTTGACGGATCGCCGTGAAGTCAGGGATGGTGGACGTTTTGTGTGTGCGTTTTAGAGGCATTGTTGCCATTACCTTCTGTAAGTTTAGCCAAGCCTTCTCCATGAGGTTGTAACCCAAATGCTTCATCTTGATTATCCCTGTTTATGCTGATTTCTAAGGCATAACATTTTTGTATAGGTCTCTTTAATTTTCCTCCTGAAGTCTTTACCATTGCAGACCTAACTAAATTGTCTTTGCCAACAAACAACTCTTCAATTATGCCAAGCTTTCAGCATTGCCTTGGTCTTTCATCCCCAATCATTACCATTTCTCCCACCTTGATACAATTTGCATTGGAGCCCTTTACATTGCCTGATGGGTAATAATTGAGTTCTGGCAAGTATTCCATCTGCCACCTCTTCCATAACTGATCTTGTAGCTCTTCAAGGTACTTGAACCTTCTGGTTAACTCTTCTTGACTGCTCTGGATAGGCTGTAAGTTTCCTCGCAAACTGGGGTTGATGTTAATCGTTTACCACAGAGAAAATGATTTGGTGTCAATAGTTCTGCATCCTGCATACTGTTATAAACAAAGGTGATGGGCCTGCTGTTTACCATTGCTTCTACTTGTACTTCACAAGTATGAGCATTAGCCAAAAGTTTCTTTAATGGACACTTTACACTTCTCACTAGCCTTTCCCAAAGTCCTCCCTACCATGGTGCTCTCTCGACAATGGTGTGAAAAGTAGGAGTAGAATCCCCTCTCTTTTAGCAAGAACCAAACTTCTTGGAGTTCCTTTGCAGCCTTTTTGAAGGTTTTTCCATTATCAGATATGATTTTATTTGGGAAACTCCTTCTGTTCACAAACCTTTTAAAAGCCAAAAGAAAAACATCACTACTTAAGTTGCTTACCAACTCCAAATGGATTGCTCTGGTGTTAGCACATGTGAAAAGACATATGTATATAACCTTTGTTGGACTCCCCTTGCTCATACACATAGACTGGACCCGCAAAGTCTACTCCAACTATATCAAATGGGGCAGTATAGACACACCGTTCTCTTGGAAGTGGAACCACCTTTTCATGATAAGGCTTTGCACTCCAACGCTTGCAAACCACACATCTATGCAAGACCTTTTTTACTATTTGTCTAATTTTGGGAATGCAAAACTGCTGTCTGATCTCTATTATCACTTCTCTAACTCCAGCATGTAACAACTTATCATGCGTATCCAGGATCAAAAGTTCAACAAAGTGCTCCCCAGAAGGTAGTAAAATTGGATGTCTTTTCTCCTCTGGAAGCCCAGAAAACTGTGGTCTACATCCTACTCTCAATAAATCCTGATCCAAAAACACACCCAAACTTTTGAGAGCAGAATGTGTTGGTAGAACCTGTAATTGACTGCTGGTGAGCAATTTTCTCTCTTAATCAAATTTTTTCTTCTGCACATGTACCACCCAGTAGCGCCTGGCTTGTTGAATCTCCTTACTGTTCAGAATTGCTCCCCTTCTTGTTTCTCCCTTAATGTTGTCTGTAAATCTACTATATACCAATGCTGTCACTCTTAACACTCTTTTCAGACTGCTAATGCCCTCAAGCCTTATTATGGGGTCCTGCTGCATAACCTAACTGTTCACAGTGCATTTTCTTATCTCATTCACCCATTCTTCTCCACCCACAGATACCTTACTGCATCTCTGTCCTCTGTCCTCAAAAATGCTTGCTTCACATCTGCAGTCAATGCTACTCTACCAAACCTGAATCGCAGTAACAAGGAAAATAAATCTTTAAATTTGGCACAGCATCCAAACAGTGATTTAAGGACAAACCATCTTTGTCCTTGGCTGAGCCATCAAAAACTATCCTCAGTTTGGTGGTAGTTTTGTCTCGCCGTACCACTGCATGGTGTGGTAGATAATGTGCCTTCTGGCTCACCAGCTCACCTTGCACCCTTTCAGCATAGACCCCCTTTACATAGCTTAGGATGGCCTCATTGTATTCATCTAACAACTCCTCATTTTTCCCTAGCCTGTGCAATGAAGTCTCCAACCTCCTATTAGCTAGTTGAAGGTTTGAGCTGGGTTTGCAAGAATCCTTCCAAGGGAGGCCAACTTCGTAGCAACCATCTCTAAACCCAATACTTTTTTAAAATTGCTCTTAAACCTCCCTGTTCAGTGTACTTGCCTGCTCCTCCTGTTTGTCCTTTATGCCAATGGATTCAACTTCCCAAAAGGCTTTCAAATGCCTTTCCAAACCATGGCTGTTCTCCTCAATCTTAACAAAAAGAGCTTTAACATCCATTTCATTGAAATCTTGCTTTCAATAGCTACAGGACCTTGAGATGTGCAGACAATGTTGCCAGTGATGAAGTCCCAATAATAATATAATCAACTCCAATCAAAAGACTAATATTTTCTGTTCCTTCAAACTTATTACTGCCCAAATTAATTCCTTTAACTTGCAATTCTTGGACACATGCCATATCTAAACAAGTAGCGACTGAAGCACAAAGTTCCTCAATCTCTACAACTTGGACCTTGATAGTGGGACTCTGTGGTAACAACCACTTAACCAGAACTTCTACCTTCTTAACTTTGGTTCGGTTTTGAACTAAACCCCCAAACCCAGAAATTCTTAAATTTTCCCTCTTAAGTTCTTTATACTTCAAATTTCTGGAAATTCTAGTTTAAATAAGGCTACACTTGCTATCACTATCAAACAACACTCTTACAGTAGCTACCAACTAATAATGCTGCAGTTGTTTGCAATAACCTCCCAGCCAATTACAATCCACAGTACACAATCTGGCCTCTCTCACTAATGTCATCTTAGGAGGAGACTTCAACGCTAAAGACACTAGTTCGTACCTGCACAACCAAGGCAACACAGAGGCGCCAACATAGCCATACAACTAAACAGCCTCTTCATTCTTAATACAGAAGAACATACACACATACCACATCAAGCACGATACTCAAACTCCTCCCCAGACATAACGTTCTGTTCCCCCTCACTAGCAACACATACACACTGAAGAACAGAAAAACAACTTGACAGACCACCTGCCCATCATCATTACAACACGTTCTACACTCTGCCCCAACAGCCAGGGCCGTTTCTAGCCATTAGGGGGCCCTAAGCAGTATACCCATTTGAGGCCCCACCCCTCCACCCACCAACTCACGCCTTACTACATCACCTCAGCACACACATACAAAAAATGGCTGTTAATAAAAAACAATTATGAAACAATTTTAATGAAACATTTATGTCCAAAACAACAAATATGTACTTTTAGAAGACAAACAGAAAAAATACTCTTCATGAAATTCCTGAAAATTAGTTTATACATTATTTAGAATAAATGACAGAACTATGTATTAAAAATAATGCAATTATCAACTACCAAACAATTATTAACTCTACGATACAATCGTGTAATAGCTAACAGTTATACAGAACAGTTTGTATCTTCAAAATTTTTGCCTCCTAGATTTTTTCTGGGCGAAATCATCAATAACATCATTATATGAAATCTCCCTGCCGATGTCCTGGCTGATGCTTATGATGCCAAGGCCACTGAGGCGATCCTGCCCCATTGATGATCTGAGGTAGTTCTTGATTAGCTTCATCTTAGAGAAGCTCCTCTCGGCTGACGCTACTGTCACAGGTAGAGTGCAGGCAATTCTTAGTACAACCCAGAGATTGGGTTGCTTCTGATGAATGAGGGAGAGAAGCTCCAATGCAGTCATGTTGTGTGAAGGTAAAGTCGGCAAGTTCTTAATTTCGAGGGCCAGTTCTCTTCCATCAATGTCAGAGTCAGCTCCAGAACTCAGTATCTTAGAGAGCTTTTCACACTTGCAGGACAAGTCTTCCTTGTTCATTGTGGTGAAGTTTAGGAGAACCCCAAATATGTCCCTCACATCATCTAATGTTTTGAATCTCACATTTATTGACCTGATGGCACAATCCACCACCACATTGAAAAATTTGACTTCCAGCCTCTTTAAGGCTTCTATAAATGGTTCGTCAGGAGCTTCGTAAGCAAAATGCTTTTTTGTGGATCTGAGCCTCTTCTCCTTCAGCACAGCCTCCACATTCATTTCCTCACATATGTCCCTAGCTATGACTTGTGCTGCAACAGAACCTGTGTTTCTGTAGCTGGTGAGTGAGTCTTTTGTTTTTGTGAGGAGGTTGACTGCCACATCAAACTGCATTGTAGGAGACTGCAGAAGTTTGCTCACATGGTTAACTGCATGAAGAATGTCATACCATACTACTGTACAAATCTGAAAGCGATAAGACCCTACCTCCTCTGCAAGTGCTTGTGCTTCAGTCCTGGCTATGGCATCTGTGGCATTGTTTCTGACTTCCAACAGGGCGTCTCTGATGTTGTGGCTCTGGTATCACACAGCCTCAGTGCTCTTAAGCCGGCTCTCCCACCTGGTTTCACTCCAAGACTTGAGTGTTATGTTCACGTGCTTCTTTAGGATTGTCCATCTCTGTGTAGCTGCTGCAAAAAGGTTGTACAATTTTTGTATGTTGCCAAAGAAGCTGATGGCATCTGTGGAAGCTTTAGTTGCATCAGCCACTACAAGATTCAGAGTGTGAGCCCCACATGGAACATAGAGTGCACGACAGTTCTTCTCTAATAACCTTGCCTGAACACCTTTGTTCTTGCCCTTCATGTTCGCTCCGTTGTCATATGACTGTCCTCTGCAGTCATCAAAGTGAATATTCAGTTCATCTAGTCTCTTCAGAATCAGAACTGATAAACCCAGGCCTGTACTTTCTGAAGCCTCAAGAAAGCCCAAGAAGTATTCTTTTATTTCTGATACTTCACCCATTTTAACAGTTCTGATAATAATCGACATCTGTTCTTGGTGGCTTATGTCTGGAGTGCAGTCTAAAATGAGTGAGTAATATTTAGCTTGTTTTATTTCTGCAACAATGGTATCCAAGATCTTCCTACTAATGGACCCAATGAGCTCATTTTGAATGATGTTTCCTAGGTAACTTGAATGACTATATTAGCCACATTCGACTCTGCTGATGTGTTGTTTCATCACTGGATCAAATTTGGCAAGCAGCTCAACCTCCTTCAAGAAGTTGCCATTGTCTCGATTGTACAATGTAGAAGAAGACCCCCTGAAAGCAAGGTTTCTCGCTGCCAGTGATTGGATTATACTTACAAGACATGTGAGAACATCTCGCCAGCGTCTTCGCTCTACCTCCATTAATGACATTTCAGTTTGGTCAATGGTCCTCCCAGTTTTTAGCCGCAGTTCCAGATCCTTCCATGCTGCCATGTTATCTGCATGTTCTGAGCTATTTTCATGGCCTTTCAGAAGCGAACCAACGTTTATCCAGTCTGAAAGTCCATCCGTAATTAGTTTGTACGACTTCCTTGAAAACAACTTGCAGCAGAAGCAATAAAGGGCATCATTCCTTCTAGAGTACATCAGCCAGCTTCGCTTTATTTTTTCCCCATTAATTAATGTTTTGTACATGTAATGGTGATGAAAGCTTCTACCGTCCTCTCTTTTAGGGAATGTGAAATCTGGACTGATTTGAAATGGTCCTCGAGACACCAGATCTGTCTTCAAGGCATCTGACAGGACAACTGGCCAGTCATACGGATCAAGCGGTGGAGCAGATCTTGGTTCTTGTTGTTCAGTAGAAATGCCTGTGTGTGGTGTTTGAAGCTGAACAGAAGATGGGCCACTTGTTGGTTCATCAGGCTCTACTTCTACTGGTGTTTGAGGTTGCATAGAGGATGGTCCTGCTGTTGGCTCATGATGCTCATCAGGCTTTGCTGAGGATGGCTTTTCCAAATATTTCAGTAGTGCTCCTGAGAAGAACATAACATTACATATTCTGTTAGATTTTGCTAAAATACTCTTTCTTATCTTGTTTGATAATTGATCTGTGTGAACAGAATTTGAGGTGATGTGCTCCATTAAATTTCACATTTCGAAATATTATAAATATTACAGAGACTAGCTTACTCTACACGATTCCTGAGCACTTGCCTAGCTTGATGGTCTACCTAACCTAGTTGCCTGAACTGTAATCATAAGAATATACAAGTGGCACATCTCACCTGTGCTACTGGAAAGCTTCTCCTCCTCTACTTTCTTCTTTTTCCGTTTTTCAGCTCCTGATGGATAATGTCGTTTCATGTTCCAAGATGCACGAAGTCACATCTAGTTAACCACAACTAATCTTCTAAATAATAATAATCATGATAATAATGATGATAATAATAATAATAATAATAATAATAATAATAATGTTTTACAATACTAGAAAAATTAAGCATTTAGGAAAGTATAAGCATATAGTAAGAATAAATTTAAATAATATAGAAATAAGATCTCACAATAGTTATTTACACATAACGACCAAAACGTTTCGTTTGTCTCTGTTTTATCACATTTGTCTCATACAAAAACTTTAATTAATACGACAATAATAATAATAATAATAATAATAATATAATAATAATAATAATAACAATAATATTAATAATAACTTCAGCTATATTCCTATTCTTGCCCACTGAGGTATGACCTGGGAGCCTCTCTAGGGGACCCCTAGTAGCAGCGGGGCCCTAAGCGGCCGCTTAGTCTGCTTATGCCAGAAAACGGCCCTGCCAACAGCCTTAGGCACACTTACAAAAATTACAAGAAAGCTGATTGGGAACAGTTCAAAATACAGACAGAGCAACAATTCACCACATTAAACAGTACACCCATCATAAACATCAGTACAACACTCAAGACATTTAATCAGATCATCAATAATGCAAACAAATACATACCCAAGGGCAACATTATGAAATACAACCCAAATCACACTAGAGAAATAGCCCACTTCATAAGGCAACGTAACAATCTCAAACATAACACACAAACACCACACACAGAAGCCATAAAACAACAGATACAACAGCTCAACACAGAAATAAACAACAAACTCAAAGAAAAACAAACAGAAACATTTAGGGAATTCATAACAACACTAAACCACTCCACAGATACACCCAGGCTATACAGGACTATAAACAGCATTACCCACTCTAACAGCGGCATTCACACCTCACACGCGGCTGCTATCTGTCGCAGCCAAAATAATATCCCAACATATACACAACAAGCTAACTTCTAGTTAATCGCTACGCAAAGATAAGTCACTTAAACAGAGACAACAACCAGAAACACGCAGACAGACAAACAGCCAGACACAAGAAAACTTACAGACTCGACACGACCATTACACCCTTCATTACAGACCAGACCACCAAGATCATCAAAAACATTAAGAATTCGAAGGCTACTGGACCAGACAACATATCTAACATACACCTTAAACACTTGGGCCCACAGGGAATACTAGCTCTCACAAATATCAGCACATATTCATACCAACACTGTATTATTCCTGATATATGGAAACAAGGTAAAATTATTACACTACTCAAACCAAACAAAAATCCAACAGAAACAGCTTCCTATTGACCTATTACTTTACTATGCACACCTTCCAAAGTAACAGAAAGACTAATCTTACAAATGACCAACCCACACATACCACATCGCCTATTCAACATGGATTCAGACCTCACCACTCAACCACGACATTATTCACTAACCTCACGCAGCACATTATGGATGGCATCAACTCAAGACGACCAGCTCAACGTACACTATTAACAACAATAGACATTAGTAAAGCATTGATGCTATCCCACGCTTCCCTCTCATAAACAAAATACTCAACACAAACATGCACAATAACACCAAAAGATGGCTGAATAACTATCTTTCAGGAAGATACTCACATGTCACATTTAATGGTAAGTCATCCAAAAACAAGCTTTTTCCGAACGGGGTCCCTCAAGGCTCTGTTCTCTCACCAACACTCTTCAACTTATACATGCATGACATTCCAACACCCATAGATAACAAGCTTACCTTATCATCATATGCAGATGACATAACTCTAACATCCACCCACAACAACATCGACATCGCTACAAATAACCTACAAACATACATAAACAGTATACAAGACTGGCTCACACACAATAGACTCAAAGTAGCGCCCACAAAATCAACCATCACCTTGTTTACAAGCAACACAAAAGAACACCAGGTAACTCCACAGCTTACACTAAACAACACCAACATTCCACACACTCACAAGACCAAAATACTTGGGGTCACATACAACACATCATTATCTTTTGCAAACCACAATCAGGACATTAAAAACAAATGTACGTCAAGACTTAACACGCTTAGAGTACTAATGGCACAAACTTTGGACACCAGGAAGAAACAACATCACTCATATACAAACAATATATTCGTTCAGTTATGGACTATGCTAGCCCATGCTGGGCACCCATTATCTCAAACACACACATAAACACCTTACAGACAATACAAAACAACGCACTTCATATCATTACAGGATGCACTCAAACAACACCAATAGAACACCTGCACACAGAAACAAAAATACTGAAAGTTAGAGAACATTTAGACATGAGGGGAACACAATTCATGGCAGCAGCGACAACTAACCCACAACACCCTTGCCACTACATGTACAATCATGCACCAACACCTCACACCATTAAGGTAACACCAGAGAGACATTATAACCAAATACTCCATTCCATACCACGCCCCACAGACATCACACAGTACAGAAAACACATACACACACACCTAACCCACAAAGCACTGACACGACTCGGTCCGAATGCAGTTCTAGGTGCGAAGCCGCCACCCATTAACAGGTCAGAGATCAGCCTGAGCAGATCGGATCGAGTTAACTTAGCGCGATTCCGATGTGGACATCACCCCAACTTACGGACATATAAACACAGACTAGACAACTCTACAGACGACACCTGCCACCTGTGCCAGGACACACCACAAACAATTGAACACATTATGACAGACTGTACCACTCTAGCACAACATAGAACACAACACAACATCACTAGTGCGCTGAACCTCTGGTCCACTCCGGAGAGGGCGATCGGTTACCTGCGTGCCGCCGGTTTGCTCGATCAGGGTGGACTGATCGACTAAACAACAACAAGAACCCCCTTTTACTTTTACGCACCTTCATAGCGGTGGCATGTGCCACTGATGTCTCTACTTCTGGGAGGGATAGGCCTACTAGGAGTGTTTTCACACAATAATGGCTGATGCCGATCATGACATTTTTTGCACAAAATTTTAAACTTACAAAACCTTGTTCTGTGACTTTTCAAAAAACATTTAAAACATGCTCTAGACTTAGTTACCCTCTCCTTTCTCTCCTCAATAGGTAAAACCTCAGCCACTTCACATTCATATTACTTATGGTTGCCTTCGCAAAGTATACATTCCTTGATTCCTTTTAATTTATTCTCAGCGGATGCATGTACAGCTGACACTATACCTGGGCTATTCCTTTTTGTAGAAACTTTGGTGCTGTGCCTGCCTTTGTCCCCTTGTTTAACATCCAACTGAGCAAGCTCAATTCCTCTCGTCTTATGATAATTATGTGGTTATTTTGGACAAGTGTGATAAACAAAAAATGGAAGCGTTACTTAGTGATGAATTCACCTACACCAAAGTGAGATCGTCCCCCCTAAAGCGTCTTTCTGCTGAATTCAACAAAACTATCAGGAACTTGTTAAAAGATGTCCCGGCGATTGACCCTAAAAGATTTCTACAGATTAACCCCAAACTCCCCCACATTTACAGCTTACCCAAAACCCATAAGATTAATATACCACTCCGTCCCATTATTTCACACAAGGGTTCCTTTAGTTACAGGTTATCTAAATTTCTTGCAGATAAATTGTCCCCATTAGTTGGTAAATTTTCAGGCTCGCACATCACTAATTCCTGCGACTTTATTAACAAAGTTATGTCCTTGGATTTAAAGCGGGGCAGAATGATCAGTTTTGACGTTGAGTCCTTGTTTACGAAAGTTCCCATTGATGATGTACTTAGTTTTTTAGATAGAAAATTGCCAACATGTAACGTAAAACTAGACATGCCCACACCTGTATTTTTAGAACTGATAAAACTCTGTCACCAATAATGCCTTCTCCTTCGGTGAAGAATTTTATTTGCAACGTTTTGGTATGGGAATGGGGTCCCCTTTATCCCCAATACTGAGTACATTATACATGGAATATTATGAGTCGGAATTGTTGCAAACAATATGTCCCAGGAATCTAATTTGGTTTCGTTATGTAGATGATATTTTCTCATTTTGGCCTGACCACTGGAACAACTTTTACACTTTCTTTCAGTCATTAAATAATCTTGTTCCCTCTATTAAATTTAAATATGAATGGGAGAACGACAAACAATTACCTTTTCTAGATGTTTTGGTCATTAACGAAATCGGAAAGCACAGTTTCACGGTCTATAGAAAACCTACTCATTGTAATTCGTACATTCATTATTTTTCATATCATGATGAAGGGGTTAAAAGCTCAATTATTTCTTCCATGTTTCTAAGAGCACTCAGGACTTGTAGCCCACATTTGCTGGACCTGGAATATTCAAAGATTTGGAACATTTTTAAGGATTTAAAATATCCTGAGTGGTTTATCAGAACGGCGTATTTTAAAGCCAGAAAATCTTTTTATGCCCCTCGGGGACCTTCAGTTAACCAAAAACAATATGTGAGTTTGCCTTACATTGCCGGCTTAGAAAGAGTAAAACCGTCGACGAAAGATTTTAAGTTTGCTTTGGCGTTCAAATATTCGTCTACCGTGAAAAGTAAATTGGTTAGGAATAACGTTGCAGAACAGGAACAAGCCTGTGTATACAGCATTCCCTGTAAAAGTTGTGATTTAGTATACGTAGGAGAAACTGGAAGAAATATTGAAACCCGTATTAACGAACACAAATATGCCTTCAGAAGTTTTAATACTAATAATGCCATTTTTTATCACGCCAGCCAAAATAATCATGCTATAGATTGGGAATCAAGTAAGGTACTTTATAAATGTAATAATTAGTATGTCAAAAGAAAAATAATAGAATCTGTATGTATCGAACAAGAAGATAATTTTAATTTGTGCGAAGGTACTTATAAGTTGGACCCTTTAATGAGATTCTTGGTCAAAAAATCCCTTACGGCGTCGGGTGAATAAACAGGTTGTAACCTAAGTGTGAATTTCTTAAAGGTCTCTGGATTGTTTCCTTACTCTCTTTTGGTTCATTCGTTTTTTTTTTTTCGGTAAAATGTAAATGGAATAATAAACGTAAATGTAAATGTAATAATGGACGTAATAAATGTGGGAATAAATATAAATGCAATAAATGCAATAATAAAGGTAATAAAATAAATATAATAATTAGTGTAAAGGTAATAATAATAATAATAAATGTTAAAAAACGTAAATGCAATAATAAATGCAGTAATTATGTCAAAACAATAGAATCTGTATGTATAGAACAAGAAGATAGTTTTAATTTGTGCGAATGTACTTATAAGCGGGACCCTTAAAAAAAAATGCCCTTCTGGGGTCGTGGGAACGGGATCTAGCCTAGGTGCGAATTCCTTAATGGTCTCTGAATTGTTTCCTTCTCGCCTTTTTCATTTGTTTTTCGGTTTACAATTTCTGTATAATAAACAACAGTGTAATAATCAATGTAATAATAAATTTATAATTTCTGTAATAAATAATAATGCAATATTAAATGTAATAAATTTAATAATAAATGTAGTAATTATGTAAAAAAATAATAGAATCTGTATGTATAGAACAAGAAGATAGTTTTAAATTTGTGCGAATGTACTTATAAGCGGGTCCCTTTAATAAAGATGCCCTTCCAGTGTCGGGAGAACGGGATCTAACCCAGGTGCGAATTTCTTAATGGTCCCTGGACTGTTTTTCCTCTTGTTTTGGTTCATTCGTTTTTCTGTATCCACCCGAAGAGGATGCCAGTGGGCATCGAAACTGTTGTGGAAATAAACTCTGTCTATTAGAGTGGGTTTTAATTATCATATTTTGACCTTCACGTAGAAAAAAGTGAAATTTTTTTGCATCCTCTCGTCTTGTTAATTCTGTGCCTAAAAGGTTTAACATCTGCTGAAGGGGGATTTACACATGTTCTGTAGATTGTCCCCTACTTAATTCAAGCAAAATTGAGTTAAGCAATTTAGACTCCAGTATAGTGACCAACATTCACCATACCTTTCCATTCCTACACCCAAGTTGTCCAGGGACTTAGTTCTAACTTCAAATTCATCATATAACTGCCGTAACTCCTTGACACAATTGGGATTATTAACAGGAGGTATAGCTGAAAGTTCACGGAGGTGGATTTTAATTAAGATCTCCTTTACCAAACCGTTTCTTTAATATATCCCAAGCCATATTATAATTAGCCTCTGTTAATGCTAATCCTGCTATTGTCTTTGCTGCCTCCCCTTCCAAGAGGGACTGCAAATAATTAAACTTCTCCACAGCACTTAACACTTGACTAGAATGAACTGCTGACTGAAAACTGTCTGCCTATCCTTGCCATTCCTGAATATTCCCAGAAAATGTTTTGAGCTCTTGGGGTGGTGATCGAGGATGAGTCTGTTGACGATAATGCCAGCTTGTGACATGCCAGCGTGGGATGCCAGCAAAAAAAAAAAAAAACTTGGACGAACACGAACTTAGATGTAGCTCGTAAATTTAGACGAACACGAACTTAGATGTAGCTCGTAGCGTAAACTAACCCACTTTTTGTTATTCTTTATACTCTCTCTCTCTCTCTCTCTCTATCTCTCTCTCTCTCTCTCTCTCTCTCTCTCTCTCTCTCTCTCTCTCTTTATTTGCATGTCTAACTCTTCATTGGATGTCTGTAGTTTGCATGGTATGATAGCGTTTGAGTTAAGAATGTGTTGCATGGTTTGTAATGCGTTCTTATTTTACTTATTTTCATCTTCCACCCCTTTCCGGTGGAGTGGGCTCCGTCCTCTACCTCCCTATGGAGTAGAGGACCGGTCTGCAACTGCTAGAGGTATGTGTTGCTTTGAGTTAAGAATGTGTTATTCTTTGAGTTAAAAATGTGTTGCATGGTTTGTAATGCGTTCTTATTTTACTTCTTTTCATCTTTCACCCGTTTCCGGCAGAGTGGGCTGCATCCTCTACCTTCCTATGGAGTGGAGGACTGGTCTGCAACAGCTGGAAGTATTCTCTTCGACTATTTTTCCGACTTGTCGGCAGTGGCCAGCGGATGATGGTGGTGTCTTTCTTTCTCTCTTTCTGAATGAATTTTAACCCACGAGTGATAGGTTTTGCTACTTACTTAACCCCTTATTCTCTTCTTTTAACCCCTTACTTTCTTCTTCTCTCGGGCTAACCTTAGAGTGGATCTTAGGGTCTTTGTTAGCCTTAGCTTCTGTAGAGATCTGTAGACAGTGATGGGCAGTATCTAGATACATGTATCGCCGATACGTATCGATCGATAATTTTGTATCGGTATCGATATCGCTTTAGCTACTTGACAAAAGTATCGATTTATGGTATCGCTAAGGTCAATTTTCTTAAATGTATCGAAAAAAATCGATACTTCGATACATCGATACATTAATAAGAATTTTTAAATATTTAAATAGATGTTATAATATGACACTACTGAGTTATATTTATGAATATACATAAATAATAATATTATTAAATATTTATTTAATGACAGTACTACTCTACTGGTCACGTCACAGTACGGCGCAACGTTTAAACACGTTTGTACTTGTTGTTATTGAGATTAATTAACCATAATATAGGAACGCTCATATAATATAGAAACGCTCATTGGTGTTGCAACACTATTGGCCACGCCCACTCGGTGTTGAGTTAAACAGGTTCATACTTGTAACGCAGCGATTCCTCTTGGTCCCCTGAGGCATTGCTTATCAATCAGTCACTCATTAAGTAGACGTCACGCCGAGTAGTTGTGCGATAATGAGTGAAGATATTAATAGTAATAATAACGCGTCAGGGAGTGAGCCACAAAAGGAACAACCTGGTGAAAATGACTCGACAGAAAATCATTTCCATAAAATTAAAGATACCAACTGGTCAAAATCAGTCCTAATAACTTGCGGTAAATATTTTAAGATTGCGAATTGTGATGAGCGACTTAAATTATCTTGCTTGTGTCTCTTGTGCCCTTCAAAACCTGGTGTATTCATTAGTGATGACCCGTCTTCGTGTTGCAATTTGAAGACTCATGTTTCGGTAAGTGCATATAAACAAGTCTTTAAATAGTAATGTATCCTACAAAATTAAAACATACTTTCATTAAATAAAGCAATTGTTTTTATTTACATCTATAAAACCCATTAAAATGTCATTGATTTTACTTACAGTGCGTACAAATTACTAGTATAAACAATAATATCTAATACCTACATATTAAATGAATAATTATAAAAATGTACCGGCGATGCATGTATCGGTATCGGTATCGTTTAAGACATCTAGAAAGTATCGGCGTATCGGTATCGCCTAAGACGTTCTTCATGTATCGATGTATCGGTATCGCTTTAGCGATTTTCATGTATCGATGCCCATCACTGTCTGTAGAGTACAAGCCTCGGGGCCCTCGGTAATTGAACTGCAGATCTGTTAACCTTGACCTCACGAACATTGTTTGTTGAGGGCTGAGTTTCATTATTAGACCGGGTCTCTAACTGTACTGAGCTGCTAAACTCTTTTGCTCTGTGGCATGCTTTAGTTATGCTATCGCTAATATCTTCAAAGTAAATTATTTCATTTTCCATTTCATCCTCTTCTAAAAGAGTCTCAATTTTAACATTTACTGCGCTTAGAGCAACCTTTTTAGTTTCTAATATGGAAAGCTGCGCTGTCACTAAGATTAAATCCTCTTGCTCTATGGCAGAATCTATAGTGGCAATTACCTTTGTAATTAGACCTTTATAGGCCTTTCTCTTTTTTCTAAACTTGTTAATTCAGCTGCACTCATCTTCAATGCAAACAAACAACTAGGCTCAATACCAAATAAAATGAATTGGCCAAAATACTTAACAAACTGAGCAAACTCAAATTTTGCCTTTTGTCAAATAACTGAATTGCCTGGTTGGGGTACTGACCAACCACCAGTCTGGAATACCAAATTTTTCACCCAAGTAACTGACGCATTGAAGTCTGCAACCTTCGCCTACGAACAATTAAACCAAATGTAGGTCCAAAACAACAACAGACTAGCGGCCAAGTTTCGCAATAGGGCGACCAAACTTTCTACCCTGGGATCTTAACTCAATTATGCTCAACCCGTCCAAGCCTAACTTAGGCTACAATTTGCACAATCAGAACTTTGCCGAAAAATAGTCACTGACTCAGTTTTGGGATAGAATCCGATTATAAAGGACCATGTTATTTTATTTATTTTGATTTGGTTCAGAATCCCCAGCTAAGCCTTGAACGGTCAAGCTCTGAGGGGCTACTTTAACTTATAGCCTAAGTTGAGCTAGACTAAAACAAACTTACGGACTTGGAGGTCCTATTAGGTCCTACCTCAGGGTTGCTGGCACGAATTGGGCCTACTTTAGGCCCAAGTTGCATAAAATTAAGAAAAAACAAAAGGGCACTATTTATGGTCTTCTTTCTAAACCTTGCAACAACAACACAACCTGCACCATTGCACGATGCAACACTCTTCTATCTAAACAATCAAACTTAACTGCAATTGCAAGAGAGCTGTCTATAAGACCACGCCCTGTAAGTGGCGCATTCAACAAACGAGTAGAAAGGACGCGCCAGTTAAAGTCCCTGGGTAAGGTCCCAGGGTAGAAAGTTTGGTCGCCCTATTGCGAAACTTGGCCGCTAGTCTGTTGTTTTGGGCCTACATTTTGTTTAATTGTTCGTAGGCGAAGGTTGCAGACTTCAATGCGCCAGTTACTTGGCTAAAAAATTTGGTATTCCAGACTGGTGGTTGGTCAGTACGCCAACCAGGCAATTCAGTTATTTGACAAACGGCAAAATTTGAGTTTGCTCAGTTTGGTTAAGTATTTTGGCCAATTCATTTTATTTGGCATTGAGCCCAGTTGTTTGTTTGCATTGAAGATGAGGCTTTTTTAGAAGAGGATGAAATGGAAAATGAAATAATTTACTTTGAAGATATTAGTGATGGCATAATTAAAGCATGCCACAGAGCAAAAGAGTTTAGCAGCTCAGTACAGTTAGAGACCCTCTAATAATGAAACACAGTCCTCAACAAACAATGTTCGTGAGGTTAAGGTTAACAGATTTGCAGTTCAATTAACGACAGCCCCGAGGCTTGTACTCAAAACATTTTCTGGGAATATTCAGGAATGGCAAGGATGGGCAGACAGTTTTCAGTCAGCAGTTCATTCTAGTCAAGTGTTAAGTGCTGTGGAGAAGTTTAATTATTTGCAGTCCCTCTTGGAAGGGGAGGCAGCAAAGACAATAGCAGGATTAGCATTAACAGAGGCTAATTATAATGTGGCTTGGGATATATTAAAGAAACGGTTTGGTAAGCCAGAGCTCTTAATTAAAAGCCACCTCCTTGAATTTTCAGCTATACCTCCTGTTAATAATCCCAATAGTGTCAAAGAGTTCGGCAGTTATATGATGAATCTGAAGTTAGAACTAAGTCCCTGGATAACTTGGGTGTAGGAATGGAAAGGTATTGTGTAATGTTGGTCACTATACTAGAGTCTAAATTGCCTAACTCAATTTTGCTTGAATTAAGTAGGGGACAATCTACAGAACATGTGTACATCACCCTTCAGCAAATGTTAAACCTTTTAGGCACAGAATTAACAAGACGAGAGGAAGTGAGTTTGCACAATTGGATGTTAAACAAGGGGACAAAGGCAGGCACAGCACCAAAGTTTCTACAAAAAGGAATAGTCCAGGTACAGTGTCAGCTCTACATGCATCCGCTGAGAATAAATTAAAGGGAATCAAGAAATGCATGCTTTGCGAAGGCAACCACAAATCATATAAATGTGAAGTGGCTTACCCCAGAAGTAGAGACATCAGTGGCACATGCCACCGCTATGAAGGCGCATAAAAGTAAAGGGGGGATTATTGCAAACAGCTGCAGCATTATTAGTTAGTAATGATGGAGAAGCTACTATAAGATTGTTGTTTGAGAGTGATAGCCAGTGTAGCTTTATTAAGACCAGAATTTCCAGAAATTTGAAGTTTAAAGAACTTAAGAGGGAAAATTTAAGAATTCCTGGGTTTGGGGGTTTAGTTCAAAACCGAACCAAAATTAAGAAGGTAGAAGTTCTGGTTAAGGGGTTGTTACCACAAAGTCCCACTATCAAATTCCAAGTTGTAGAGATTGAGGAACTTTGTGCTTCAGTCACTACTTGTTAGGTATGGCATGTGTCCAAGAATTGCAAGTTAAAGGAATTAATTTGGGCAGTAATAAGTTTGAAGGAACAGAAAATATTAGTCTTTTGATTGGAGCTGACTATTATTGGGACTTCATCACTGGCAACATTGTCCGCACATCTCAAGATCCTGTAGCTATTGAAAGCAAGCTAGACTGGATGCTACATGGTAGCTATTGCAATGAAATGGAGGTTAAGGCTCTTTTTGTTAAGATTGAGGAGAACAGCCATGGTTTGGAAAGGCATTTGAAAGCCTTTTGGGAAGTTGAAGCCATTGGCATAAAGGGCAAACAGGAGAAGCAGGCAAGTACACTGAACAGGGAGGTTTAAGAGCAATTTGAAAAAAGTATTGGGCTTAGAGATGGTTGCTACGAAGTTGTCCTCCCTTGGAAGGATTCTTGCAAACCCAGCTCAAACCTTCAGCTAGCTAAGAGGAGGTTGGAGACTTCATTGCATAGGCTAAGGAAAAATGAGTTGTTAGATGAATACAATGAGGCCATCCTAAGCTATGTAAAGGGGGTCTATGCTGAAAGGGTGCAAGGTGAGTTGGTGAGCCAGGAGGCACATTATCTACCACACCATGCGGTGATACGGTGAGACAAAACTACCATCAAACTGAGGGTAGTTTTTGATGGCTCAGCCAAGGACAAAGATGGTTTGTCCTTGAATCACTGTTTGGATGCTGTGCCAAACTTAAATGCAGATTTATTTTCCTTGTTACTGCTATTCAGGTTTGATAGAGTAGTATTGACTGCAGATGTGAAGCAAGCATTTTTGAGGCTAAAGTTAAAACCAGAGGACAGAGATGCAGTGAAGTGTACCTTCTAAATTATTCTCGTTTACTATTCTTTTATAATATTCTAGTTAGTTAACTATCTATACATGACTTATATCTACTACTTACCTTAGTCTATCTATTATGTTAGAGATACGTATCCCTATGTGTCTACGTTTTTTATACTGGCATATGTATATGTGTAGATGCTTATAATAATAACTATGGCATGTTTTCATATTAATTGTTCTTTTCTTTTATTACAGAACATGTAGATCTATGCTAAATAAAGCTTTACCTAACTAAAACGGCTTTTCATTTATTGATTCAAATCCATTCAGTTATAATTCATACAGTAAGGTATCTGTGGGTGGATTCGAAAAACTTGTTGAAAAATGAACCGAAGGTTCAAGCATATATGTAGAATGAAGTCAGTGTTGTTTGGCCTCAGTTCTAGTCCATTTCTCTTAGCAGCTACTATACAATACCATTTTAAGAAATATTCTGAAGTCTATTCTAATACTATTGGACACCTAAGGCAAAATTTTTATATTGATGATTTGCTGTGTTCAGTGGATAATACAGAAATAGCTAAACAGATATTCATGGAGGCTAGAGCTATGATGAGGGAGGCTCGCATGGAGCTTAGAAAATGACAGACCAATCATTCTCAGTTACAACAGTTTATGAGTCAGTCCTGTGTAGGACCTGATGCAGCAGAAAGTATTGAGGATTCTAGTATTAAAGAGTTGTGGGCAATAGACACAAAGGTGCTAGGCATTGTTTGGCAGCAAGGAGAGGACTCGTTTACCTTCAATGGGAAATCCTTAGTAGAGCTGGCTGAGAATGAGACAAGGTGGACAAAACGTACAGCGCTTAGTTTGGCTTCGAAGGTCTTTGATCCTCTTGGATTCCTGGCTCCATTTGTGAGAAAGTAAACAAATTGGTTTCAGAGCCTCTGGGAAATTGAACTTGGTTGGGACCAAGAGTTACCCGATCATATGGTGGTGAAGTGGAAATATTGGTTCAAAGAATTGGCACATCTTGGAGGCATTGAAATCCCAAGATGGTACTTTGGAGAATTGAACAATAGTCCAGATAATTTGGAACTGCACATCTTTTGTGATGCAAGTGAGGAAGCCTATGCAACTTGCATTTATATAAGAGGCACATTTGAAGAGGAAGTAAGTTGCAGGTTAGTTGCTGCAAAGAGCAGAGTAGCACCTATGAAAAGGATTTCTATTCCAAGGTTGGAATTGATAGGTGCAGTCATTGCTAGTCAACTTGCAGTTACAGTGAAAAACTCTTTGGGCCTTTATGAAATTCCAAGCTATTATTGGACAGACTCCACTATACAGTAGTGCCAATAGGGTGGAGGAAATTCAAGCGTATGCAGATCCAAAGCAATGGAAACACTGTCCAGGCACCCAAAACCCAGCTGATTTACCAACACGAGGAATTTCAGTAAAAGATCATGCACAGTCAAGTTTGTGGTGGAATGGGCCAGAGTGGCTAAAACTTGAAAGTGAAAATTGGCCTTTTAATCAGCCTATTGTAGGAGAACGCCAGGCTGAAGAAGAATGGGTGAGTGAGATGAGAAAATACACTGTGAACAGCTGTCAAGTTATGCAGCAGGACCCCATAATGAGGCTTGAGGATATTAGCGGTCTGAAAAAGTTGTTAAGAGTGACAGCATGGGTATATAGATTTACAGACAACATTAAGGGAGAAACAAGAAGGGGAGCAATTCTGAACAGTAAGGAGATTCAACAAGCCAGGCACTACTGGGTGGTATACAGTATGTGCAGAAGGAAAAAATTTGGTGAAGAGAGAAAATTGCTCACCAGCAGTCCATTACAGGTTCTACCAACACATTCTGCTCTCAAAGGTTTGCGTGTGTTTTTGGATCAGGATTTATTAAGAGTAGGAGGTAGACTACAGTTTTCTGGACTTCCAGAGGAGAAAAGACATCCAATTTTGCTACCTTCTGGGGGGCACTTTGTTGAACTTTTGATCCTGGATACGCATAAGTTGTTACATGCTGAAGTTAGAGAAGTGATAATAGAGATCAGACAACAGTTTTGCATTCCCAACATTAGACAAGTAGACAGAAGTAGTAAAAAAGGTCTTGCATAGATGTGTGGGTTGCAAACGTTGGAGTGCAAATCCTTATCATGAAAGGGGGCTCCACTTCCAAGAGAACGGTGTGTCTATACTGACCCACTTGATGTAGTTGGAGTAGACTTTGCGGGTCCAGTCTATGTGTATGAGCAAGGGGAGTCCAACAAAGGTTATATATGTCTTTTCGACTAGAGCAATCCATTTGGAGTTGGTAAGCAACTTAAGTAGTGATGTATTTCTTTTGGCCTTTAAAAGGTTTGTGAACAGAAGTGGTTTCCCAAATAAAATCATATCTGATAATGCAAAAACCTTCAAAAAGGCTGCAAAGGAACTCTAAGAAGTTTAGTCCTTGACTCCTTGCTAAAAGAGGAGGGATTCCAAGCCTACTTTACACACCATGGGATAGAGTGGGAGTTTATTGTCAATAGAGCACCATGGTGGGTGTGAAAAAACTATATAGGGCTATGGGTTGATTGCCTGATACCCTCATCCGTTGGAAATTTCCAGCAGATTTCAGTGGAGAGTTAAACGACAAAAGCCCTATGTTTTTTCGTTAGAGAGTTATGAATATGTAGGTCTTTAAAGGACCTCTTTATATTTAATTGTTTATGGTAATTTTAGCGTCAGGATTTTAGATGCCTATATGTGAACGAAAAGAAATTGTCCCACCTTATTTTTGCTGGGCCTTAGTTTGCTTCGATGTAGGGCGTCACGATCGTTTTCGGTGTAGGGCCGCCACGATGGAGTTACGCGATGAGTTAACTTGATGTAATTAATATAGGCAGTCACAATATAAACACTTGAAGGTATAGGCCTATCCTCTTGTTTTTTTAGTTATTAAGTTTATTATAAGGAATTCACTCAGAACTTTAGGGAAGACAAAAGCACATCTTCCCTGTTTAAAGCGTTCGCTGCACATAAACAGCTCCGAGAGCTTCGCGTTGTATTTTTCATTATTTGCCGATCTGGCAAAATTTTGTTTGGTCTACTTCTCTGTGGTAGACTGAACAATAAATTGGGTTTTCTTGTTGCGATGTGAAGCTCGATGCATACATACAGGTTCTTTGTACGTATGGCAATTATTTCATTCCCAATAGGCTATGTCGCCAATCCCGAGGCAATTTTGTATAGATATTTAATTCAATTAATTAATAATTTATATTTAATTATGAAATAAAGGTACCACATATGATACTATGTTTTGAGCGCGTATAGTTTTTCCATATACTAGGGGGGGGCCGGAGAAAAATTTGTATGTTATAGATCAAATTTTTTGACAAACTGTGTAAAATATGCAAAAATGGATTAAAAGAATGAAGTAGGAATTTAGGAAGAGAAAGGTTACTCAAGACCTATTTAAATATAAAAGTTCAAGAGGCCAACTTCTCAAGTTTAGTTAAAGTTATGTCAATCAGTTTGACTCCCTTTAGGTATAGGAAATTTATGGAATTAAAGTAAAGTTATTAAGCATTTTAACTTTGCTCAATCTGTGTAAGGTTTATAAGTCACCAGTCTTAATTTTTTCTTGTAAAAGTTTTCTGGCTTTCAAAGCAGTCTTTCTTTGAGGCCTGTCTGGTTTAGTCTGAGTTACATCAGGTACATTGAGAGATTCCTCCCCAATAGTATCCTGATCCATCCTTTGGGGTAATGGTTCTAATTTAGCCCCACACTCCAAAGGATATAGTAATGTGATATCTCTGGTGGTTTCACCAGTTGCTGTTTTCAGTTTTACAACCCTGGTAATTTCGTCTTCACCAGTTTTGAGTTCCAAGACTTTTCCCATTGACCAATGTTGTCTTGGTGTCTTGTCATGTATCAACACAATGTCCCCAATTTTGACTGAATCATTCCAATTTTGTTTTGTTAATTGTTTGTCTTTCTCTAAGACTTGTTAAGTATTCTTCTCTCCATTTTGTTATAAATTGAGTTTTGATTTGTGTCAAATGTTGGTATTTTGTGTTGAGTTCTTTGTGTCCTATTACCCAATCTGGATCCTCTGTACTGTTATGTTCAGATTCTGGTAACATGTTTACTGTTTCTCCCTTAATTAGGTGGTTTGGTGTGAGAGGTTCTGGCTCATTAATACCATCTCCCACATAAGTTAATGGTCTGTTGTTGACAACGTTTTCAATTTCTGACAGAATAGTCATGAGTTCAAAAAGTTGTAGATGTTTGGTCCCAATAGTCTTTTTAAGGCAGTTCTTTACAGTCTGTATGTTTCTTTCCCAAATGGAACCATACCATGGTGTATTAACAGGAATGTACTTCCAGGTTATATTGTGTTTGATTAAATGAGTTTGTACTGTTTCACTGTCACAAATCTGATGAATAATTCTTTCACCAGATTTGAAGTATGTGGCATTGTCTGACCATATAGTTTTGGGTACAGAATTGTGTGCACAAAATCGTCTGAAAGCAGCAATAAAAGCTTCTGCTGTCAGATCTTCTACTATGTCTAGACATATGGCACGTGTGGCAGCACAGGTGAAGAGTACAATGTACGCTTTGTATTCCTTTGAATCCATTTTATCTCCAAAACTCACATTTACCGCTCCAGTGTAGTCAATACCCGTGGTTTCAAATGGCCGAGTAAATGTTACTCGTTCCACAGGTAGGTCTGGAGGGCTTGGGGTCTTAAAGGGTCGTGAATGGATACGTTTACAAGGAATGCATGTGTTTAAAATTTTCTTTGTTTCAGTTCTACCCTTTGGTAGCCAGTAAGTTTTTCTCAGCTCCGTCAGGGTTTGTGGGACCCCCATGTGGTGTATTTTGTTGTGGGTATCCCTGATGATGAGATTTGTGAAGTGATTCCTCCTCGGAAGAAGAATTGGGTGCTTAGAGTTGTAAGTCAAAGTTGACTTGTTAAGCCTTCCTTTACACCTTATCAGACCCTCTGTATCCAGGTAACAGATTTAGATCCATGACAAGTGAAGGAATTCCTTTGTTTAATGTGTTACTGGACCTAAGATACTTCAACTCCTTGTCAAATTCTGAAGCTTGTATCTGTTTGAGCCAGTGTTTTGTTGCAGTTTCTGTTAAGTTAGAAAAGGCCTTCTGAGGACAGTGTTTGAGAAGGTAGCTATTGACAAACTTGCAGCAATAGACTGTAATTCTCAAGAGTTTGTTGAGGTCTGAATAATGTTTATAGTCAAATATAGGTTTGTCCTCAGTGATCTTTTCAGTTGTCGTAGAGTTGAGTGTGAGGTTAACTACTTTGGCTGGCCAAAGATCCTCACATGTTAGCCATTCAGGCCCTTCATACCAGATTTTTTGTTTTCAACAGTTTGTAAGAGAGCCCTCTTGTCAAAAAGTCTGCAGGATTCTCTTTTGTTTTTGTACCTAAATTTGATACCAAGGGATGTGTTTGCAGTTTTGATTTCTGTTAGTCTGTTTTTCACAAATATGTTTTTGCAAGAAGTTGTATCTGTGTTGGTCACCCATGTTAGACAAATTTGACTGTCTGTCCATAAGTAAATGTCTGTTATGTCAACTTCTTTATACACTTGTGAGAGAAAGTCTGCTGTTTTAACTCCCAATGAGACAGCTAATAATTCAAGTTGTGGTACAGTTTTCTTTTGGTTTAAGGGTGCCACTTTTGCCTTTGAATAAACCAAGTTACTTTCATTTTCACTTGTTAAATAGGCACAACACCCGTAAGCTTGTGTGCTGGCATCTGTAAAAATGTGTAGTGTTTGAGATTTCAATCTGTAGCCAGCACATCTTGGTACGTAGATGTCTTGAACTTTGTTTAAGTCTGCGGCTAATTTTTTCCAATGAAGTTGGTCTTCCACTGAAAGTGGTTCATCCCAATCAATTTTCTTTTTCCATAAGTCTTGCAAAAGGATTTTGGATCTTATGGTTGCTGGTAAATATAATCCAATGGGGTCAAAAATTTTGGATGATTCTGAAAGCACTTGTCTTTTTGTATTGGCATTTGGATTTAAGTTATAACTCTTTGTGCAAAGAGTGTCATCGTGTTCGGAATTCTGTTTTAAAAACCAAAGCATTCCAAGTGTTTTTGTGTAATTGTTTGGTTCAATGTTCCCATTGTTGTCTTTTGTTATTTGTTCATTTAATTTAGGAGAATTAGAAACCCACTCTCTTAGTCCAAAATTTCCTTGCTTCATTATGGGTTGTGACATTTGGTAAATTTCAAGCAATTCCTCTTCAGTTACAGTGGAACCAATGAGGTTATCCACATAAAAATTTTGTTTTAAAAACTGAACTGTTAAGTCCTCTTGAAATAAGTTTAGGTGGTTTTTAATTGTTAAAGCAAGAATACTTGGAGAACAATTTGCTCCAAAAATAATTACTTTAAATCTGTAGGTTTTGAAACCTTTGTTAAAGTCATGTGGATCATTAAACCACAAAAACCTGAGATGATTTTTATCATACTCAAGCTTCAAATTTATACAGAGGAATGCTTTTTCTATGTCACTTTGTACTGCATAATTGTCTAAACGGAAGCAAAGGAGAATTTTTACAAGATCTGAGACAAGGTTTGGGCCTTCCATGAGACAATCATTTAAACTAACAGAATTTGTGTCTTTTAAACTACAGTTGTATACTACTCTTAGTTTAGTTGTGGATGAGTCTTCTCTGTAAACTCCCCTGTGTGTTAAATAATGACAACCTCGTTTTTTAAAGGGTTCATCAGTAACTTCTTCAATGAAGCCCCTTTCTATTTGTTCTTTGAATAGTTGTTGTATTGTTTAAAAGATTGTCATTTTTAAGTTTTCTGTAATTTTTTACAGATGTGCCTTAGCTACTTTCAAATTGTCCATTATTTCTGGACAAGGTGTTTTCCAAGGCAGCTCCA
Organism: Bathynomus jamesi; assembly: GCA_023014485.1. NCBI lineage: Eukaryota > Metazoa > Arthropoda > Malacostraca > Isopoda > Cirolanidae > Bathynomus > Bathynomus jamesi. The sequence continues at coordinate 414,739 of JAJOZX010003206.1, forward strand.
CATAGTATTGATTGTCTCTGTGTTGTTTGGTTAAAGAGTTTGTACTGTATTCAAACCTCCTACCACTTCAGACTAGTCAATACCCGTAGTTTTAGTGGAGTAAATGTTACTCCTTCACAGGTAGATCTGGAGGGCTTGGGGCTTTGAATCCTGTACTGTTTTTGTATTGTTTGGCCTATGGCCAAGGGAGGCCACAAGACCCCTGTTGTTTGGTCTCTGGCCAAAGGAGGCCACAAGACCCTTGTTGTTTGGTCTCTGGCCAAAGGAGGCCACAAGACCCTTGTTGTTTGGTCTCTGGCCAAGGGAGGCCACAAGACCCTTGTTGTTTGGTCTCTGGCCAAAGGAGGCCACAAGACCCATGTTGTTTGGTCTCTGGCCAAGGGAGGCCACAAGACCCTTGTTGAATAGGTTGGGCTATGGCAAAGTGAGACCATCAGCCCCTTCATGAATATGTTGGGCTATGGCCAAGGTTAGGCCATCAGGCGTTTGATGAATTTGTTGGGCTATGGCCAAGGGTAGGCCATCAGCCGTTTGATGAATTTGTTGGGCTGGCCAAGGTAGGCCAAGGCCCTTTGATGATTTGTTGGGCTATGGCCAAGGGTAGGCCATCAGCCCTTTTGATGAATTTGTTGGGCTATGGCCAAGGTAGGCCATCAGCCCTTTGATGAATTTGTTGGGCTATGGCCAAGGTAGGCCAAGGCCCTTTGATGATTTGTTGGGCTATGGCCAAGGTAGGCCATCAGCCCTTTTGATGAATTTGTTGGGCTATGGCCAAGGTAGGCCAAGTCCCTTTGATGATTTGTTGGGCTATGGCCAAGGGTAGGCCATCAGCCCTTTTGATGAATTTGTTGGGCTATGGCCAAGGTAGGCCATCAACCCTTTTGATGAATTTGTTGGGCTATGGCCAAGGTAGGCCAAGGCCCTTTGATGATTTGTTGGGCTATGGCCAAGGTAGGCCAAGGCCCTTTGATGATTTGTTGGGCTATGGCCAAGGTAGGCCAAGGCCTTTTGATGATTTGTTGGGCTATGGCCAAGGTAGGCCATCAGCCCTTTGATGATTTGTTGGGCTATGGCCAAGGGTAGGCCATCAGCCGTTTGATGAATTTGTTGGGCTATGGCCAAGGTAGGCCAAGTCCCTTTGATGATTTGTTGGGCTATGGCCAAGGTAGGCCAAGGCCCTTTGAAATAGTAGTTTGGGCTATGGCCAAAGTAGCCATAAAACCCTTTAGAGTAGAGTAGTTTGTTTGTATGTGTCACTGTCTAACCCAGTGGTTCCCAACCTGGGGTCCCCGGACCCCTGGGGGTCCGCGAAGGTAGTACTGGGGGTCCGTGAGCTTTCAATATTTCGAGAGGCTCCAATGGAAATCGTACATTTACCCACGATAAGGGCGCTTAGGCTAAAATTTCAAGTTTCCTTGCTCTTGGCTGGAATTATTAATACTTTTTTTAATAGGCTGTATTTTAATTGCATACTCTCTTATATGTCCTTTATTTGATAGTGAAAAATTAGAAAACTAGTTAATTATTAGTTAATAAAAACAGTTTGTTTGGTAGAAGGAATCTTTCAAAAACATGGGGTCCGTGGGAAAAAAATAAAAATAAAAGGGGTCCTTTGTGGTGAAAAGGTAGGGAACCACTGGTCTAACCATATAATTTTTGGTACAAAATTATGTGCACAGAATCAGAGTGCAGCAATAAAAGCTTTTACTCTCCGATCCTTGGTTATGTTTAGACAGGTTGTTGTGTTTGAGACACATGGAAAGAGTAGTGTGTGTGTGTGTGTGACTGTGTGTGTGTGTGTTGCATTCCTCCGAATCCAGTTGGTCTTCAAAACTTGGATTCACCACTCCAATGAAGTCAATACCCGTAGTTATGAATGAGTAAATGTTGTGTATCCTACAGGTAGGTCTGGAAGGTTTGGGGTTTTGAAGGAATCCAATCTATTTGCAAGGAATGTATGTGTCTGTTGATGAAATCTGTTGTGATTCTTCCTTTAAAAGAAGAATTGGATGTTTGGAGTCGTATGTATATATTTATATACTGTACCGTACGTATGTGTGTAAATGTGTATTTTGTCATAGGGTTTTATTTTTGGGTTTTGTGTTAGGTTAACCAATTTGGTTGAGTAAAGATCCTCAAATGTTGCATTTGAGACCTTTATATCAAGCCTTGTCTGTTTTATGCCTATATGTCAAATAGGACTTAGAGTGTGTTGGCCTATATGTCAAATAGGACTTGGAATGTGTTGGCCTATATGTCAAATAGGACTTGGAATGTGTTGGCCTATATGTCAAATAGGACTTGGAATGTGTTGGCCTATATGTCAAATAGGACTTGGAATAAATAGGTTGCGCCTATATGTCAAATAGGACTTGGAAATAGGTTGCGCCTATATGTCAAATAGGACTTTGAATAGGTTGCGCCTATATGTCAAATAGGACTTGGAATAGGCTGCGCCTATATGTCAAATAGGACTTGGAATGGGGTTACGAATAGGTGTTAGGTGGGTGTAGGCAGTGCTGTAGTGCTGTGGGAACGCGTGGGAACGGCGTTCCCTTACTTTTTTTGGTAGACGGACGGCGTTCCCTCACTATTTCAAATAAATCCGAACTTTCAAATCTCTAACGTCATGAAATTTTAATTCCCACCCCTAGAAGAAATATGAGAAAGAATCATTAACTGCTTCATTTCTTTTAGCTTCGACTGAGGCAATGCTAGCCTATAAAGATCTGGTGAAACAGTCACCACGGCGTACCAGTTGTTAACTTTTTTTTAGTTAATCATTCCAGTTGTTAGCTATGTTTATTGATCGTACTGGATGTCGTATATCTAATGACACTGGAAATACTGCATCTTCAACCTTGGAATATATCCTAATATCCAGTGCATATGACCTCAAAATATCCCTGAAATTGGTGAGATTTCAAAAGATTTCCCGGGGGGCTTACAGTGCCCCCGGACCCCCAGCTGTATGGGCTCGCCGCGCTCGCCATTGTCCCCCCCCCGCATCTGAGTAACACTTTCAAAATGCGTTCCCTCACTTCTTTATTTAGCACTACACCACTGGGTGTAGGTTTGAATTCGTGCAATTGCTTTAGGTCTTTGTGATGTTACAGTTCTGAGTCGAATTTTGTGATGTTAATGAGTCTTATGAGTAAGTTAAATTGCTGAAATAAATTTTATAACCTACACCCAGTGGCGGATCTACTATGAAACTAATGAAGCTTAAGCTTCAGGGCCCCTAATCCAGGACGGGCCCTGAAGCAACTTTTTTTTTAATGAGTGAATTTTTCAACAAAATCGATGGAGTATTTTTAAGTGTTTGTTATTAAAATAAGGCTATTTTAGTGATAGAATCATAAGCCAATGGGTTGAAGTACTTAATATTGACCTTAGAATATGCTCTAATACCCATTTCATATGGCCTCAAAATGCCCCTGTAATTGGTCAAATTTCAAAATTTTCTCGGGGGCTTGCAGCGCCCGAACCCCCAGCTGTATGGGCTCGCTGAGCTCGCCAGAATCTATTCAAGGGCAAGGGCAGCAAGCCCCTTTGAACCTTGTTGGATGTTGCCCTATTGTTGCTGGTTGCGAAGGGGCCCCCATAACAGTTCAAGCTTCAGGGTCCCAAAAATGTAGGTCCGCCACTGCCTACACCACAGGTTGAATTATAAATTTAGTGTTTTTAGTTAGGATAGGTCTTGAGTGTAAAGAGTAAGGCCTACTTTAAGAGGTAGGCCTATTATGTAAGGTAAAGTTAGGTGGGCCTACTAAATAGGCATATTTTGTGGGCCTACTAAGTAGGCTTATGTTGGGGCCTATTATTTGATATTACCTTAAATGAGTTAAGCCTGTTAAATTAACAAGGCTTTGTTTTGAGTTTGAAGAGTAGGACCTATTAAATAGGCTTAATGTTGTGGGCCTATTTTTTATAGGACCTAAAATGAGTTATGCCTGTTAAATGAACAAGCCTTTGTTTTCGGTTAGTGTAAAGGTAAAGGGATCGGTTCCCAGTTGCATAAGCCACCATATGAAAAAACTATAGTGGGGTTATGGTTGAAATTGGGGTTAGGCCTAATGAGCTAAGCCTAGCCACTGTGTGTTGTTAGTGTAAATTTTAGAGGGGTCAGTTCCCCACACACAGGCCACCATGTGAAAAAACTATATAGGGCTATGGGTTGATTGCCTGATACCCATGGGCGCCCGCAGGTAGGGGCAAGGGGGGGCGCTTGCCTCCCCCTGGAAATGCCAAGAAAATATATTAAATATTTTCTAAGAAAATATTTATATCCTAAACTTGCTGAAAAGTATCCAACTGCCTCCTAAAGGGTGAAAAATTTTATTTGTGTGCATGATAAAAGGTTGCTACCTTTTTATTTGTTCACCGGGAGAAAATCAACTCCAACAAAACTGATTTTATGGAAAAGGTTGTTCATAATTTTGCTAGTGACCGCAGACGACTACAATTCCTATTCAAATGAGCAGTGTAGGTGATGCTCAAAACACCGTTTTCAAATTAGGTACAACATTTACTTCAGTGTGCTTTTTTCTTCATTCTATCATGTTTCTGTTATAAATAAAATAAATGATTGTTATCATGTGCATTGTATGTACAGTATATACAATATATATTTGCATTTTCCATTACAGAAAATGCAACACTAAACTTGCTTAGAATTAACCTGCTGGTTCCTAAGGGGTCAAAAGTTTTTTGCTTGCTCCGGTCCCTACCTATTAATACATTAAATTTTGCCCCCCTTTGGAAAAAATCCTGCGGGCGCCCATGCAGTGATACCCTCATCCGTTGGAAAGTTCCAGCAGATTTCAGTGGAGAGTTAAACGACAAAAGCCCTATGTTTTTTCGTTAGAGAGTTATGAATATGTAGGTCTTTAAAGGACCTCTTTATATTTAATTGTTTATGGTAATTTTAGCGTCAGGATTTTAGATGCCTATATGTGAACGAAAAGAAATTGTCCCACCTTATTTTTGCTGGGCCTTAGTTTGCTTCGATGTAGGGCGTCACGATCGTTTTCGGTGTAGGGCCGCCACGATGGAGTTACGCGATGAGTTAACTTGATGTAATTAATATAGGCAGTCACAATATAAACACTTGAAGGTATAGGCCTATCCTCTTGTTTTTTTAGTTATTAAGTTTATTATAAGGAATTCACTCAGAACTTTAGGGAAGACAAAAGCACATCTTCCCTGTTTAAAGCGTTCGCTGCACATAAACAGCTCCGAGAGCTTCGCGTTGTATTTTTCATTATTTGCCGATCTGGCAAAATTTTGTTTGGTCTACTTCTCTGTGGTAGACTAAACAATAAATTGGGTTTTCTTGTTGCTATGTGAGGCTCGATGCATACATACAGGTTCTTTGTGCGTATGGCAATTATTTCATTCCCAATAGGCTATGTCGCCAATCCGAGGCAATTTTGTATAGATATTTAATTCAATTAATTAATAATTTATATTTAATTATGAAATAAAGGTACCACATATGATACTATGTTGTGAGCGCGTATAGTTTTTCCATAGTGGGGAGGATTTTGGGAAAGGCCAGTGAGAAGTGTAAAGTGTCCATTAAAAAACTTTTGGCTAATGCTCATTTGAGCAAAGAAGAATTTTCCACTGTTTTGTGTGAAATAGGAGTAGAAGCAATGGTGAACAGCAGGCCCATCACCTTTGTTTATAACAGTATGCAGGATGCAGAACCATTAACACCAAATCATTTTCTCTGTGGTAAACGATTAACATCAACCCCAGTTTGCCAGTAGACTTACAGCCTATCCAGAGCAGTCAAGAAGAGTTAACCAGAAGGTTCAAGTACCTTGAAGAGCTGCAAGATCAGTTATGGAAAAGGTGGCAGATGGAATACTTGCCAGAACTCAATTATTACCCATCAGGCAATGTAAAGGGCTCCAATGCAAATTGTATCAAGGTGGGAGAAGTGGTAATGATTGGGGATGAAAGACCAAGGCAATGCTGAAAGCTTGGCATAATTGAAGAGTTGTTTGTTGGCAAAGACAATTTAGTTAGGTCTGCACTGGTAAAGACTTCAGGAGGAAAATCAAAGAGACCTATACAAAAACTCTATGCTTTAGAAATCAGCATAAACAGGGATAGTCAAGATGAAGCATTTGGGTTGCAACCTCATGGAGAAGGCTTGGCTAAACTTGCAGAAGGTAATGACAAGAATGCCTCTTCGGTGAGAAGTGTTAGAAAATCTAGAAGAGGAAGGGCCATTGTTGTCCCAAGGCGATATAATGACTAAGCTGATTGATGTAGCATTGCTTCTATATATTAAGTTAAGGTGTATTTAGAGTAAGCATTTTTTGGCTCTTCTGGCATCATTGTTTGGCCACTCTTGCGGCATCATTGTTTGGCCACTCTTGCGGCATCATTTTTTGGGGGCACTGGCGCGTACTTCTCTATTCGTTTGTTGAATGCACCACTTAGAGGGAGTGGTCTTGTAGAGAGCTGTCTTGCAATTCAGTTTGGTTATTTAAATACAAGATTGTTGCATCGTGCAATGGTGCAGGTTGTATTGTTGTTGCAAGGTTTAGAAAGAAGACCATAAATAGGGCCCCTTTTGTTTTATTTTTTAATTTTATGCTACTGAGGCCTAAAGTAGGCCCACATCGTGTCAGCAACATTAAGGTAGGACCTAATAGGACCTCCAAATCTGTAAGTTTGTTTTAGTCTTGCTTAACTTAGGCTATAAGTTAAAGTAGCCCCTCAGAGCTTGACCGTTCAAGGCTCAGCTGGGATTCTGAACCCAATCAAAATAAATAAAATAACAATGGAAAGCTGTGCAGTCACTAAGCTTAAATCCTCTTGCTCTATGGCAGATCCTATAGTGGCAATGACTTTTGTAATTAGACCTTTGTAAGCCCTTCTCTTTTTTCTAAAACATGTTCACTTCAGCTGCACTCATCTTCAATGCAAACAAACAACTGGGCTCAATGCCAAATAAGCTGAATTGGCCAAAATACTTAAACAAACTGAGGAAATTCAAAATTTTTCGTTTGTCAAATAAACTGAATTGCCTGGTTGGGGTACTGATCAACAACCAGTCTGGAATAGCAAATTTTTCACCCAAGTAACTGGCACACTGAAGTCTGCAACCTCCGCCTACGGACAATAAAATCAAATGTAGGCCCAAAACAGCAACAGACTAGCAGCAAGTTTCGCAATTGGGCGACCAAACTTTCTACCCTGGGACCTTATCTTAAATTATGTTCAATCCGTCCAAGCCTAACTTAGGCTACAATTTGCACAATCAGAACTTTGCCGAAAAATAGTCACTGACTCAGTCTTGGGCTAGAATCCGGTTCGAAGGACCATGTTAGTTTATTTATTTTGAGTGGATTCAGAATCCCAGCTAAGCCTTGAACGGTCAAGCTCTGAGGGGCTACTTTAACTTATAGCCTAAGTTAAGCAAGACTAAAACAAACTTACAGACTTGGAGGTCGTATTAGGTCCTACCTCAGGGTTGCTGACACGATGTGAGCCTACTTTAGGCCTCAGAAGCATAAAATTAAGAAAACACAACAGGGGCACTATTTATGGTTTTCTTTCTAAACCTTACAACAGCAACACAACCTGCACCATTGCACGATGCAACAATCTTGTATCTAAACAACCAAACTGAATTGCAAGAGAGCTCTCTATAAGACCACGCCTTGTAAGTGCCGCATTCATCAAACGAGTAGAAAGGACGGGCCAATGCCTCCAAAAAAATTATATCACAAGAGTGCCCAAACAATGATGCCACAAGAGCCCAAAAATGCTTGTTCTAAATTAAGTGAATTTTTCACTAACCTTACAATTATGAGATGGATATATATACACCTTAACTTAATATAGAGAAGCAATGCTGCATCAATCAGCTTAGTTATCATATCGCCTTGGGAAATGTGATAACTTGGGGTTAGACACCCCGTTAGGTTATTAGGTTCCTAAATAACAAACAAAAGCACTTACCGGTGCGTTGAATTAGATATTCCTTTTGGGGCCTACCATAGATTCCTGCGTCCCACAAACAGCCTACCTAACTCTCTCTTACTTTACTAATTTAGAAGCTATAGATATTACCCCTAACTATACTTAAGTACTGACAACTTTCTACCACATTTGTCACCTTAGAAACACCACCAAATAAACACTTAGCACCAACGATTAGGTCAGATAGGAAAAAGCATCTCTAGGCTAGCCCAAAACAATACGAACGCCGCGTTGGTCCGTTTATCCATTCGTGATGCCATTCAGCTTAGATTTAGTGATATTTCCCTTTTAGTGACTTTAGACAATATACATATATATACACACACGTCACCTCACTCCTCCCCTACAAGTTTAGTCTGTCAGGGGGATGAGGGACCCTAGACGACCTGCGGAGCGGGGTTGATGTAGTAGGATTAGGTGCAACCTGCATAGGCGGGCGAATTGAACCATTTTCCGGAGGATCGGTTCTCTCTTCCGGAAGACTCTGGTCCTGATGGCGTTTAATAGAACGACCATCTTCTAGTTGGCAGTTGAAGGAAACGGAGCCCGTTCTCTCCTGCACAGTTGCAGGAACTCATTTTGGTCCAGCCACATAGTTGCGAATCATAACTGGATCATTAGGTTGCGCTTCTATAACTCTCCCTTTTTTAGTGTCGTGATACAACTTCTGTTTTTCCTGATGGCGTAAAACTCGTTGTTGTAACGTTTCGTTTGGACGTAACAAATCGAAAACTGAACGAATTACCTGGCCAATCATAAGTTTAGAGGGAGACACCCCCGTCGTTGTGTGAGGTGTTATTCGATATTTAAACAAAAATTAATCCAACACCACTTGCATTTCCTCCCCATGAGAATGACGCATTGACGCAAGGCCGACTTGAAAGTACGGACCAGGTTTTCCGCGAGACCGTTAGTAGACGGGTGAAAAACACTAGACCGGACATGTCTAATGCCATTTAGAGGGACAAAAGAACGAAATTCCTCACTGGTAAAACAAGTACCATTGTCGGAAACCAGGACTACGGATAAACCCCATCGAGCGAAACACGAACGGAGTAAGCGAGTAGTAACATCTGAAGTCGTGGAAGTGGTTGGAAAAATTTCCACCCACTTAGAGTAGGCGTCTACAATAACTAGGAAATAGGTATTATTTATAGGACCTGCATAGTCAACATGGATCCAATGCCACGGTATAGTAAGCCATTCCCAAGGATGAAGTGGACTTTTCCTTGGGAGATCTCTGTTCTCTTGGCAGCTTTGACAGGAACGAACCAATGATTCGAGTTCTCCATCTAAACCGGGCCACCAGAAATAAGCTCTCGCCAACTCTTTCATTTTTGTTGCCCCCATGTGTTCAGCGTGAAGTTCCTTCACTAAATTCGACCTGCCTTCATTCGGAATTATCACTCTGTGGCCCCATAAGAGACAGCCATTTTGGATCGAGAGGCCAGACTGACGTTGATAAAAAGGCTGTAACTCACTCTCGACCTTAGTAGGCCAACCAACTGAGCAGTAATGGATGACCCTAGACAGAATAGGGTCTGATTTTGTCCACCGCTCTATTTGTACCCCAGATACTGGAGTGGATTCCTAAAACTCCACCAAGTGAACCCATTCTGTAGGTATATGTACACATTCAATTGGATTTTCTAGAGGCAACCTACTTAGCGCATCTGTTATTATTTTATTGGGTTCAAAATCCCAGCTGAGCCGTGAACGGCCAAGCTCTGAAGGGCCAGTTCAACCTACAGCCCAAGTTAAGCTAGAATTAAAAACTTACGGACTTGGAGGCAGAGCCGGATTTAGACGTGTGGAGGCCCTGGGCAGCCTCCATGTGGAGGCCCCCCTACCTTAGGGGAAGACATAATTGAAGTCATCCATAAGATTCATAATATAATTAACATACATACACTTTCAAAACATCGTGCACTCTTGTGTCTGTCCATTCCACTCATTTCTGCAAAAAATGAAAGCCTTGGGTTACTCGGGTATTCCATTATAGTGAGAGTAGGCCTAAACGAGTAATAAAAACAAAATAATAATCAGTACACAACAAATAGTAATTGGTAAAAGTTTATGTACTACAGTGGTATTGGATGCGCGTGTTTTTTTGTTGATCATCTATCGGGTTTTTCTAGTTTCAGGTTTTTTCTATTTTGATAATGGCTTGTCAATATGTGGAGGCCCCCCAAGATGTGGAGGCCCGTGGGCAGCTGCCCACTTTGCCCACTCCTAAATCCGGCACTGCTTGGAGGTCCTATTAGGTCCTACCTCAGGGTTGCTGACTCAATGTGGGCCTACCTTAGGCCTCAGTTGCATGAATTTAAGATAAAAACAAAAGGGGCACTATTTATGGTCTTCTTTCTAAACCTTGCAACAACAACACAACCTGCACTATTGCACGATGCAACAATCTTGTATCTAAACAACCAAACTGAATTGCAAGAGAGCTCTCTATAAGACCTTCTTTTTTTTCTTTGTTTCGACCAGTTGTCGTTCGACGAATTGTCCTTTCGACGAATTGTCTTTTCGACCAGTTGTCGTTCGACGAATTGTCGTTTGACCAATTGTCTTTCGACCCCCACGGATACCTTACTGCATCTCTGTCCTCTGGTTTTAACTTTATCCACAAAAAGGCTTGCTTCACATCTGCAGTCAATGCTACTCTACCAAACCTGAATCTCAATAACAAGAAAAATAAATCTGCATTTAAATTTGGCCCAGCATCCAAACAGTCATTCAAGGACACACCACCTTTGTCCTTGGCTGAGCCATCAAAAACTACCCTCAGTTGGTGGTAGTTTTGTCTCGCCGTACCACTGCATGGTGTGGCAGATAATGTGCCTCCTGGCTCACCAGCTCACCTTGCACCCTTTCAGCATAGCCCTCCCTTACATAGCTTAGGATGGCCTCATTGTATTCAATTAACAACTCCTTATTTTTTCTTAGCCTGTACAATGAAGTCTCCAACCTCCGATTAGCTAGCTGATGGTTTGAACCGGGTTTGCAAGAATCCTTCCAAGGGAGGCCAACTTCATAGCAACCATCTCTAAACCCAATCCCTTTTTCAAATTGCTCTAGAACATCACTGTTCACTGTACTTGCCTGTTTGTCCTTTATGCCAATGGATTCAAGTTCCCAAAAGGCTTTCAAGTGCCTTTCAAAACCATGGCTGTTCTCCTCAATCTTAACAAAAAGAGCTTTAACCTCCATTTCATTGCAATAGCTACCATGTGGCATCCAGCCTAGCGTACTTTCAATAGCTACCGGGCTTCGAGATGTGCGGACAATATTACCAATGATGAAGTCCCAATAATAGTCAGCTCCAATCAAAAGACTAATATCTTCTGTTCCTTCAAGCTTATTATTGCCCAAATTAATTCCTTTAACTTGCAATTCTTGGACACATGCCATATCTAAACAAATAGTGACTGGAGCACAAAGTTCCTCAATCTCTACAACTTGGACCTTGATCGTGGGACTTTGTGGTAACAACCCCTTAACCAGAACTTCTACCTTCTTAACTTTGGTTCGGTTTTGAACGGAACCCCCAAACCCAGGCATTCTTAAATTTTCTCTCTTAAGTTCTTTAAACTTCAATTTTCTGGAAATTCTGGTCTTAATAAAGCTACACTGGCTACCACTATCAAACAACACTCTTACAGTAGCTTCTCCATCATTCCAAATTAATAAGGCTGCAGCTGTTTGCAATAATCCCCCTTTACTTTTACTCCCTTTCATAGCAGTAGCATGTGCCACCGATGTCTCTACTTCTGGGGTAGGCCTACTAGGAGTGTTTTCACACAATAATGGCTGATGCCTGCCATGACATTTTTTGCACAAAATTTTAAACTTACAAAACCTTGCTCTGTGACCTTTCAAAAAACATTTAAAACATGCTGTGGACTTAGTTACCCTGTCCTTTCTCTCCTCTAAAGGTAAAGCCTCAGCCACTTCACATTTATATGACTTGTGGTTGCCTTCGCAAAATATGCATTCCTTGATTCCCTTTAATTTATTCTCAGAGGATGCATGTAGAGCTGACACTGTACCTGGGCTATTCCTTTTTGCAGAAACCTTGGTGCTGTACCTGCCTTTGTCCCCTTGTTTAACATCCCACTGTGCAAACTCAATTCCCTCTCGTCTTGCTAATTCTGTGCCTAAAAGACTTAACATCTGCTGAAGGGATGTACACATGTTCTGTAGAGTGTCCCCTACTTAATTCAAGCAAAATTGAGCTAGGCAATTTAGACTCCAGTTGTTCAGGGACTTAGTTCTAACTTCAAATTCATCATATAACTGCCGTAACTCCTTGACACTATTGGGATTATTAACAGGAGGTATAGCTAAAAGTTCACGGAGGTGGATTTTAATTAAGATCTCTGGCTTACCAAACCGTTTCTTTAATATATCCCAAGCCACATTATAATTAGCCTCTGTTAATGCTAATCCTACTATTGTCTTTGCTGCCTCCCCTTCCAAGAGGGACTGCAAATAATTAAACTTCTCCACCGCACTTAACACTTGACTAGAATGAACTGCTGATTGAAAACTGTCTGCCCATCCTTGCCATTCCTGAATACTCCCAGAAAATATTTTGAGTACAAGCCTCGGTAATTGAACTGCAGATCTGTTAACCTTAACTTCACAAACACCATTTGTTGAGTGTTGTGTTTCATTATTAGACCTGGTCTCTAACTGTACTGAGCTGCTAAACTCTTTTGCTCGGTGGCCTACTTTAATTATATCATCAATAATCTCTTCAAAGTAAATTATGTCATTTTCTATTTCATCCTCTTCTATAAGAGCCTCAATTTTAACATTTACTTCACTTAGAGCAACGTTTTTCATTTCTAATATGGAAAGCTGCCCAGTCACTAAGCTTAAATCCTCTTGCTCTATGGCAGAATCTATAGTGGCAATGACCTTTGTAATTAGACCTTTGTAGGCGCTTCTCCTTTTTTTAAACTTGTTCAATTCAGCTGCACTCATCTTCAATGCAAACAACAATTGGGCTCAATGCCAAATAAGCTGAATTGGCAAAAATACTTAACCAAACTGATCAAACGCAAATTTTGCTTTTTTCAAATAAACTGAATTGCTGGGTGGGGTACTGACCAACCACCAGTATGGAATACCAAATTTTCCACCCAAGTAACCTGCGCACCGAAGTCTGCAACCTTCGCCTATGAATAATAAACCAAAATTAACCAAACCGGTAAAAATGTAGGTCAAAAACAACGATAGGCGAGTGGCCAAGTTTCGCAATTGGACGACCAAACTTTCTACCCTGGGACCTTAACTCAATAATAAACCACAATTAATCAAACCGGTAAAAATGTAGGCCCAAAACAACGACAGACGAGTGGCCAAGTTTCGCAATAGGGCGACCAAACTTTCTACCCTGGGACCTTAACTCAATTATGCTCAACCCGTCTAGGCCCAACTTGGGCTACAATTTGCACAATCGGAACTTTGCCGAAAAATAGTCACTGACTCAGTCTTGGGCTAGAATCCGGCTCGAAGGACCATGTTATTATTATTTTTTTTTATTGGGTTCAAAATCCCAGCTGAACCGTGAACGGCCAAGCTCTGAAGGGCCAGTTCAACCTACAGGCCAAGTTAAGCTAGAATTAAAAACTTACGGACTTGGAGGTCCTATTAGGTCCTACCTCAGGGTTGCTGACTCGATGTGGGCCTACCTTAGGCCCAGGGCCGGATTAAGACCTTTAGAGGCCCTAAGCACTTAAAAGATTTTGGTGCCCCATATATATGTAATTCAAAATATAAACAAAAATAAACCATAAAATAAAATTATATTTTTTGAAATGAAACAAAACTTACAGTAAGATGGAAAATAATGTTTATTTTTGTATACTTCCACTTCATTTATATTTGAAAAGTTTTCTCCTACTTTTTTTAATTGCAAAGTCTTTGATCAGATCCTCAAAACTAATCTTACGTAACACATCTGCTTCTATACTTAGTAGAGATAAGGCATCCAGCCTGCCTTGTAGCATAGTTGTTCTGTTGGTATTTTTAATATACTTCAACTGAGAAAATGAATGCTCAGCTGAGCAATTTGACCATTAATGTTAAAAATATACGAAAGGCAATTTCTACATTTGGGAAGGCACACTCAATATTGTCTTCTACAATTATTTTATAAAGTTCAGCATGACTGAATCTTGTTTTTACATTTTTTTTTGCACTGAACTTATGGCACACATATGAGTGAAACTGCTGAAGCTCAGCAGAGAAATTAGTGTCCAAGTCCTCTGGGTAAGCATCAATCATCTTTTTACAACCCTGATCCTGTTGATGGTGAATACAATAACCACTCTCTCTTGTATTTCTCACCATTGGCTTTTGTCCCAACGAAAAGTTTTTGTGAACAGTATCTTGCTGGTTTGCCACTACTGAAATGCCGGTAAGACTTGTCAAATGGCCCATTGTGGTTTGACAGTCACTGGGTCCACAAGCAATCCAATAAGCCACATCATCAGCAGAGAAATCAAGCCACAACCCTGGATCTTTTGCTATATTTACTTCATCTTCTGCAGACTGATTCATTTCACCACCATCACCATGGTCCACTAAACTTTCATTTTCAGCAATTATTTCAACCCCAGAATGTCTTGTAAAGCAACTTGAATCAACATTTGCAGTAGAGGTATGAAGAGAATTTACAGGCAAAGTGAGATCAGTAGTGAGACATGTGGTAGATGAACCTACTTGTGACACCTCGGTGATTCCAACGTCATCATATTTTGATTTTGAAGTGATCAAAGTGGTATTTGTGTCCACTTCTGATGACGGAGATTGGTTTTGATTCAGAATCGGTATATCATGTTGACGTTGTGGTCGTGGAACTTGTGTGAAGAAATCAGTCAGCTTTGCAGTCTTGGACTCTAAATCCAAAGTCTTCTCTTGTTTCTCTTTTGATAGTTTTCGCTTTTGTGCACCACTTAACTGAACACGTTTCATCTTGGTTCTTGTGGTCTGTAAAATACAGAAATAAAAAGAATATTTTATTTGTATATTATGTGGCAATCAACACAGTTACACATATCACAATCTTGGCTTTGTTCTTTTATTCTCAGAAAGACAAAATGGGAACCGTACACAACCAAAGTGGCAATTTAAATATAAGTGGCAATTAAATATAACTCAACCGAAATATCAACTCGAAATGTTGAATACAAATCAAATCGAAAGAAGGAACCAAAAGAAGGAACCGAAAGAAGGAACCGAAACCTATAAAATAAAAATACTTAACATTAGAATTAATAATACGCAATCTATAAAAATATCAATATTAACATTTCACTATTAACGAGCCACATTTTATATTTACATTTATTTATTTATTTAAAACACAATATTTAATTAATTATAGGAAATATGAACATTTGCTTAGGGCCTAAATTGTCCTAACTACGTTTGATGTTATATATACATTACAAATTATTCACTCTGGTTATTACAATCTAAATTCTTTTATACTGTTATGACAATAGATAAATAAATTATAAAATAAAGATACGTGTATGATAAAATATTGTTATACAGTATATACAAATAAAGTACACTTCATAGACTTACCCTAGAGAAGAAGAGAGAGCAACAGATAAACTTCTTCAACGCTAATTAACTTAGGTCAGTATATCTTATTATTATAATGGCCGTGATAAAGATCACTTGATACAACAGCAATATAGAGAGTTTATAGTTTCTTTTATTTTAATATTAATTTGTATTACAATTCTATAAACCTAAATCTTTCTGTAAAACAATACCAAATGATTATGTAAAATATATATTTAATATTATATGCACAAATCACACGTTCAGAATAACTTCCTATAGCACACGAAAATATTTAATCTATATGTATTTTTAATATGGCGCTCAAAGATTTGATATAAACAAAATAATAACGCAAAGCGTAAAGTGTGTGATTACAACGAAATATATTTATTCTCTCAAAAGGGTTGTTGTTCACTCCAAATTCAAACAATGAAAAAAAAAAAATACTATATATGAATATATATAATTCAGTTTTCAACAGCTTATAGGCTATAAGCCGCGATTATAATAGTATAATAAATCCATGGTAAATCCGACAATGGAAAATTTCTGTGGTGCCCCCCTTCCCTTGATGCCCTAAGCACGGGCTTATTTTGCTTAATGGTTAATCCGGCCCTGCTTAGGCCTCAGTTGCATGAATTTAAGATAAAAAACAAAAGGGGCACTATTTATGGTCTTCTTTCTAAACCTTGCAACAACAACACAACCTGCACTATTGCACGATGCAACAATCTTGTATCTAAACAACCAAACTGAATTGCAAGAGAGCTCTCTATAAGACCACACCCTGTAAGTACGGCATTCCACAAACGAGTAGAAAAGACGCGCAGCGCCCCAAAAAATTATGCCACAAGAGTGCCCAAACAATGATGCCACAACAGCCCAAAAATGCTAGCTCTAAATTAAGTGAATTTTTCACTAACCTTACAATTATGAGATGGATATATATACACCTTAACTTAATATATACAAGCAATGCTGCATCAATCAGCTTAGTCATCATATCGCCTTGGGACAACAATGGTTCTTCCTCTTCTAGATTTTCTAACAGCATCAGCCGCACCTGGAAGTTTGCCTGACCGATGTACTAAGTCAAATTTATAAGCTTGTAGAATCAGTGCCCATCGTTGAATCCTACCTGAGGCCATAACTGGAATATTTTTATTAGGTGAAAATAAACCTAAAAGAGGCTTATGGTCAGTAATTAGTTTAAATTGATGACCCCATAGATAGAAATGAATTTTTTTTACTGCAAATACTAAGGTTAAGGCTTCACGTTCCAGTTGTGCATATTCTTTCAGTCTCAGTTAGTGTTCTAGAAGCAAAACAAATAGGCCTATCTACACCATCAATGTGGTGAGATAACACTACCCCAATTTCATAAGAACTGCTATCTGCTGAAACTATGAGAGGAAGTTTAGGATCATAATGCACTAGGAGAGTGGACTTTAGTAGTATGTCCTTTGAAGCCTCAAATGCTTCCTCTTGGGTTTTCTCCCACCTCCACTGTTCCCCAGATCGTAATAGCTTATTTAGGGGTTCAAGGGAAGTCGATGCATTAGGAAAAAATTTCCTATAAAAGTTTAGACCTAAATAAGCTTGTAACTGTGTGATGTTTTGTGGAGGTGGTGCATTTTTTATTGCTTCTAGTTTATCCACCGTTGGATGAATGCCTGAGGCATCTATGCGGAACCTTAAATATGAAACCTCGTTAGTGACTCACGAACACTTTTCTCTCTTTAGCTTAAATCCGGCATCCCGGAGTCTTTTTAGAACTGTGGTTAATCTAGTTAGGTGTTCTTTTTTAGACGAACCTGAAATGAGGACATCATCTAGAAAACAAAGTACCCCTGGAATGTGATCTAGAACTTGGTCCATTGTCCTCTGAAAAATACCCGGAGCCGATGTTATTCCATAGCATAGCCTATTGACTTATATAGGCCTCGGTACGTATTTATGATAGTTAGTTCTTTAGAATTTTCATCTAAACTTAGTTGATCATAGGCTTGAGACATATCTAGTTTTGTGAAATATTTACCCCCAGCAAGAGAGCTAAATAATTCATCAGGCTTGGGTATAGGGTAACAATCTAGAAGGACTGCTCTATTTGCTGTTAAACGGTAATCCCCACATAACCGCACGGACTTGTCCGGTTTTAGTACAGGAACTACTGGAGCAGCCCACTTAGCGTGTTTGACTGTTTCGATAATTTTATTTTTGAGCAGCCTGTCAATTTCTAAATCTACCTTCTCCCGCAGTGCATGCGCATTGCGCAATTGAACGAGCCTTACAAAATTTCGGAGTTACATTAGGATCTACTTCTATACAGACCTGATGGCCTTTTAGGTTGCCTACTTCAGGCCCCAAAACAGACGAAAACTCCCTTAACAATGAGTCTATGTCAGACGGATATGAGAGTGTATGCACAATTTAGGGTAGGTTGATTTTGGAACTGTGATCTTGGACTATTCTAGATAGAAAGGTATTAATGTATAAAAAACGTTGCACCAACTCATATTTGTGAAAATGATTGTATTTTTTGAGGATTGTTAATTATTTTTAAGTTGTAAAATTGCCGAATTTTACGCGTAAAATCGGGCGCGCGGCATTCGCGCAATGTAAACAAATAAAATATCGGACCTTATTTCATCAAAATAATCAATGAAAATTCGGCTTTTTTAACAAAACGATGCTTGAAACTTATTGTAAATGCATTATAGATGTTTATTAGTGTATTATTTTGTATTTTTTAATGATATTTACCTATAAAATGTGTATTAAATTAAGTTATTTTATGATGCGTTCATTTAATTGTGTTTATTTTCAGATATTTCATAAAAATGGGTAAAAAACGGAAGTCTGCAATGTTAACTCGAAGTGATAGTGCCAAAAAATTCAGTGGCCAGCCTTCCCCTTTGGATAAAACAGAACCTCCTACCCTCCGCCAAGTTATTCAGTACAGATATTTCCTCCAAAACAGCCACCCGAACTTGAAAGACTATGATATTGCTAAAATGATAGCAAAGGATGTGATTGAGATCTGGCAGGCAGTGAACCCGCGGCTGCCCCTGTATGAGGAATATTATGTAGTGAAATTGGTGAATAAAGTGTGCTTCAAGAAAGCAAAAGAGATAAACAGGAAATCTCTTTCTACAGTCCAGGAGCAGAATCTGGAGGAAAAGCTGGATAAACTTTTTGACATTTCTGCTTGCACCTGTAAGCTACATGTTCGTCCCTGTGATGACAATGCTGTGAAGTGCAAGAAAGAAAATTGTCAAACACAGCACATAATCTGCACTTGTCCTCCCAGTAAGAAGGTAATGTTATTATTTTTTTAACTTTTAACTGGCCTAACTTAGTGCGATTAGGTGCCTTTTAAATGGAAGGAAATTCAATGCTTGTAATTGAAAAATATCCGCATTTTCCTCCTGTAATCTTCCTTTCCCCTCCCCCCCCCTGGTAATAGAAATTAATAATCAATTTTTTTTCAGGATTTTATCTCTTATTTTAGATTCTCTATTTAATATACTTTAATATTTCAGGTTCCAGTAGAGGAGAGGGAATACTTGAGAGATCAGAGGGCCAAAATAGGACCCAAGGGCTCTTTCTAGCTGGGATCTGTGGATAAAGCTGCTGTGAAGAGAGACCAGAGGGCTGCAGCTGAAGCAGAAAGATTACAGAGTCAGATTCAACGGAAGCAGGAAGTGGATTTGGCCACTTTTGCCTCCACACCTTCACAAGATATTTCTTTTGAATCCAGCTCAGGAGAATCAGGAGAGGTAATATATTTTTTTCTTATATCTTATCCCATTTTTACCCAAATTTATCCCTACTTTTTGTCCCTATTTCCCCCCTTTTTTCCCCATTTTCGCTTTAGTAATTTATTCTTTTTTTTCGCCCATTTTCGCCGACTTTTTACCTGAATTTTTACCCATTTTTCCCCCTATTTTCCCACTTTTTCCCCCCATTTTCGTTTAAGTAATTTATTCTTATTTCCGCCCATTTCATCGATTTTTACCCATATTTTTCCCTACTTTTTCCCCTACTTTCCCCCATTTTCGCTTTAGTAATTTATTTTTTATTTTCATTTCAGCCATCTGGTGGTGAAGCTGAAGAGTTCAAGCCAAGGAGGCACCCAAGTGTAGGTTACAGCTTTTTGAAAAACCCCAGATATGCCATGGAACTGATCAGGGGTGATGTTTCTTCCAATCTTGGGGCAAGTCTTGCTAATGCCTTCCTCCTGGACTTACAAGCTATGGACCTGCTTAAGCCTGGCCTTGATGTGAAACAGATAATAGTTGATAAATCGAAAATGGACAGGGAAAAAGCTGGAATGAAAGTGAAAAGTGATGAAAAGTACAATGAGGGTCTGGAAAAGTTAGTCTGCATTGGGGTTGATTGGAAAGTTGACAAGGACACTTTGCTGTACAGAGAAGTTAAGGATGAAAATGGGGAGACTAAGCTGAAGAAAGGAAAGGGACAAGAGCACCATTTGACTTTCACAAAGGAGCCGGGAACTGAAAGTGGAACATATCTTACTCACAGAGTCATCCCAATTAAAGGTGCGACTGGAGTTCTTCTTGGTGAAGAAGTTGCTAGTGTCTTGGAGGAGTTTAACAGTGTTCATACCCTGAAAGCTGTCTTCCTTGACAACACAAATACAAACACTGGCTGGGAGGGAGGCCTTGTAACAGCTCTGGAAAATAAAATTGAGCGGAAATTGCACACCATTGGCTGTTCACTCTGTGAAAAATGCTCTGTATGAAGTGGTCCCCAATTAACCCACCCTTAATATCTCCAGTCTAACTATAGAGTAGATTAAGTCTAGCCTTGTAGGGGTCAGCCTAGAGATTCCGGAAATGGTCCAGAGCGGGCAGATAAGTTGAGGTCCACAGTAGGATCCCTCACCAAATTAGGTTAGGGCAATCTACCTTCACCTTTGTTAAGCTATGAGTTGATGCTAGGTCTTAGGCCACAATGTAGGCCTAATTTGTCTGACCCAGCTTAATTTACGGCGTTTACTTCTAACTGGGTTAAAAACACAATTAGTCACTTACTGCTAGTTATTAGAGAGTCCCTTTTCCCCTTTTGTTTAATTGTTGAGAGCGTACTTGCTGGTGGGGATCTTTTTCCGTTGTTTGTTCTTCTCCCTTCTCTCGTTCCGTCTTGTCGCCCCGTTCCTCGTTTTCGTTCTCCCTTGTCCTCCTTTTCGCGGGGCTTTTTCCACCAGCGTCCTCTTGGTTTTTTTCGGTTGGTTGATCGGTAATGTATATCTATTACCGAGCACGCTCTTGTCACACAGTATATAAATACTAGTGTGGAGAATAACTCTGGTGAGCAACCAATTGGTTTCATCCACCCAGTTATTGACATAAAAGGAATTTAATAATTGTTAGATTAACTACCTACCTACTCAGTGAACCATTTTCGTTACCTCCCAACTACCCACACATCAGTTTTCCATATACTGGAGGCCCCGGGAGATAAAAATTTCGGTGTCATTGTCACCAATTTTTATGTCTGAATGTAGACTAGCTAACTATTTGACTGTAAATCCTGTCAATCTGATTAACAGTGACTATCCTCACCTTCTCATGGAGAAGATGTAGCATTTAATTAGAAGAGAAAATATACATCCATAGGATGAATTTGTCCATGGTCTTTACCATAAGAAAGGAAAAAGTGAAAGTTAGAAGATGAAATTACAATTCCCCAGCATCTATTTTTTGTTGTAAAATTAGTCGCGCCTTTAACGCTGTTTGTCGCTGAGGTCTTGTGTCTGTCAATGTTGTAGTAGGATGCGTTACCACTCTTACTGTCAAAGGAATAGTTACTGGAAGTTCAGTGTCTCCAGTTGTTACTGTCGGTGGAGAGGGTTCTCCAAAGTCCATTGTTTTGGGTCCAGACTCTAAGGGGTACAAAAGAGAAATGTCTCTTGTTGTGTCACCCGTTGAAGTCCTTAATTTGACCACTCTTGTTACCCCGTCTGCCCCTGGTCTGAGTTCTAAAACTCTAGCCAGAGGCCAGTATTGTCTTGGAGTACTGTCATGTATGAGAACAAGGTCCCCTACCTTAATTGTGTCAGACCAATCCTTCTTAGTCATTTGTTTATGTCTCTCCCTTAGGCCCATCAAGTACTCAGTTTTCCACTGTTTAATGAAATGAGCTTTAACTCTAGTTAAGTGTTGTAACTTAGTCTGGAGTTCATCATGTCGTTGAGTCCAATTTGGGTCTTCTGAAGAGTCTATATTGTAGTCCGGCAGAAGACTAACTTGTTCTCCCCGAATCAAATGATTTGGAGTTAATGGTTCCGGGTCATTAATGTTGTCACTCACATAAGTGAGTGGTCTATTGTTGATGATGTTCTCAATCTCAGCCAGGAGAGTGAGCAACTCAAACAAGTGTATCTGTTTTTTACCAATTGCTTTCTTCAAGCAATTCCTTACTGTTTGTATATTCCTCTCCCAGATAGAACCATACCAAGGAGAGGCAACCGGAATATACTTCCACTTTATGTTTGAATTTTGTAAATATAATTGTGTGAGTTCGTTGCTTAACAAGTCGTTGATGACTTGTTCACCAGCCTTGAAATATGTAGCATTGTCAGTCCAAACTTTCTTGGGTACTGAATGTCGTGCACAGAATCTCTTAAAGACAGCAACAAAAGATTCTGCTGTAAGGTCCCCCACAACATCCAGATAAACAGCTCGTGAGGCAGCACATGTAAACAGTACAATGTACATTTTTTGTTCAGTGTATACCACCCCTACAGTCAATGCTCCTGTATAGTCAATGCCTACAGTCTCAAAGGGTCTGTTGAGAGTAACTCTCTCCTCTGGCAAAGCAGGAGGATTTGGTTTCCTATAGGGCCTAGCATGAATACGCCTACATGTGACACACTCACTCAGGACTGTTTTAACAGTGATCCCTCCCTTGGGTATCCAATAAGTTTTTCTTAATGCAGTTAGTGTCTGTGGTACCCCCATATGATGTACATCATTGTGTGTTTGTCTGATGATTAATGTTGTCAAATAGCTAAATCTAGGTAAAAGGATTGGATGTTTGCTTTTGTAAGACAGTTTTGATTTGTCTAATCTCCCTTTACACCTTAGAAGGCCTTCCTCATCTCTGAACAAGTTTATATCCACAACTACTGATGGTACAGGCTCTTTTGTTTGTTTCCCATTAGTCAAGAATTCTAACTCTTTATTGTACTCCTTTTGTTGTGCATGCCCTATCCAGTACTTGGTTGCAACTTCTGTATAATTATGATTGTTCTTATTTAGCTGTTTGTTTATTGTAGTTAAACAGTTGTGAGCAAACCTCAAACAGTAGGCTGTGACCCTGACAAGTTTGCTGAAATCAGAATAATGTTCATGATTAGTGATTGGTTCAACCTTTTCATTTGAAAAGATTAAATTTAATGTTAAGTTAACTTGTTCCACAGGCCGTTGGTCTGTATAACAGAGCCACTTAGGTCCCATGAACCAAGTTTTGTTTGACTTCAACAACTTGTAGGATAAACCTCTGGTCAGAAAGTCTGCTGGATTTTGTTTAGTTGGAACATAGTGAAAGTTGACTTGTCGGCTTTCATTAACTTCAGCTATTTCTTTTAGCCTATTTCTTACAAAGATGTTCTTACTATTAATGCTATCATTCCGTATCCAGGCAAGACAAATCTGACTGTCAAGCCAGATGTGGATATCAGTTATGTTCACATCATGGTAAGCATCCTTAAGCAATGAAATGGTTTTAATGGCTAATGCAGCAGCTAATAGTTCCAATTGAGGTATGGTTCGGGTAGGTTTGAGAGGTGCAACTTTTCCTTTTGCATAAATTAGATGACTTTCTGTAGGACTTACAAGATACGCACAGCACCCATAATCCTGTGTGCTTGCATCAGCAAACACATGAAGTCTCTGGGGCTTATCCCTAAACCCATAGCACCTTTGTATTTTAATGTTCTGCACTTTTGTTAAATCAGCAGCTAACTTCTTCCAAGATTTTTGATCTTCAGTTGTTATTGGATCATCCCACCCAACATTTGTCCTCCAAACTTCTTGGAGGAGAATCTTTGATTTTATTGTTGAAGGCAGGAATAGACCCATGGGGTCAAAAATTTTTGAAGCCTCTGATAATATTTGTCTTTTAGTATTTGCTTCCTCATCAAGTTTAAAACCTTTAGTACAGATTGAATCATGACTGTTAGAAGTTGCATCCAAATACCAGTTCATACCTAAAGTTTTAACTCTGTCTGATGGCTCAGTAAGACCATTATTATCCTTTAAAATCTTTTTGTTTAAATCCTCATCATTTGAAATCCACTCTCTAAGTTCAAAGTTACCTTGTTGCGTAATGTTTTGAGAGTGTTCATAGACCTCAGATAATTCAGATTTTGTTGTTGTTGAGCCTATTAGATTGTCTGCGTAAAAATGTTCCTTGAGGAAGTTCAGTGTTAAAGAGTTATTAAACTGGTTCAAATGATGTCTAATTGTCAATGCTAATAGGCTAGGTGAGCAATTGGTTCCAAACAACACAACATTAAGTCTATAGGTTATGAACCCTTTATTCAAATCAAATGGATCCCTGAACCATAAGAACCTAAGTTGGTTCTTGTCATATTCTTTTTTAAGATTTATTCTCAAAAATGCCTTTGAAATGTCACTTTGTACGGCATATTTATCTAACCTGAACCTGAGTAAGATCTTCACAAGGTCAGAAATGAGATTAGGACCCTCAATCAGGCAATCATTCAAATTGTGTTTATCACTGTCTTTGAGGCTACAGTTATATACTACTCTGAGTTTTGTTGTTGGGGCATCTTGTCGATAAACTCCCCTGTGGGTTAAATAATGACAACCATCTTTTTCAAAAGGGTTATTTGTTACTTCTTCAATGAAGCCTTTCTGTAGCTGTTCTTTGAAGACATCACTGTACATTTGAATTGTATTATCTTGTTTGAGTTTTTTCATTACTTTATATAAATGTCCTTTAGCTACTTTGAGATTATCTCTTAAAGTTGGACAATTTATTTTCCAAGGTAACTCAACAAAATAACTATTGTCTTTGCACTGAATGGTGTCTTCAAATCTTTCTACCATTAACTGATCTTCTGAAGTTTGATTTGTGTCATGTATACCCACAGATTCTAGCAACTATAAAGTTTGAATTGCCTCATCCAGAGTTTCATTTGATAGTGATGAATTAATGTTCTCAGTTGTTATAATATTATTCAAAGTATTGCTATTCGTACAGGTGTTATGTAGGACTGAGTTGAGGCACATAGTATTTGTTAGTCATGAACTATTTTGGTTTAGGTCTAGGTTGTATTTGGATAGGTCACCCAAAGGGGCTATCCCTGATGGAGTCTGATAAGCTATAGTGACCCAGGGGTTCCCAAATTGGTGTTCCGCGGAACACTTGTATATCGTGAGAAGTGTTCCGCGGAACACAATTTGGGAACCCCTGAGCTATACCATTACCTATCTTCACTATGCCCTTATGAATAAGATTAATATAATCTGCCCCCATTAACATTTCAATGTTAGCTACTGTGTTGTTTGTGATATGTCTATCAGCTATATTGTACTGTTTTCCCAAATGATTTATGGTTTGTTTTAGTTTGGGTATAACCAGTTTGTTTTGTCCTACTTTTGAAATAATGACTGCTTTAATTTTTTTTAATTCATTTTCTAAATGTAGTTCCAGGTCAATTCTCTTATAGCTATTTTTGTCCGAGTTATCCTTAACAAAGGATGTGATATTGAGTTCTTGTTCATTCGGGTTTGGTGTCAAACCCAATTTATTAACTAAATTTTGCGAAACAAATGTTTGTTGAGAACAACAGTCTATAAGACATCTCACTGGAATGGTGCTACCCTCACCATTCACTAAGTCCAAAGTAATAGTTGGTAAAAGAACCTCAGTGTTTTTTGTTACATTGTTTGGACAAACAGAATGTCCCATGAAAGTGGCATTTTTTTGATTACTTTTGTTTGGAGGAGGTATCTTTTGAGTTTGAGTATTGTTGTTTGGACACTTCGGTGAATCACACATTGATGAGACATGTCGTAAACTTTTACAAAACTTACAATTGAATCTTAACCTAGATTTACAGTCTTTCTTATAATGTCCCTGGCCAGTACACTTTTTACATAGGTTCAACTGTTCACATCTTTTAGCTCTTGAGTTAAAGTCTGAATATTTGTCACACCCAGTACTACTGTGTTCATCACTTGCACAAAATTTGCAATGTGGTGTGTAAGTTGAGGCAGCAGTTACATTAAAGTTCTGTAATGTAGGTGTTCGTGTATTACAGTTGGTCACATTTGATTCTACAGTATCAAGTTTTGTCTGTTTGGCTGTAGCTAGTTGGTCTCTGGGGACAGTCTTTGGTTTATCCATAGTCTGGGTCTTATTTTGTGTTGAAATATTTCTCAATTTGAAATTAGTTAGAATTGTTGGAAAGTGTTTTCTGATGTTTTCAAGGTTAGAACTAAAACATCTTTAACCCTCAAAGGAAGGCACCTAAGAACTACGCCTTGTATAAGCCAAGATGAAGCTTTAACATCTATCTCATTGCTAACCAGTTGTCCCATAATAGCTTCTAATTTTGAATAAAATTTTTCCATATCACTGTGGTTATAAATGCAAAAAAACTTCACTTTTTTCTACGTGAAGGTCAAAATATGAAAATAAAAACCCACTCTAATAGACAGAGTTTATTTCCACGACAGTTTCGACGCCCACTGGCATCCTCCTCGGGTGGATGCCAGTGGGCGTCGAAACTGTCGTGGAAATAAACTCTGTCTATTAGAGTGGGTTTTTATTTTCACACTGTGGTTATCTTTTACGGGTGCAAAATCAATAATTTGTTGAGATAATTCAAATATAATCTCATCTTTATTAATGTAATTACGTTTCAAGAGATAAATAGCTACTTCATATGAATTCCCTACAGCTGGTAAATAGGCTATCATGTTATAGGCTGGACCTTTAAGGAAACTAGTTAAGTAGCTAAACTTATCAACAGTTGGAATATAAGGTTTATTACCTATTAAACTCTCAAATTTTTCAATGAAAGATGGGAATTGTACCGTGTCCCCATCAAATGTTGGTACTAGCAAAGTGGGTAACTTAGCCCTAAATTCTTGTGACAGGATTTGGCATGCCACTTAAATTTTGTTGAAGGTTAGCTCTACTTTGATTAAAATCAGAAGTAGGTTTATTTGGTGTTAAGTCAGTCAAACGAGACTGTAGTCCCCTTATTTGCTGTTCAATTGAGATTACCTGATGATCATTATCAGAGTAAAGGTCTGTAAGTTGTTCATCAGCCATTTCAGGTTCAACTAACTCTGAAATACTCTCATCAATGGCTATTATGTCCCTCTTTTGTTTATCCAATTTAAGAATTACATACTCTAAATCTTCCTTACCTGGTTGTGCAATATTGTTAAAAGTGTTCATGGCCTTTGTAACAGCACCCAACTTTCCCCTCTTTTTCTTTTTTAATTTTTTCAATTCCTCACTGTCCATGTTTAAGTCAAAATTGTTTAACTGGGGATCGTAATGAAATATAGGACAAGAAGAAATTACAAGAGACAAGAGATCAAATAAATTGAGTAATCAGACAAAATAGTCAAGTTTTAAATTTAGTCAAATCCCCCCAAGTATTTATGTGTCACTCAGGACTAAGCTTATAAGAGAATGGGACTCCTTGAATGTAAATGTTTCCTAGTTAGGCCCTAGGTTGTAGATCTAATTAGGCAAGTTTGTTACTTTAGGCTTGATTAGGTTAGGTTTAGGCTAGACCATTTAGCCTAATTCTGCAATTTTTGTTAAGTAAGGTTAAGGTATGTAAATTCCCAACACGGGCCACCATCGTGAAAAATGCTCTGTATGAATTGGTCCCCAATTAACCCACCCCTAATATCTCCAGTCTAACTATAGAGTAGATTAAGTCTAGCCTTGTAGGGGTCAGCCTAGAGATTCCGGAAATGGTCCAGAGCGGGCAGATAAACTGAGGTCCACAGTAGGATTCCTCACCAAATTAGGTTAGGGCAATCTACCTTCACCTTTGTTAAGCTATGAGTTGATGCTAGGTCTTAGGCCACAATGTAGGCCTAATTTGTCTGACCCAGCTTAATTTACGGCGTTTACTTCTAACTGGGTTAAAAACACAATTAGTCACTTACTGCTAGTTGCTGGTGGGGATCTTTTTCCGTTGTTTGTTCTTCTCCCTTCTCTCGTTCCGTCTTGTCGCCCGTTCCTCGTTTTCTTTCTCCCTTGTCCTCCTTTTCGCGGGGCTTTTTCCACCAGCGTCCTCTTGGTTTTTTTCGGTTGGTTGATCGGTAATGTATATCTATTACCAAGCACGCTCTTGTCACACAGTATATAAATACTAGTGTGGAGAATAACTCTGGTGAGCAACCAATTGGTTTCATCCACCCAGTTATTGACATAAAAGGAATTTAATAATTGTTAGATTAACTACCTACCTACTCAGTGAACCATTTTCGTTACCTCCCAACTACCCACACATCAGTTTTCCATAACTCCATCAGAATGAGCTTCCTTTCAGAGCTGTTTTCAAGCATCTTGATTGCAGTACCAAAAGTCCCACTGCTTTCACTGGTCCGCTGGGAAAACTCTGTGAAATTGACTACCAAGATCTGCCACAAGTGGAATTCACCAAACTCAGTGGCCCCCTGGATGACATGGAATTTGCTGAGGAGACACTGAATGATCTCAGTAGCGACCAGAGGCTTCTTTTGGAGTATGTGCTTGGAATTTCCAGGGGCAAAGTCAACCCAAGATTTGCTGCCTGGAAAATTGGACCATTAAACCATGCAAGATGGTTGACTTTGGCAATTAGATTGATGTGTCTGTGGACCAGAGGTGCTTACCCTCCAGAACTACAGGATAAGCTTTACCAGGCCATCAAGTTCATTGTGGAAGTGTATGCAGTCAGTTGGTTTGAGATCAAAAGGGACAGCAAGTTCCACAATCAGCAGCTGTACATCTTCAACGTGATCCAGAGGATCAAGCAGCAGTCTGAAGAAATCCAGGGTGTTGCTTTCAAGAACCTGAAGTACAATGCTTTTGCCTTGCTGCCCGAGAATGTGCTGTACTCCATGATGAAGTCTGATGACTTGGAAGTGAGAGAAGCTGCTCTCAAGAAAATTCTGTCCATCAGGTAAGCATTTATTAATTTTAAAAAATGTGAACAAAAAATTTGATTATGGGGATTTATTTAATAAAAAAAAGGCCCGAGTTCTATAAATCCCCATAATCGAATTTTTTTTCACATTTTCTTATCCCAATTCCCCACTTCCCCTCTGATAATGGAAATAATCTTACCTTCTTTCTGAAAAAAAAATTTGATTATGGGGATTTATAGAACTCGGGTTTTTTTTTTTTTTAATTTAAGTTTAATTTAAATCAGCAATTCTGAGACTAATAGGGATTAAATCTTAAACTGGAATAAAAAATAAATTAATTATTATTCTTTCAGAAGTGGGAAGCCAGCCAAGAAGAGGCTGAAGAAGATCACAGCCATCAACATTGAAGCTACCCACTGGTCAGAACTAATCAACCTTTCTCAAAGTGGCATCTGTGAACCTGCTCTCACAGAAGACTTTTCTGACCAGGAGCTTCAAGAAGCATTGCTGAATGGCACCAAGCTGGAGCTGCCTGATTTGCCTTCACATTCTCAGAGTGTTGAAAGGGCCGTGAAACTGACATCTGAAGCTTCCCATACTGTTTATGGACTCGAATCAAGGCACAAACACATTCTGACCAAAGCCCTAAGCCGCCAGATGAGGCCTTCCTTTGTTTCTAAGGGCTCTTACAGTGAAAATTATGATGATCTTGGGATCTAAATGTGTCTATTTGACTCTGTACATGTTTTTTTTTACTTTTTTTCAATAAAATTGTAACTTTTTTCAGGATTTCTTTTACGAAAATAGCATGTTTTTTTCGGCCAAAAATTGTGAAAATGCGATATTTTTCGGTACGATTTTTTGACGATTTTTGAAACGGTTTCCTCAAAAAACGGTTAAAGCTAGGATCTGAAATTTTTTGTCAGTTATTATCATATTAAGCCCTGACTATCTCGACTAGTCCAAAGTCGATATCTAAAAAAATGCGGAAAATCAACCTCCCTTAATGCACATCTGCCTGACCCTTTGGCAAGATTTTGTCAATCGGCATTTTCAAAGCATCAATCCAATCACGGCCTAGTAGAGTAGGCCCTTGCTCATCCACCACTAAAAGAGTTAAGGGATGAGACAAAGTTTTCTGGTTGAGTGTAACTGTGACGGATGCTTCTCCACAAATAGGTATTTGTATGTCCCCGTATTTTTTAATATGGTTTTAGATGCAGGTAGTTTAGGTGTATTTTTGAAAGTTTTGTCAAAAACTGTTTTGGACATGACACTCTAAATCAAATGGGACGACCTGTCGCATTCTTCTCCAGAACGCTCTCAAAATCAGAGCAACATCACTCTGCCATAGAAAAAGAAGCTTATGCCATTGTTGAGGCATTGCGGAAATGGAAGCACTATCTCCTTGGGCATCACTTTCAGCTCGTTACAGATCAAAAATCAGGGCTCTCTGGGTAGACTCCTCTTTGAGACCCATTACAAACCTATCTCTTACCATTTCGTCTAATTTGTCCCCAAATTTACACGTACGGCTATGGCTTTTTATTCCTGCAACAAACTCTGCAATGCTTTCATTTACCGTCTGATGCCTCGAATAAAATTTGAAACGTCATAGATGAGAACTACTCGGGGTTTGTAGTGATCGGTTAGGGCCTGTACCAATTCACTATAGGTGCAAATTTCCAGTGCTTTAAGAGCAACTAGGGCCATAACTAAGCCAAACGTTTTAGGGCCTATGATAGTTAAAAAGGTAGGTACTTTCTTAGCATTAGGAATGGAATTTGCCTCGAAAAACAACCTCACCCTAGTGGCATAAGCTTCGAAGTCCTCCCCAGAGTCTTCGTAGGGGCTTATATGGCCAATCACCGACATGCTAGAGCAAAACCGAATTAGGCCAAATAACGTGAAGTAGGTTAGATTTGGTTTAAATTTGATCTAGTTACTCCCCAGTTAGGGCTGAATAGTAAATTGTATTAGAGTTAGGGCTGAGAAGGAATTAGTATTAGAGTTAGAGCTGAGTAGGAATTAGTTTTAGAGTTAGGGCTGAGTGGAATTAGTTTTAGAGTTACGGCTGAGTAGGAATTAGTTTTAGAGTTAGGCCGGCGGGACCTAAGCTATAGTACGTAGCTTACCCACACAAACAAACCAAATCGGACGACCCACTAGGCTACATCCAATTTTCCAAACAACCGCTTGAACCCAATAAGCCAAATTAAATCCAATGAATTTAAATCCAATCAGCCTAATTTAATCCAATGAACCAAATTTGATCCAATGAACCAAACTTATTCCAATTAGCCAAATTAAATCCAATGAGCCAAATTGAATCCCATGAGCCGAATTGAATCCAATGACTCAATGAGCCTAATTAAATCCCATAATCCTCGTCGCCAAATGTGATAACTTGGAGTTAGACACCCCGTTA
Source organism: Bathynomus jamesi (assembly GCA_023014485.1). NCBI lineage: Eukaryota > Metazoa > Arthropoda > Malacostraca > Isopoda > Cirolanidae > Bathynomus > Bathynomus jamesi. Next base: position 445,921 of record JAJOZX010003206.1, read on the forward strand.
GGTTATTAGGTTCTTAAACAACAAACAAAGGCACTTACCGGTGCGTTGAATTAAATATTCCTTTTGGGGCCTACCATAGATTCCTGTGTCCCACAAACAGCCTACCTAACTCTCTCTTACTTTACTAATTTAGAAGCTATAGACATTACCCCTAACTATACTTAAGTACTGACAACTTTCTACCCCATTTGTCACCTCTATAAGACCACGCCCTGTAAGTGCCGCATTCAACAAACGAGTGAAAAGGACGGGCCAATGCCTCCAAAAAAATTGTTACAAGAGTGCCCAAACAATGATGCCAGAAAAGCCCAAAAATGCTTCTTCTAAATTAAGTGAATTTTTCACTAACCTTACAATTATGAGATGGATATATATACACCTTAACTTAATATAGAGAAGCAATGCTGCATCAATCAGCTTAGTTTTCATATCGCCTTGGGACAACAATAGCTCTTCCTCTTCTAGATTTTCTAACAATACCAATCATCACAACTCACATGCTACAGCCTTAACCCCTTCCATAACTTCCTTCTTACAAACCTTACAATCAAGTCTAAAGTCACCTTAAATACTATTCTTTAACTCAGCTGAAAGCTTTAAGGCCTAACTTCAGCTATTCCCTGATAGAATGGGTAATGGGGGCCTAGGCTAATCAACCAAAATGTTGGGCTTGCGCTGAATGAACCCCAGATCTCTCCAAATACCCAGTTAAATTAAGTTTAAGCTTAGGAATAGAGCTATTTATACTTTAATAATGCTATTTAATGAAAATCGACACAATCAATAATAAATACTTTAACAATTTGTGGAATGGATTGCTATGGGGTAAGCTTAGGCAGGAGAAACTCTTTCAACTGAAAAATAGAACTTGTGCTAGATTCAAGAGTGCTCTTAGATTTATAAGAAAAAATGAAGAGAATCTCTAGCCAGAAAATTAGGCAATAGCAATACTTCCAATAGGGAATTCTGGAAAGAGGTTACTAAAATTAACAATAATAATCTTACCTTGCTCCATGTAATAGAGGGTGTACATGCAAAGAACATTGCAGAACTGTGGAAAAATCATTATGAAACCCTGTTTAATTGTCTCAGGGGGATAGACCAAATATATGCCAAAATGTGGAATGCTCTGAGGAGCTACTAATTAATGACTTAGAAATTTGGCAGGCTATTCATAAGTTAGTTGATGACAAAAGCTGTGGTCTAGCTGGCATACAAGCAGAACATTTAAAATGTTGTAGCCTCGTATAATACCTATGCTTGCAATGTGTTTCACAACCTGTATAATACATGGGGACTTGCCACCAGGACCGCCGAGAGGGCAGGGAAGCCGGGATAAGTCCCCGGGGCCCGGACCTCTAAGGGGCACGGAAAGAGGGGAGATAAAATCTAAAAATATTAATAAAGCAATTGATTAAATAACAGAGAGGAAATATAATTAATGAACATACATTGTATAGAGATTATCATAGTCAAACTGAAACAGATAAATATTATCTGCGGTCCACCAATGCCCAAGACCAACTGACAGATCTGGGAACCATTGTAATTGAAAGTCAGTTAGCCTGTACTTTAAATTTCATCAGAATCATTGTTATGAAAAGGCCAATGAATTCTACGTTTAGAGGCTTTATTCAACTAATTCAAACATAATTCATAATCGAGATTACATCTGAAACAACAGAAATAATAATTAAACTCAATGAAAACATAATAGCAGTTAGCAAAAGTAAGTGAAGTTAAATTTACAACATTCACCCCTCCCAAAAGGCAAAACAAATTTTCTCAAAAATTAATATGAGACGAATTACATTACAGTACACATCTTACAAATCTAAAATATGAGACGAATTACATTACAGTACATATCTTACAAATCTAAAATATCCGGCACTTTCCTGCGGCGCTGAGATCGACGTAACGGGATGTCTTCAGCATTGACTGGAACATCAACTGATGGACTACTGTTTTTGGTGATGTGTCGTTGCTCATCTTCCATACCTTTCTCCACATCCATGTGTACCGGGGAGTTCGGGCTTTTAGTTGACGGTAGATCCGGGGTATCGTTCTTTGTCGAAGTTTCTTGCCTTTGTTCATTGGATGTAGAGATCACAGGTTTTGCATCTGCATCCAAACGGACATTTTCTTGCGGGGCTGGTGCTAAATGCCTGACGGAAACCGTGGTCTCCCGTCCATCCTGTAGACGTACGTGCGCATATTGTGGATTAGCATCTAATATCTCTACTTCGTCGACCAATGGGTCGTCTTTATGATGACGTACGTGTCTTTTGAGGAGAGCCCTCCACGGTGAGACCAACCATGTTGGTATGGCACTGCCATAGGATGATCGACGAGGAAATCCAAAGAATCGTTCGTGAGGTGTCATATTAGTGGCAGTTGAGAGCAAGGATCGAACAGAATGTAAGGCGTCTGGGAGTACAGCTTCCCGTTGAGAGCTATCCAAATCTCGGGATTTCACAGCTAAAGATACGGCCTTCCAAATAATGCTATTATAGCGCTCGACTTGACCATTACCCTGTGGGTTGTATGCAGGGCCGGATTAAGACCTCTAGAGGCCCTAAGCACTTAAAAGATTTTGGTGCCCCATATATATGTAATTCAAAATATAAACAAAAATAAACCATAAATAAATTTTTTTTTTTTTGAAATGAAACAAAACTTACAGTAAGATGGAAAATAATGTTTATTTTTGTTCATTTATATTTGAAAAGTTTTCTCCTACTTTTTTTAATTGCAAAGTCTTTGATCAGATCCTCAAAACTAATCTTACGTAACACATCTGCTTCTATACTTAGTAGAGATAAGGCATCCAGCCTGCCTTGTTGCATAGTTGTTCTGTTGGTATTTTTAATATACTTCAACTGAGAAAATGAACGCTCAGCTGAGCAATTTGTGACCATTAATGTTAAAAATATACGAAAGGCAATTTCTACATTTGGGAAGGCACACTCAATATTGTCTTCTACAATTATTTTATAAAGTTCAGCATGACTGAATCTTGTTTTTACATTTTTTTTTGCACTGAACTTATGGCACACATATGAGTGAAACTGCTGAAGCTCAGCAGAGAAATTAGTGTTCAAGTCCTCTGGGTAAGCATCAATCATCTTTTTACAACCCTGAGAATACCTTTCAATTTCAGTAGATGATGAAGTGGTGACATTATGTGGCACATCACTTAGAAAAGAAAATCTCTCTGCTATTTCTTTGTATATCTCTCCTCTTCTTCTCATCTCAGTTTCAAGTTTGTCAACAATTGTGTAAAAGGTGGTGATAAGAAATTTATCTCTGGCATTCAGATATACTTCTGGTGCATCTCCGTCATTGGATACCTTCTTTCTGATACGTTTGCGAGTTTGAGCTGCCTTGTAATCAACATCTGGTAGCATTTCCTTTGTAGCTGCTTCATATCTTTCAAATTCATCTCGTGAAGTGCACAGTTGGTCAGCTAATGATCCATACAGATCTGCACATGTTTTTAAGTTCACATCCTTATTCTGTAGAACTTTGCTTACTCTATGAAAATTTTGCAAAATCTCATCCCAAAAATTCAACATAAAAACGAATTCTAGCTCTTGCATCTTATTTGCAATATTATTTGCTTCTCTTCTAGTGTCTCCCTTTTGTGACTGGTCTTCAGCTATACATTCTAACGCTTCTAAAATTTTAAGGAAAGATTTCAAAATTGCTGCTGTTGCCATAGCATGTGCCTCCCATCTGGTATCAGAGAGGGATTTTAAGACACTTTCATTTCCAATACAACCTTTAAGAATTTCTCACCTGCTGGTTGAGGCTAAAAAAAAGGTATAGAGCAACTGCACTGTAGAGAAGAAATTAACCGCCTCTTGACAGCAGTCAACAGCACTTCGGCCTACCAGATTTAGTGAATGGGCTGCACAGGGCACATATATAGCAAACTTGTTTGTTTCTAAAAATTTTTGCTGCATCCCCTTATAACGCCCAGACATGTTGGCAGCGTTGTCGTAAGATTGACCCCTACATTTTGAAAAGTTTAGCTTACAAACTTCACGTAAGTACTGCAACACCTGATTTGCCATTTCCTCACCAGTATGGCTTTTCATTTTCAGAAAGGTTAAAAAGCGTTCAATAGGCTGTCCATCTTTTAAGTACCTAAGTACAACACTTAACTGATCGATATGTGATAGATCTGGTGTTGAATCAACTGACAAACTAAAATAACCAGAAGATTTTACTTCGTCAACAATGAGTGCGTGGACCTTTTGAGCCATTAGTTGAATGAGTTCCTCACAGGTGGTTTTGGACAGGTAAGAAGGATTTCCTTTGCCAGAATTTCCATATTTCAAAATGTGACCTGCTAAAAATGGATCAAACCGGCTTATGAGCTCAAGCAGCCCTAAAAAATTCCCATTCTGCAATGATCCAAATCTTTCTTCTGTTCCTCGAAAAGACAAGCCACGTTCAGCTAACGTACAAATAACAGCTATGACACGCCTCAAGACATGTTCCCAGTAATCACACTCTTCCTGAATTTGTTTTTCCAACTGTTGTCCCAACCCCGCACCTTGTCTGCGAGTTAAGTATGTTAGCATAGAGTCTCGGTGAGTAGTGCTTTTTTCATGATGATCAATTACAATAGTATTTCGCCAGTCACTGAACCCTTCTCTTATAACAAAATGTGAGACATTTTTAGGAGCAAACAGTTTACAAACATAACAGTAAACTGATCCTGTTGATGGTGAATACAATAACCACTCTCTCTTGTATTTCTCACCATTGGCTTTTGTCCCAACGAAAGGTTTTTGTGAACAGTATCTTGCTGGTTTGCCACTACTGAAATGCCGGTAAGACTTGTCAAATGGCCCATTGTGGTGTTGACAGTCACTGGGTCCACAAGCAATCCAATAAGCCACATCATCAGCAGAGAAATCAAGCCACAACCCTGGATCTTTTGCTATATTTACTTCATCTTCTGCAGACTGATTCATTTCACCACCATCACCATGGTCCACTAAACTTTCATTTTCAGCAATTATTTCAACCCCAGAATGTCTTGTAAAGCAACTTGAATAAACATTTGCAGTAGAGGTATCAAGAGAATTTACAGGCAAAGTGAGATCAGTAGTGAGACATGTGGTAGATGAACCTGCTTGTGACACCTCGGTGATTCCAACGTCATCATATTTTGATTTTGAAGTGATCAAAGTGGTATTTGTGTCCACTTCTGATGACGGAGATTGGTTTTGATTCAGAATCGGTATATCATGTTGACGTTGTGGTCGTGGAACTTGTGTGAAGAAATCAGCAAAGCTGGGCACTTGCGGTTTTTTTTGCGGTACTGCGGTACTGCGGTACTACCGTGTTTGTCGGTACCGCGGAAAGTACCGCGGGAAATTTGAATGCGGTAGCGGTACTGCTGTACTTTCAGCGATCCTTTGCGGTACTGCGTTATGCGGTACCGGTTTGGTAGTGCGGTAGTACCGCAGTACCGCAGTACCGCAAAAAAAACCGCAAGTGCCCAGCTTTGGAAATCAGTCAGCTTTGCAGTCTTGGACTCTAAATCCAAAGTCTTCTCTTGTTTCTCTTTTGATAGTTTTCGCTTTTGTGCACCACTTAACTGAACACGTTTCATCTTGGTTCTTGGGGTCTGTAAAATACAGAAATAAAAAGAATATTTTATTTGTATATTATGTGGCAATCAACACAGTTACACATATCACAATCTTGGCTTTGTTCTTTTATTCTCAGAAAGACAAAATGGGAACCGTACACAACCAAAGTGGCAATTTAAATATAAGTGGCAATTAAATATAACTCAACCGAAATATCAACTCGAAATGTTGAATACAAATCAAATCGAAAGAAGGAACCAAAAGAAGGAACCGAAAGAAGGAACCGAAACCTATAAAATAAAAATACTTAACATTAGAATTAATAATACGCAATCTATAAAAATATCAATATTAACATTTCACTATTAACGAGCCACATTTTATATTTACATTTATTTATTTATTTAAAACACAATATTTAATTATAGGAAATATGAACATTTGCTTAGGGCCTAAATTGTCCTAACTACGTTTGATGTTATATATACATTACAAATTATTCACTCTGGTTATTACAATCTAAATTCTTTTATACTGTTATGACAATAGATAAATAAATTATAAAATAAAGATACGTGTATGATAAATATTGTTATATACAAATAAAGTACACTTCATAGACTTACCCTAGAGAAGAAGAGAGAGCAACAGATAAACTTCTTCAACGCTAATTAACTTAGGTCAGTATATCTTATTATTATAATGGCCGTGATAAAGATCACTTGATACAACAGCAATATAGAGAGTTTATAGTTTCTTTTATTTTAATATTAATTTATATTACAATTCTATAAACCTAAATCTTTCTGTAAAACAATACCAAATGATTATGTAAAATATATATATGCACAAATCACACGTTCAGAATAACTTCCTATAGCACACGAAAATATTTAATCTATGTATTTTTAATATGGCGCTCAAAGATTTGATATAAACAAAATAATAACGCAAAGCGTAAAGTGTGTGATTACAACGAAATATATTTATTCTCTCAAAAGGGTTGTTGTTCACTACAAATTCAAACAATGGAAAAAAATAAATACTATATATGAATATATATAATTCAGTTTTCAACAGCTTATAGGCTATAAGCCGCGATTATAATAGTATAATAAATCCATGGTAAATCCGACAATGGAAAATTTCTGTGGTGCCCCCCTTCCCTTGATGCCCTAAGCACGGGCTTATTTTGCTTAATGGTTAATCCGGCCCTGGTTGTATGGAGTGGTACGGCTGGTAGCCACTCTCCTCTCATGGAGGAATTTCCATAGTTCATGTGACATAAAGGAAGACCCCCAGTCACTATGCACGAATGCTGGCATGCCAAAAATGGAGAACAATTGGCATAAGGACTTGATGACCGAAGATGAAGATAGATCGGGGGAAGGGAAAGCAAAAGGAAACCGTGAGAATTCGTCAATGATTACGAGAAGGTACTTGTTACCAGTTGAAGAAGGCAGAGGACCTTTGAAATCAATATTGAGCCTCTCGAATGGTTGAGTTGCTTTAATTAGATGATCTGCTAGTGGTTTATAAAATCGAGGCTTGAGTTGCGCACATAGAGAGCAAGAAGCTGTCATTTTCTTTATATCATCCATTGAGTAAGGAAGATTGCAGCAACGGATGACATGAGCCATCCTAGTTACTCCAAGGTGAGAATCGTGCAATTGATATAATAGATCAGTTCCCGTAGCCGAATAATGACTGCGTGACAGTGCATCCGCGGCTACATTATCTCTACCAGGTCGGTAAACGATGTCGTAGCAGTAGGATGACAGTTCCAAGCGCCATCTCATTATCTTTTCATTCTTTATCTTTCCAGTCTCTCTGTTGTTGAACATAAATGCCACTGATTTTTGATCTATAACGAACTGAAAGTGATGCCCAAGGAGATAGCGCTTCCATTTCCGCAATGCCTCAACAATGGCATAAGCTTCTTTTTCTATGGCAGAGTGATGTTGCTCTGATTTTGAGAGCGTTCTGGAGAAGAATGCGACAGGCCGTCCCACTTGATTTAGAGTAGCGGCTATCGCATGTTCAGACGCATCAGTCTCAACAACGAATGGAGAAGTAGAGTCTATAGCCATCACCACTGCATTCTGTATGTCTTGCTTCAATGACTGAAATGCAGCATTTGCATTACTGGAAAGAGGGAATTCTGTAGATCGAGTGAGAGGATAAATCTTTTCCGAGAAATGAGGGATCCACTGTGAGTAGTAAGAGAACATGCCTAATGCTCGACGGAGCGACGGAAGGTCTGATGGGAGCGGTAGCTCCAGCAATGGTTTTATTCGTTCAGGATCTGGCTTCACAGTGCCCTTGCTAACATAATAACCAAAAAGATTGATTGATTGAGCAGAGAACACGCTTTTATCTGTATTAAATGTAAGGTTGTATTTCTTGGAAGCAGCGAGAAAACAATCAAGATTCCTGTCGTGCTCCTGCTGAGTACGGCCACAAATAATGACGTTATCAATATAGGCATAGGTAGCTCTTAGGTTTTCCTTAGCAATAACGTCATCGATAACACGCTGAAAACTCGCAACGCCATTGGTGACTCCAAAAAGTATTCTACGAAACTGGTACAGTCTTTGATTCGCTTCAAATGCAGTGTATATTCTTTCTTCTTCTTTGAGAGCTATCTGATGGTACGCACTTTTCAGGTCTAGAGTGCTGTAGAATCCATATTGGGAGATCTCTTTAACCATCTCATCAATGCGGGGCAATGGATAGGCATCGAGAAGAGTAAATCTGTTTATCGTCCGAGAATAATCGACAACCATTCTCTTTTTGTGTCGTTCGTTCGTTGTGACGAGAACCTGGGCACGCCATGGAGAAATGCTGGGTTCGATGATACCCTCCTTGAGAAGACGAGAGATTTCAGAATCTATGAATTTTGAATCTGATAGCGAATATCGTCGAGATTTATCTGCGATTGGTCGGCAGTCAGGCGTGAGGTAGGAAAATAGAGAGGGTGGAGGCACCGACGCGGCAGCAAGACTACATAATTTGAGTGGAGGATGTGCACCATTAAACGCTATTTCCACTCGTTCATGCTCACCCAAAACATCATGCTCCAGTATTACATTAGCGCATAGATGCTTTAAAGCAGTGAATTTGACGTCTTGAAAAACATGAGTATCGTACTCAAGTTGTGCATGACACACACCAGCGGCCCTCGCTGAAAATGCTGTAGAAGCCATGGAAATGCTATTGGAGCAGGGAAGCAATTGCAAAGAATTGTGCAGACAAAACTCTGTGCAGATGAAACTTTCCGAGCTTCCAGTGTCGACGAGAGCGTCGGCCGTTATGCCATTAATCTTTACTCGTAGGAGAGCTTTCGATAAACTGCCAGGAACTGATGCAGAAATTGTAACCAAATATGGAGCTGCCGCAGAGGTAGGTTTAGCAGCAGCAGATCGGCAGACTTTAGCGAAGTGTCCTTTTTTAGTGCACCGGCCACAAACAGCCTCTCGAGCAGGGCATTTGTTCCGAGGGTGTCGAGGAAATCCGCAGAAGTAGCACTTCTGCACTACAGCAGCTGACATGGCAGAATCTTCAGGAGCGTCCGACTCAACTGGACTGTATTCTGATCGGTTAGATAAAGACGTTTTTGGCTTGTTTTCTGATTCGGCCATGGCAACAACAGATGAATGATAAGTGGGATATGATTCGGCCTGTAGCTGTGCAGCGTCCAAGGCCCGAACCTGATCGTAGGCAGTTTAAAGATCTAAAGTTCTGTTTTCCAACAATCGCTGGCGAATCGCTGAGGATCGAAGTCCACTGATGAAGGAGTCACGAATGGAGTCATCACGACATTGCATTGCAGTACTGTCGCGAAAGTTGCAGTCACGACTGAGTTGTTTCAGTGCTTGGAGAAATGTATCGAGTGACTCCCCAGTCTCCTGTTTGCGGACTGCAAGCAAATGTCTAGCATAGTAGATTTCATTCTGAGGCTTTACGTAAATTCCTTCGAGGATAGCTATAGCGCCTTCATAGGTACTGCAGTCACCTATAAATTCATGGTGTAACATAGTTCACCAGAAGAGCCAATTTGTCCACAGTATTGTCAGCTAATGATGAGAGGAAGTTATTGAATGTGCGGAACCAGTGATTCCATTCCTTAGCTGCATTAACACAGTTGGAGTCTGTATTAAATCTTTCAGGCCTCAGAAATTTTTCCATGATATGAATGAGTTGAATAAATTGTTATGAAAAGGCCAATGAATTCTACGTTTAGAGGCTTTATTCAACTAATTCAAACATAATTCATAATCGAGATTACATCTGAAACAGAACAGAAATAATAATTAAACACAATGAAAACATAATAGCAGTTAGCAAAAGTAAGTAAAGTTAAATTTACAACAATCATTTACCACTTTGCTAGAGAGAAGGTAAAGTACACTTCTAATTATGGAAATCTTTCAGTAAACAATTGTCTTGCCTGCATGGACTGGTACTGCATTTGTAAATTGTATGGTGATAGAATTAATATAATTAATTCGAAAAATAAAATGGTCATTTCCCTCTGAGTTGTTTATTCATACTGTATGTTTTGAATAGTGACTTGGACATATAATCAGTTTGCTTGTTATGTACACAAAAAACATTCATAATAAAATACTGAGTAAACAGGGGGGCCCATATACCAATCCTTCCCTGGGGCCCGTGGCAGCTCTCGGCGGACCTGCATGCCACAGTCCATTTTGTCAGTTGTTAAAAATAAGAGTGCTAGTATCGGTGATAAGAATAATTATAGGCCAATAGCACTTGCAAATATACTTTCTAAGGTGTTACTATATGTTATCTACGAGTATAATAGGCGAAGTACTTTATACTTGCAGACTTATGACAATCAGTTTGTCTTTAGAATGAAACATGGCACTGACATGTGTAATTATATGTTAAAGGAAGCAGTCCTAAAGTATAAAATGTCAAATAGTAATGTATATTCCTGTTTTCTGGATGCATCAAAAGCATTTGATTGAGTTAACCATCACAAATCGTTTGTATGAAATTATTTAGATGTTAAAACGCAACCATGGACCAAAAAGATTTAGGTAATCTTTGGGTGTCCTCATATCTTCTTCTGCAGCATTATTAGTCCCATTTATATGGGGTCGCTGTTGCGGATACTTCTCCACTCAGCCCTATCCTGCGCCATCTCCTTGGTCAGGTTCTTCTCGTTCATGTCCATCCTGATGCGATCTCTCCACCTCATCCTCGGTCTTCCTCTCTTTCTCCTCCCGGGCACTTCCATAGATAACACCTTCCTCCCAACGTAGTTCTCGTCTCTTCTCATTACATGCCTGTTATTTTATTTTATTTGGTTGGGTTCAGAATCCCAACTGAGCCTTGAACGGCCAAGCTCTGAGGGGCTACTTCAACCTACAGCCCAAGTTAAGCTAGAATAAAACTTACAGACTTGGAGTTCCTATTAGGTCCTACCTCGGGGTTGCTGACTCGATGTGGGCCTACCTTAGGCCTCAGTTGCATAAAATTAAGATAAAAAACAAAAGGGCTCCACTGTTAATATAAACAAACCACAAATACAATTACATGCAAAATTAAGATACAATTGATCTCTGCAGATTGTCACACATCTACTAGCTGCACAGTAACTTTAAATCTTTGGAACCTGTGGATCATTCTTCAGTACCACTACCGTACTAATTTTAAGCAACATATGATTATCTCATCTCAAAATGTTTTACATGGATCTAGAGGATCTTAGTCGCTGCTTGTCTACTACTTATATATACACAGTGCCTTACATTAGTTTTGCAGACCCGAAGGATCAGGTTGTCTACTTTCTCATATGACTATATGTATTATAACCTGAATAATACAGCTCTACAATTAAGAGAAAAGGAGTAGGTGGGACTGTAAAGACTGTATAGAGCATTTGAATGTACACCCATTCAGGGTCTCCCATTTAAAGGTGTCTATGAGGCAAGTGACCATACTGAGTCTTTCATTCATCACAGTGCTATGGAGGGCACCGCTCGGCAGAGAAATCTCTTTAAATGGGGGGGGGGAGGTATAAAGACAGAGAGTATCCCCTAACCCAAGATGCTGCCTCCCTACAGCCCATCACTCTGTGTGGGTGATGAGATTTACCCAAATAAAAAATAAACTACTGTGTATATATATGTATATGTGGGAGGGGTTCACAAACCTCTTCTCCACACCATTACCAGTTCCAACTAAACGTCATTATCAGTGTTAGAAAATCTAGAAGAGGAAGAACCATTGTTGTCCCAAGGCGATATGATGACTAAGCTGATTGATGCAGCATTGCTTGTATATATTAAGTTAAGGTGTATATATATCCATCTCATAATTGTAAGGTTAGTGAAAAATTCACTTAATAAGAGCTAGCATTTTTGGGCTCTTGTGGCATCAGTGTTTGGGACGCTGGTGGCATCATTTTGGGGCGCTGCGCGTCTTTTCTACTCGTTTGTGGGATGTCGTACGTACAGGGTGTGGTCTTGTAGAGAGCTCTCTTGCAATTCAGTTTGGTTGTTTAGATACAAGATTGTTGCACCGTGCAATAGTCCAGGTTGCGTTGTTGTTGCAAGGTTGAGAAAGAAGACCATAAATAGTACCCTTTTTGTTTACATTAAAATTCATGTAACTAAGGTCTAAGGTAGGCCCGCATCGAGTCAGCAACCCTGAGGTTACCCTGAGGTAGGACCGAATAGGATCTCAAATCCGTAAGTTTTAATTTAGCTTAACTTGGGCTTCAGGTAGAACTGGCCCTTTAGAATTTGGCCGTTCACGGCTCAGCTGGGATTTTGAACCCGACAAATAAATAAAATAACAATCAGATACCTCTTTCAGTCATTAATTTATCTAGTTTATTCTTAAAAGTCTCCAAAGTACTGTATAGGAACTCACAACTTCTTCATCTAAGCTATTCCAGAATTTTACTACTCTACTTGAAAAAATATGTTGTACTAACTGTGATTTACATCTTTGCTGAAAAAGCTTAAGGCTATGGCCTCTTGTCCTATCATTGTGATCCTTTGTAAAAAGAGAGTGATCTATCATATCCAGTGCTGGGCACTTGCGCAAACACTTGCGCAAAACGCAAATTGCGCAATTGCGCAAGTGTGATTTCGGTTGCGCATTTGCGTTTGCGCCAATTCTTGCGCAAACTTGTGCGCAAACGTGAAAAAAAAAACAAATATTAAAAATAGTGGATTTAGCTCATAAACACGTGACTGCCAGACAGGTGGCGCCGCCAGACAGCAGTGAGCACTCAGTATACCAACAACGCTAGTGAAACACGTTTGTTTGATTAGTTGATTTTAATTTTATTTCAGAGTTCAAACTACTAACTACTCTAGTAACTTCTAGAAACTTCATAAGTCATAACTACTGTCTATAACTAGTGAACCATGGACAGCCTCAGACACCAGTCTCTGTCCAGCCCCACCTCTGCCCCCAGCCCGGCCGGCAGCGTGACCAGCCATGGCTCAGAGCCTCACCAGGAGGAAGAGGACCTCAACAACCCCTGGCCCCACCTGGACACCTTCTTTGGACCTTTGACCAGCAAGAAGAGGGTGGTTGAGAGGGGCAGGGTGGTCTACAGGGGCAGCATCATCTGTAAGAGGTGCAAGGCCAAGGTCAGCTTCAACACCATCAGCATGTACACCCTCAAGAGCCACTACCAGCATGTGAGTTTAAGTTTATTTATAAATTTAAAATTTTATAAAAACTTGATAAGTAGTTAACTTTAGAAATTATTATTTATTAAAATATAATTAAATATTAAATAATAAATTATACTTTGTCTCAATTCAAACACTTCTGTTGTATACCACTGCCATTACAATATAATTTATAATTTTTTTTTTCAAGGTTCACCCCAACCAGAGCAAAGACCTCCTCGCTGCCATCACTGGTGGGTCCAAGCGCGGCCGGTCCCTCTCTGGCGACACCAAGGACTCTGGCTCCAAGAGAATGTGCCAGGCCAGCATAGAGTCCTCCTTTGCTGGATCTGCCGCCTTCAACAATAGCAAGGCCCAGGACCTTTTGCACAGGTAAATAAATAATAATTATTAATCTTAATTTTATACACTAATAATAGAATAATTTAAATAATTTATTAAATATATCAAATATTTATATGATATAAAAATAAAAATTCATTGTAAAAATAAGATAAAGACTTTCCTTACAATCATACCTAATTTTTTGTAACTTATGTTTTAAAATACATTTATTGAAAATGTTCAAAATGAATTTAATTTTCAACTTCTCCACAGGTTCATGGTTGAAGAGATGTTGCCCGCCAAAACCACGGAGTCCCCATCTTTCACCAGGTTCCTCAAGTACCTGAACCCCAGCTTCAAGCTCCCCTCCAGGCGGACCTACATGAGGAACCTCAAGAAGAAGGCCGAGGCAGGGAAGACAGAGCTCACCTCCATCCTGGACGAGGTCAACTATGTGGCCACCGCCGCTGACTGCTGGACAGCCCACAACCGCTCCTTCCTGGGCATGACTGCCCACTGGATAGAGCCATCCAACCTCAAGAGGAAGAAGGCCGTCCTAACCTGCAGGGAGGTGCCTGTGGCGCACACCTATGACGTCCTTGGCAACACCATGCAGGACGTCCACCAGAAGTTTGATATTGAGGCCAAGGTGAGCAAAAAACAAAGCATGAAAGCAAGTACTTAACCATAACCATCTTTTACATGTTTTACAAACCGCACCTATTTTTTTTTTGGAAAACCCTGTATATATAAATAGTTTGCGTTTGCGCAAGCGCAAGTTTCGAGAAGTTTGCGCATTTGCGCTTGCGCAAGGTATGGGTTTGAGTTTGCGCATTTGCGCTTGCGCAAGTGAATTTTCGTTTGCGCTGCCCAGCACTGATTTCATATCACCTCGTAACCTTCTTCGCTTTAGGGAAAACATGTTTAGGTGCTCCAATCTCTCTTTGTAACTAAGATGTCTAATGCATGGTATCATCCTTGTGGCTCTCTTTTGTACTTTTTTCTAGTCTGTCTTTGTCTTGCCTAATTATTGTTTTCTGTGTAACAAGTCTTTACTAATTATTGTTTTCTGTGTTTCAGATCTATGCTATGTTTATGTTGAATAAAGCCTCAAATTGGCCTTTACTTTATCTCTAGCCCGCTAACAAACGCGGCACCACAATTTATTCAACATTTCAATCAGCCATTCAGTCGGCCTTTCAGATACAGCAAGCAAATATTCATCCAGTAATCTTACTATATCATGGAGAAGGTGATTCGCCCGGATAAATTTATTACTTCTCCGAATTCTCCCCAAGCTGGGAAACTATGGAAATTATGGTCGCGCGGATTCAAATATTTCTTGAGTACTATCGCCGAACACAACCCCAATAAATTGGAGGTTCTATTCATACATATCGGCCCCGATGTCGCTGATATCATTCAAGACTGCTCTACTTATGAGGATGCCATGGCAGCCTTAGAGGCCACCTACGTCAAGAAGCCAAACGAGGTATGCGCTCGCCACCTGTTGTCCACCCGTCACCAAAAGCCCGAGGAAACCCTCGATGAGTACTTGCAAATTCTTCAACAACTAGCCAATGACTGCAACTTCAAATCGGTTTCCGCCGACGAAAACAGGAGTTCATCTGTGAGAGACGCTTTCATCCGAGGAATTAGAGATAGCGCCATCCGTACCCGCTTACTCGAAAATGACACACTCTCACTGGAAAAGGCTATCGTCCAGGCTCGAACATTAGATCAGGCCCAGAAAAACTCAGAATCGTACCTCACTCATTACGGTGCTGTTGCAGCCACTGGCTCTCGCCACGAACCGTCGCCGACTACTGACTCTGCCCGGCCTGCCTGCGTCCAAGAAGACGATCTCCCAAACTCTTCAGCCGCTACGAATTTCGACAACAAAGCCGCTCTGTGCTTCTTCTGCGGGTCTCGACGCCACCCACGAAGCAGGTGTCCAGCAAAGGATTCTATCTGTGCGAAATGTGAAAAGACCGGCCACTGGGCCAAAGTCTGCCGCTCAAGTACTTCCTCGGCACGTCAAAAACAGGATAAAACCACAGCGTCTCATTCAGCCGCAGCATTAGCGACCATTAGTACCACTCTATCGTGTAGCTCCTCCATGCCTACCAACTCAACAGTCGATATCCTCGTCAACGGCCGTTCGTGTCTCGCCTTGTTGGATACTGGCAGCTCGGACAACTTCATTCGTGAGGATCTAGCCAAACACTTAGAGCTGCCCATTCTTCCGCACTCGGGCGTCGTATCAATGGCTTCGCCTAATCTATCCGCAGCCATCTCAGGTCGATGTACAGTGAAGGTTACGATGGGAGACCGCGACTACGAAAAGCTCGAACTATCCGTCTTGTCGGATCTGTGCGCTGACATAATACTCGGTACCCCATTCTTAATCAGACACAAGGAATTGAACATCAATTTCGGAGGTCCGGAGCCAGCACTCCATATATGCGGCCTTACTCGATCAAGAATTTCAGCCCCACCACTATTCGGCAACTTAACTGCCGATTGTCGTCCCATCGCCACGAAGTCCAGACGATTTTGCTCTGAGGACAAAATTTTCATTGGGAAAGAAATCGAAAAGCTACTCAGGGATGAGATAATTGAACCCAGTAACTCACCCTGGCGTGCTCAAGTAGTCATCACATCTACCGAAACAAAAAAAAAAAACGCATGGTAATCGATTTCTCTCAAACCGTCAACCGATTTACCATGCTAGATGCATATCCTCTTCCGCGAATCGATGATATAGCCAACAAAGTCTCACAACACAAATACTACAGCGTAATTGATCTGTCAAGCGCATACTACCAGGTAGAAATCGATCCGTCTGAACGACCTTTCACAGCATTCGAGGCTGACGGAAATCTATACCAATTCAGAAGGATCCCTATGGGAGTAACTAACGGAGCCGCGGCCTTCCAGCGCGTCATGAACGAATTCATATCCTCGAACAACTTATCATCAACATACGCCTACCTCGACGATCTCACCATCTGCGGAACCACTTGGGAAGAGCACGATGAGAACCTTCGACATTTCTGGGAAGCCGCTAAACGAGTAAATCTGAGTCTAAACAAGGAAAAATGCAAGCTTTCGATGACATCAGTGCACCTGCTCGGATATTCTATCTCTCATGGCGTATTGCGGCCCGATCCCGAACGCCTCCGGCCACTACAAGAACTTCAAACTCCTCGCAACAAGTCGTCTCTACAACGCGTAATCGGACTATTCGCATACTATGCTAAATGGATTCAGAACTATTCCCTCAAGATCAAACCTCTGCTCAACGTTTCATCATTCCCATTAACTCGCGAGGAAGTATCAACGATCCAAACACTCAAAGATGATATCTCGAAAGCTGTCGTCGGTTCAATCGATGAAGAACTGCCGTTCACTGTGGAGACGGACGCTTCCTCTTCAGCAATCGGAGCCACCCTCACCCAGAACGGCCGCCCGGTGGCGTTCTTTTCTCGCGCTCTGAATAACACAGAACGTCGCCATCACATCGTTGAAAAGGAGGCATACGCTGTAATCGAATCCATTCGCAAGTGGAAGCACTTCTTAGCTTATCGACACTTTACTGTCGTCACCGACCAGCGGAGCGTATCTTTCATGTTCGATGGAAAAGCTACTGGTCGTATTAAGAACGATAAGATTCTCCGTTGGCGTGTAGAACTAGCCGGCTACTCATTCACAATAAAATACAGACCGGGCCCCGAGAACCGAGCCGCAGACGCATTGTCGCGATCCTTTTGCGCTGCTACTCCAAGAATATCCCTCGCCCAGCTGCATGTTAATCTGATACACCCAGGAGTCCGCCGAATGACTCATTTTGTGAGAGCTAGGAACCTACCATTCTCAGTGGATGACATCAAACGAGTTACGTCGGAATGCCAAACATGCGCTAAATGTAAGCCACAGTACTATAAACCAGAAGTTAGTCACTTAATACGGGCCATGTCCCCGTTTGACCGACTTAACATCGACTTTAAAGGCCCGCTTCCGAGCGCAACTTCGCGACCTTACATCCTAACAGTAATCGACGAGTATTCACGCTTTCCTTTTGCCTTCCCGTGCCGTGATACGAACACGTCAACCGTTATCGCCCGTCTCACCGAGTTATTTTCTACCTTCGGAACTCCTCTTACATCCACACAGATCGAGGGACATCGTTTATGTCTTCGGAACTAAAACTGTTCCTAACTAAACATGGTATCGCGACTAGTCGCACAACGCCGTATCACCCCCAAGGAAACGGGCAATGCGAACGTTACAATGGAATCATCATGAACACCATCAAACTAGCCATAGAAGATCGCGGGTTGCCGATGTCGCAATGGGAGTCCGTCCTACCAGACGCGCTGCACTCGATTAGATCGCTGCTGTGTACGGCCACGAACGAAACTCCTCACGAGCGTCTATTCACGCACCCGCGGCGTACTTCTACCGGTTCTGCACTACCGACGTGGCTGTCTTCTCCGGGAACTGTACTCCTTCGCCAATTCATTCGCCGATCCAAGAACGACCCCCTCGTCGAGGAAGTTGAGTTAATTGAGGCAAACCCCAACTACGCGTTTATACGGCATCCGAATGGGAGAGAAGATACCGTATCCATCAGGGACCTGGCACCGGCGGGACGTAGCAATACGGATGACACGAATCACTATGAACCCCCGTACCCAGTCCGCCAATCAATTCCACCCGCTAACGGACGACTCAGAACCCGCTGAGATCCGCCGACACACGGTCCCAACAGCTCCCGTCGAAGCGACTCCAGTCGAAGTCGAGAGAGGCCCACCTGTGTCAGTAACCTCCGAGACGAGTCCCCCTCTGAGAAGAAGCACTCGAATCAGATACCCAGCTCAACGCCTAAACTTGTAGACTCTTCTTTCTTCCAAAATATCTTGAACTTGTCGTTTTGTTTCTTACCGTGCAATGTATCACGTATTATAAAAGAAGAGAGGAATGTAATGAGTCTTTACTAATTATTGTTTTCTGTGTAACAAGTCTTTACTAATTATTGTTTTCTGTGTTTCAGATCTATGCTATGTTTATGTTGAATAAAGCCTCAAATTGGCCTTTACTTTATCTCTAGCCCGCTAACAAACGCGGCACCACAAATACTCAAGAAGATGCCTCACGTATGAAGTGTAGAGCCTACTTATAATTTTTGGTGATTCACATTCTATATGTTTTTGCATTAGGTTCAATCTAGCACTAGCCTTATTTCTAATTTCAATACAATTTAAGGTTTCAATAGGTTTAAGATTATGATTCACAATGACTTCCAAATCTCTTTCCTTTTTTTCTTTATTTATCCAGTTTTCATCCATGTTATACTCAAATTCTGGATTGTTATGACCAACATACATAACTTTACACTTTTCCACATTAAATTTCATCTCCCACATATCTGCCCAAGCAACTACTCTATCAATGTCCTTTTGCATTTTCATGGCACCTGTTAAAGATCTTACATTTTGTCCCAATTTTGTATCATCTGCAAATGTTGAAGTTTTACTAGTTAGACCCTTTTCCAAGTCATTAATATAAATAATAAAAAGTAGAGGTCCAAATACGGACCTGTGGACTCCACTCAGAACAGGGCTCCATGTAGACCTAGTCCCATTTAATCTTGTATCTAAACAACCAAACTGAATTGCAAGAGAGTAGAAAGGAGTAGAAAGGAGTAGAAAGGACGGGCCAGTGCCCCAAAAAAATGATGCCACAAGAGTGCCCAAACAATGATGCCAAAAGAGCCCAAAAATGCTAGCTCTAAATTAAGTGAATTTTTCACTAACCTTACAATTATGAGATGGATATATGTACACCTTAACTTAACTTAATATATAGAACAGAAGCAATGCTGCATCAATCAGCTTAGTCATTATATCGCCTTGGGACAACAATGGCTCTTCCTCTTCTAGATTTTCTAACAATGCCCATACCATGCCATTCTTCTCTCTTGAGCCTTATTTGAAATTTCGGTACCTTTCACCACCCCCCTGACTCTGGTTCCTTATCCTGTCTCTTCTAGCTACACCCCTCGATATTGTCCGCATGTCATCCTTTGGTTTTGGCAATAAATTTTACGGCCGGATGCCCTTCCTGACGCCAACCCTCCTATATATACTGTATCTAAAACGATAATTTCTTTCAGGAATTGTCTTGCACAAAATGTTACATCACAAATATATTCAGCCTATTTCTATCATAACATACCTAAAGTTTAAAATTCCTTTCAGAGGAGAGGGCGACAGTTTGGAGATTTTGAGTGTCCTCATACGGATGATTGTAAAGCAGATCAACCAACCAACCAATTTCATGACTCAGTAATAGAAAAGAGTTACAACAAACTGGTTGTTGGTAAGGCATTCTGGAAAGGCTTGGCGCTGCCATCAATACTATATGGAACAAATATTATAGAACTAAACAAAACAGAAATTCAACAGCTACAGAAATATGAGAATGGAGTATACAGAACAATACTATCAGCAGGAAGAAGCGTGGCTGTGAGTGGTTTGAGGGGAGAAATAGGAGCATCAATGATGAGAACGAGAATAATGAAAGGAAAGCTCAACTGTGTAAAAAGTATTTTGAAAAATTGCACAGGAAGGTTGGTAGGTGAAATATTTAGTAAAGTAAAAGAAGAAACAAGAGGGAAGTGGATGAAGGAGGTTGAGGGATATATGATTGACTTGAGAATAAATATAAAATACCTAAAAGATTGCAAAAAACAGGAACTGGCAAACAAAATACGTACCTGGGATGAAGACCAATGGAGGAAAGATATGGCTGGAAAGGAAAGTTTAAAATTATATCGGAAATGGAAAAGAAGCTTTGGAGGCACGGAGGATATATATGATAACACCGCAGCCTCAACCATATTGTACAGATATAGGGCAAATAATTTGGAACTTAATGACAGAAATAGATATATGGGAGGGGACACCAAATGCCCCATGTGTGCATACGAAAAAGAAGACCTGGAGCATTTCTTGTTGGACTGTAGTGCATACAGGGAGGAGAGAGTAAAAGCCATCGAATTACAACAGCCGTTTAAGGCAGACAAAGAGGAGAGTATTGGGCGGGGTTATCTTTGGGAAGGAAAATATAGACCACAAAAAACAGAAAATATATAAATTCTGGAAAATACGATATCAAATGGTTAGAGCACAGCACAGAGGATGAAGACATCAGGAGGCGCCGTTGAAAAGGCTTAGGCCTCCGACTTTTCATCGTATCGTATAAAACACCAGTCAACAGATGTGTGACGTCATGATCTAAGTTGTTCGTGGCAAAGGTTTCGCTTGAGAGTTGAGGGCCTCCTAAATTTTCATGTGTGAAATTTCCAAGTTGTAGTGATTGAAGTCCGAAGGAAAATTTGTTGTTTGCCGATGTTCCTCGATACTACAATCAGTCAGTCATAATTCATGTCTATCATTTGACTATTAATGGTTGAATTTACAGTTTTACTCGTTTAGACCTGTTCTGTGATTGGATACTTTTCCGAATGGCTTCAAAAAATCATACTGCAAACTTATTAGATATTCAGGTACCTAATTTACATTAATATACTTCCTTTGTAAGTAATTTTAAGCAGTTAGATAAGCCTATGGTATACCTAAGTTGGTAATTATTCGCTTTTTGACCCAGTCTCTCTTTATAATGAGAGCAAACTTTTCTGGTCAATTTTGAGGTGTTCTGCACGAATCTGCCATCCGTTTCCTGTGCAAATGCGTAGTTTTCGAGATATCGTCATCTCGAAAACTAGGCATTTGGGTTATTATATAGAAAACGGCGCAACCCGAAGTATGATGTAAAAAACATTTTATTAGGTCAATTTCGATGTGCTGAAGCCAAATCTGTTAACCATTTGGTGTGCAAATTACATTTTTACAGATTATAAATAAAATTATAAATTTTTGAAGTTCATTCATTTGCCCATCATTTATGTTTTGGTTCCAATAATTTTGGTAATTTTTTACTATCACTCCGGTCTCTTCAATTCCCATAATTTATAGATCAATGGATTCGTTATTACACCAGGAATGCGATTTGGATAGTCTCAAGTGAGGGAACTGACCCAAAACTAAGTTAGGACACGGTTTGTTTTGGGGTATAAGTGTGAAAAAATACCCTAAAATGCGGGTAATTCCTTCAGTAGAGACTACCTACGGCGCATTCGCGATGTAAAAACGAATCCATTGATATATAAATTATGGAAATTGTAGAAACAGCCAACATGAGTGACCTAAAAGGTATATATATACATTTATATATATGTAGTAAAATGAACACTGTATATATTCACTGGGATCTTTTCCGTTTGACTGCCGCCATTGAAACATAATTAAACTCCAGCCTTCTTTAGTTAGCTTTATAAGGCTAACTAACAAAAATATCACGACCTAACCTAACCAATCATCAAGGTCGTACAGTTGACCTAACGATTGGTTAGGTTAGGTCATGATATTTTCGTTAGTTAGCCTTATAAGGCTAAGTAAAGAAGGCTGGGGGCACTCACCTCTTGTGTTTCAATGGCAGCAGTCAAACGGAAAAGATCCATTCACTGTATATATTATATATACCGTAAAACTAAACACTACTAACCTAACCTAACCTACCTAACCTTGCGTGTTCCCCTTCTCCGTTTCTTATCACGCACACGACCTATGGCAACGAAATGCTTTTCTGTTTTTATCGAACACACACTTATTACCACAAACAGTATCTTCCTTGTTTTTCTTAGGGCAAATAAATTCTTTTAGCAATACACTGTGTTCTACATAAAAATTAAATGCAGCCTCTTCATCATCAAAAAATTTGCATGAAGCTAAACACACTGAATAATTACAACCATCGCAAACCAACGCCATCGTGACACTAAAATCTTATGAGTTCAGGTCAAACCACCCAATTTTGTTAGCGGTACCTTCCTAACCTTTGTGGGATCAGCCATTTTATCACTCCCAAAAACATGATCCGCGATTTTATCGCTCAAAAAAAAATTTATTAACATTAATTTTATAGCTTTAATCGGCATTTGCCTTCATATTATACTTAATAAAAGTTGTTTAAAAAAATGTAAAGAGTCTTATGGTAAACATTATTTTCAGTTTCCAGAGACCGGACTGATAGTAAAAAATTACCATAATTTTGCTCCACGAGTCAAAGTAGGGTTATTATATAGAAAATGGCGCAACCCGAAGTATGATGTAAAAAATATTTTATTAGGTCAATTTCGATGTGCTGAAGCCAAATCTGTTAATCATTTGGTGTGCAAATTACATTTTTACAGATTATAAATAAAATTATAAATTTTTGAAGTTCATTCATTTGCCCATCATTTATGTTTTGGTTCCAATAATTTTGCTCCGCGAGTCAAAGTAGTTCTTAACAGAAGCAATTTTATAACCCTTTTAAAATGCGCCCTTTTAATGTTTGTATAGCAATGGAGTGTGAAGGGTGTTGTTCTATTAGATACATTGAAGCTATTGTAAAGTGTTACGAAAATGATGATGAAGCAATTCTATTTTTCCAAAAATATGGTGTTTTGCTTTCTGAGTTGTCATGCCCAACGTGTGGTTATTTTACTCTTAGGTTAGGTTAGTTTTGTTTTCATGTGCTTGTTAGCCATTTTTTAGGCAAATGCTTCAAAATAAGAGTAAAATATAAATAACATTTACTCTAATTTGAAGCATTTGCACACCAAATGGTTAACAGATTTGGCTTCAGCACATCGAAATTGACCTAATAAAATATTTTTTTACATCATACTTCGGGTTGCGCCATTTTCTATATAATTACCGGCATTTGCATAGGAAACGGATGGCAGATTTGTGCAAAACACCTCAAAATCAACCAGAAAAGTTTGCATTCGTGATAAACATAACCTAACCTACCGTAACTTAACTTAACCTAATAACCTAACCTAACCAGTCACCTTATTTTGGAGGATATAGTTCTGCAATTGCAGTAAGGAAGTGATGCAGAACTGTAGAATCATCAGGATGTTCTGCCAGGAACAAGTATCGTGCAAAATATTTCCGGTAATAAAACCCACGATTTCACATCCTTCCACAAGCATTCAATGTTTTGCGTGTGGATGGTGTGGTCTTGGCGATCCACAAAATTTTCACTGTGATTAATTTGCTTATGCGTGTAGCCCTATCTTCATCGAGGCCAACAAGGTGGATTAGGTCTTCAAAATCAAGTTCACAAGATTGACACATCATGGTTCTAGAACGAAAATCACCAAATTAATGAGTAACAGAAAGAGAAGTAGGTAAAATCAAGAAAAAGTAGCCAAAAATAAACAAAGTAACCTATAGTTGAATGAAAATCTCCCAAAAAGGTGCAAAAATAAACAAATTAACCGAAATTTATATACATATATATTAGAAAGTAGAAAATATTTTTTTTATAAAAAAATACATTTTATACAAATTTGTACAAGATAATATATATATTTTCTTATTCAGTTTTGATTGGTTATTCAATATATATTGCTGTTATAGCTGGGTGTGACTGGGTCAAAAAACGAATAATAACCCCTAAGTTACCTTAAATTCATATCCTGATTCATCAAATGGTAAAGCAACCCAGACTGTAGAATCTGCTCAAATTTTCCAAACCGTGGTGCGAGGATTTTGGTAATTATATATCAAGGTAATCCAAGTCATGAGTTAATTTTGGTAATGGTTCAGAATACGGGCGCCACTTGCAAAATTTCGAAAAATACCATACAGACAAAGTTGTTTTTTTCATTAAAATACGTTGATTGCATGTGTCGCATAGTAAAAAAAATGAAGTTAGAAAATTACTAAAAATGTGCATAACTTAACATGTTATTACATTAAATTATACAAATGCGACATATGCAATCAACGTATTTTAATGAGAGAAATAACTTTGTCTATATGGTATTTTTCAAAATTTTGCTTAATTAAGTGGTGCCCATATTCTGAACCATTACCTTAATTTTAATAATAATAGTGACTATTTTCACCATGCAGTGAAAATAGTCATGGAAGCTATTTTCACTGTATGGTGAAAATAGTCTTAGGTTTAGGGTTGCCAGGTCAGATGGTTTCCAAATCCCGAGATTTTACCTACAAAGCTCATCATTATTTGTTTATGTAGCTAAACAGATACCTATATAAACTTCCTCATTTTCTACACAAAATTAATTAAGAAAAAATATATACATAACCAGCTTAGTTTCTTATTTCCGTATAACTAATACCTCTTACAACTTACAAATGGTTAAAAAAATAACAGCCATCATTTCATAAGAGCTTTGTAATAATAAGTGTCTTACCTACTAGAATAGAACAATTAGAGGTAAATATTCAATTTTATTCCCAGTCTGGTTTTATGAGAGCAAACTTTTCTAGTCAATTTTGAGGTGCTTTGCACGAATTTGCCATTGGACACACACACACACACACACACACACACACACACACACACACACACACACACATTTCTCAATATGCATGAAGGGTGTCTGTATGAGAAATTTGTATATACTGAATTTTGTATATAGTGAAAACTATTAATACATGGTGTCAGTGGGGATATATACAAGTAAGTTATGGTTTCGTGACTCACAAAATTGTATTGTAGAAAGTATAAATTAAAATAGTTACATAATACGTACAGTTGTGCGCAACACCTGGCATATGTTTGTTGTGTGTACTACAAATGGTGGTAGCATTTTATGAATGACTGTTTAGTGAGTGAGTACTGATTGGTTGGCTGACTCGTTGCCAAATATCTTCAAAACATACTAATTATTTCCATTCATCACTCTGGTTTACATATTACTAAAGAAACAAATGAATAATTAAATATAAATTTGAGAAGGGGATGTATATTAACAATGAAGTAAATAAAAAATGGTCTTTTAAAAACTAAGAAAAAAAACCTTTGGATGTGACAACAGTGTTCATGGTATTGAAAAGCCTGGCAGCCTGAATGAACAGAGAGGTTGGTAGGCATTATTGCACCCTGAGCAAATTTCAAATTGATTGATTGATTTATTTATTTACATTTAATATTGAACATAGATTCAGATATTATTTTGTTATAACAAAGGCAGCAAAAGCCTGATATATATGGGTAATTCTACGAGAAATAGACAAATGAAGTACACGGTAACCTCTTCAAAATTCATGAAACTTGGTGTGAGGGTTGGTTTAGGTCCAACTTACAAATTTCTGAATTTTTTTGAAAATTGGTCAAGTTGGTCAAATTTTATGGCTTGACCAAATTTTGGTCAAATGAAAAAACCAATAATTTTCAAACGTTAAATCTCAGCTCCTAATTGTGGTAGTGTTGTAAGTCTTAAATGATAAAATATGTAAAATTAACTGTAGTTTCTAAATATGTATCATTTTTTTTAGGGTAACAAAAATAAAATTATGATTTTTTGGAAAAAGTCTTTTTTTTTTTGCGATTTGGCAGCGAAGATATCATTTTTCGAAAAAAAGACCAGGAATAAAAAATGTTTATTTGATGTATGTACACCATAATAAGTAATAAAAAGTCAGCTTATCGACGATTATTATGAAAAAAAAATGCCAAAAAAAAATCCTCCAAATTTTAATAATTTTTTGCTTTCTTTCCAGATTTTCAGTATATACCTAATTTTCTAGTATACGTAAATTTACCTAACCCTTAAAATGCCTCAAAACACAAAATTTTGTTGCGACCCTATGAAAAAACACTCAAGAAGAATTTTCTGTAATATCAAAAAAGTAAACTCTGCCATGGCAGCTGCAAGCTATGGAATTTTGGAAGAAAATCAATTACTATGCAGCAATTGCTATATCACAATTAAAAAGAAGCCAATTGTATTAGAACATGTTCAACGTTCATCCAGAGAGCCGGAACCTGCACCAATACCTGAGCCAGACATACTTAATGAATGTATGGAGCGAAGCAGTAGCGATTCCACAAATCCACCACCATTGGAAGAATTTGTCGTTCAAGACAGGCAATTCAATAAAGATTTGCTCAGCAACAATATTTTACCTTTATTTGATGAAATCCCTATTAAAACAGGTAATAAAACAATAGAGACTCCATTCAGGACATTTGTTTCTTAATGCCAAATTCGTAGTTTTCTGTTTTTAAATATTAGCATCAGCACTTGAATACATATATACAAAATATTTGATATTTGATTATTTCACGCAACTTAAATTTATGAATTTGTTTTACAGCTGGATTGAAGCCGGGACAAAAACAGATAAAGGCTTCTACGAAATTCAGATCGACAACGGAAAAGGTTAAACGAAGTTTTGAAGCTGCTTATGGGGCTCCTATTGACTATTCTGAAGCTGGTCCATCCAAAAAAAGTTGTTTGGAAGATGATTTAGAGAGGCAAGACTACTATTCGGACATAGTTATTGAAATTTGACATTTTAAATTAAATTTAATACAGTCATCGAAGTATATACTAAATTAAGTTTTATCTGTTTACATTTTTATAATCGGACAATATAAATATAATACATATATTTTATGAAAAGTTTAATTAAAAATATACTAATTAAACTTAATGTCAAATACACTTTATTTCAGGTATCAAAAGGTTATGGAAGAATTAAAGGAGAAATTTCAAGCAAGTAACGATCGCAATCTTAGGTTACAAATACTATCATTGTATCCCTATCTCATTGAAAAAACTGCTGACTTCTTTGAAGCAACAAAGTATATGGTGCGTAAGAGCCGCAATTTTCAAAAACAGTGTGGGATTCTTCCTAACATTCCAAACATGATGAAAGGGAAGGTCGTCACAGCTGAAATGAAAAAAATCATTCAGGAGTTTTATGAAAATGACGAATATAGTAGGATGTGCCCGGGAATCAAAGAGTATAAGTTTGCAATAAATGAAGAGGGTGAAAAAAAAAAAACAAAAAAGACTGGTATTGTGTAACTTGAAAGAGTTATATGCTGAATATGCTAAAAATGATGAAAATCCCAAAATAGGCTTTAGTACCTTTGCTCATCTTCTACCAGCATGGTGCGTGCTTGCGGGACAAAGCGGAACTCAGTGTCTGCGTATGTATGCATCACCAAAATCCGAAACTACAAATATCAGCATTAGGCATTAAAGATTTAGACTACAAAAAATTAATGTCTTTATCCGTCTGCGGCATGGACAATGAAGATTGTATGATGCACCGATGCAAAAGATGCCCGCGAGAGGTCGGAATCAAAAATTATTTGGGAAGTTTGGACTTCATGTCGATGGAAGAGAGAAAATATAAACAATGGGTGTCTGTTGATCACTGTATGTTAAAAGATATCACCGAAACTCCAGAGGAATACGTGGAATTGCTCACCAAAAAAATTGCACAACTGACAAGACACCACTTCACGAATAAATGTCAGTCGAGTTACTTCAAAAATCTAAAAGAAACTCTGCCCGAAAATGAAGGTGTTTTGGTGGGTGATTTCATGGAAAACTTCTCATTCATCGTACAAGATTGTGTCCAGGGGTTTCATTGGGAGAACTCGCAATGTACAGTGCACCCATTCGTTTATTATTCCAAAAACAATGCAGGAAAACTAATTTGCAAAAGTTACTGCTTCGTTTCAAACTGTCGCAGGCATGATACAATTCTGATTCATAGTTTTCTCAAAAAATTAATCCTGTGCATCCAACAAAATTCAAACCTAACTAAAATTCATTATTTCACAGATGGATGCGCGGCTCAGTATAAGAATAAAACAAATTTTCTAAATTTATGCCATCATTTCGAAGACTTCAAAATTCATGCTGAGAGGGGTTCCAGCATAGGTGAATCAGTACTTAACACCCGACCATCTCAGATCTTGCTTATTTTTTGGTGTATAAGGTACGTTTGTGCAAGAAAGCCAGCTGTGAAAGTTTCAGCTTTCTACGACCATTACTTCACGAGTTATGAAGGTCAGAAAAATCAAGGTTAAGGTCAAAATAGCTTAAGGTCGGCATCTTTGGATGCACCTCACACATTCACTAATTATCGTAACCATATGAAACTATATGTTTTTGGACTTAGAATGAGCTGTAGAATCCAAAAACGCAACGAAATCAGCAATAGGAGAACAAATAAAAATGTTCACCCTTTTTCAAGGAATGAATTGACCTTTGACCTTGAAGTTCACACATTTTGGGGAAACATTTCTTTACACAAAATGAAGTTCCACCATTGCACTTTTAATATAAACAATAAAAATGTATCTTATTCACCATCTATACTGTCTTAAAGAATTTTTCAAATTGGCTATTTTTCAAATTTCTGGCAAAATCGCCATATGTATAGGCATATATGTACTGTACTGTTAAATAATATATTTTGTGAACATAAATTAATTACTTATTTTATGCCTTTCTTACAGATAAACAAGATGGGTAGAAAAGTTTGTGCTGATCCTCTTAGAAAACATAAGAAGATGATCGAAAAAGCACTTGTGCCAGTCCGTAATACACTGCAAGGAATTCACGGATTAATATATGGAGATTACATTTGTAAAAATTATGTTAATGATATCAATAAAATCAAAGCTGAAGACAAAAAAGTCTCTGATATTGTCTCAGATTCGAACTCAGACACTGATGCCACTGCCACAGAAAAATGTTCCTCTGCCTATGGGTGTACTACTGAAATAATGTTTGAAGATTTCCAAGGAGATTTAGACAATTCTTCCAATGCTGAATGTGACACCAGTGAAGACAAGTAAGTTTAAGTATTTTTAAAGTGTTAATTTATGTAGATATTATAGCAACAAAACATCAATATATATAACTACATGTATGAACATTACAACCTTTATATATTTGACAAATTCAGATGTATGCATATCAATTTATATAATGAAGATCAATACAGTTATGATTATATATACGGTATTTACCAAATTCATATGTAATGTACATGTACATCTATACTCTATAGGCCTACAGTTGATTAAAAAAAGTTATAACAATTTATTTTATTTGTTTTTCAGAGGGTCTGTCACGAAAAGGGAGATCTTCAAAGGCTGAAACAAAATTTGAAATGGCATCAACATCCCTGAAGAGAAAGCTAGAAACTTCATATGACAAGTTTTACACAAGAAAGTGAAGAAAAGCAATCTAAAATGGATGACAATAATTTGTGAGTACTGTATATATATCTGTAGTACCTTCATTAAAGTATACTAAGCCTATATATAGATCATATGTTTGCATATAAATTTACTCAAACATGTATATCATTTTCGCAGGCATGCAGGAGTGATGCAAGCACTCAAGAATGCCTTCAGTGAGACGACTGACTACAAGAGGAAGATTCAAATACTAACACTCTCACCATACACCATTCACAGAACAGCATCTTTCTTCAATGCATCTACAAGAATGGTTTCAACCAGCCGCAAAATAAAGAAAGAACATGGCATATTACCAGAAGTTCCACATATTAGCAAAGGTCGGGTTATAACAAAGAAAGAGAAGGAAGCAGTGTGCACTTGCTATGAATCAGATGAAATAAGCAGAATATGTCCAGGCAAGAAGGATTGTCTATCAATTAGGAATCATGAAGGAGAGAAGCAACTACAGCAGAAACGATTGGTGCTTGGTAATTTACGTGAGATTTTCGCTGTTTTCAAGGCAAATGACATTAATCCAAAAATAGGTTTCTCATCATTTGCTGCATTGAGACCCAAGTGGTGTGTCTTGGCAGGAGCTGGAGGAAAACACACTGTGTGTACCTACCACCAAAATCCCAAACTTCAGCTATCAGCTTTGGGGGAAAAACAACTATCATATAAATACCTCATTCTCTATGCAGTTTGTGACAGTGAAAAGGAAGAGTGTATGCTACAAAAATGTGCATTGTGTCCAGGAGAAGAAGGTGTTATTGCATTCCTTGAAGGATTGGAATCTGTTCAGGATGCAGTCGGCACCATAATTACATACAAGCAGTGGACTTCCACGGATCGGACAACCCTTATTAACATCGGTGAATCCCTTGAAAACTTCATTAAGTCTTTGGCAACTAGAATTTGTGCACTAACAAGACACACTTATGTGGCTGATGCACAAGCAAGTTTCCTAAAAAAACTGAAAGCTAATCTGATGGTCACTGAAGGTATTCTCCTAGGAGACTTCTCTGAAAACTACTCATTTATTGTACAAGATGCTGCACAAGGTTACCATTGGGAAAATAGTCAGGCAACAGTTCATCCATTTGTGTTCTACTATAAAGTAAATGAAAATGATGTTGAAATTAAAGTTAAAAGTTATTGTTTCATTTCTGATGACATGAAACATAGTACAAACCTTGTCTTTGCGTTCTTAAAGCAACTGATTCCCATGATAAAAGAAGAGAGCTCAGGCCTGCGGAAGATTCATTACTTTACTGATGGTTGCGGAGGGCAGTATAAGAATAAATATAACTTCACCAATTTGTGTCACCACAAAGAGGACTTTGGACTGGATGCTGAATGGCACTTTTTTGCAACTTCACATGGCGAAAGTGCTTGTGATGGAGTCGGAGGCACAGCAAAAAGAATGACGGCTCGTGCCAGTCTTCAACGTACATTTAAAGACCAAATTCTGACACCACTTGACATGATGAAATTTCTGGATGAGAAAGATACCAGCACAAAATTTGTATTCTTATCGAAACAAAATGTCCAGCAGACAACTGAATTCGTGGAAAATAGATATAAAAATTCTGTAACCATCCCAGGTACTCGTAGATTTCATAGATTTGTGCCTATTAGTCATACCCAGTTGGAGGTTGGTGAGATTTCCTCAGGTCCTACAAAAATTATGACAGTTGTGCATACTGCATCCATCGTTTAAAGATAATTTACATGAGCAAAAGCACATTTCAACCGAAGATATACAAGTTGGGGTATATGTAGCTTGTAACTATGATAATAAAATTTGGTTTGGATTAGTGGTTGAAGTATCAGAAGAATTTAGTGATTATAAGGTCAATTTTATGTCTCCACATGGAAGATGTTCTAAACATAGTTTCCCTTCTCGTCCTGACTCATGTTGGATGTTATCATCTGATATTATCCAGACAATGACTGCTCCATCATTGACAGCAGGTTCAAGAATAATTCAGTATGCCTTTGATGATCATGAGATGCTAACAGCTGAGGGTAATCATGCAGACCTGTTTGCCACAGTTTCCTGTTCTTGCGTCGAAAGTGTACAGAGCTCTAGTTTAATATGTATCTATAGAATACAGGTCTACATAATATGATACTCCTTTTTTACTCCTATTTTATATGATACTCCTATATATATATGTTTGTATTAATGTATTATTATAAAAGTAATTATAAAAAAAGTAAAATATTTCTAAGGGTGGAAAGGTGTGGTTGTAGAGGTGGAGGAGACCACAATAAAATAGAGATCTATATCATAGTTATACCTATGGTACCTAGCTTATATCTAAGTGATTTTGTATCACGTTTCTAATAATTTATTTTTGCTTAAGTAGTTTAAATAATGAATATCTCTAGATTTTAACAGTACATATATGCATATACGGTACATATGGCATTTTGCCAGAAATTTGAAAAATTCTTTAAGACAGTATAGTTGGTGAATAAGATACATTTTTATTGTTTATATTAAAAGTGCAATGATGGAACTTCATTTTGTGTAAAGAAATGTTTCCCCAAAATGTGTGAACTTCAAGGTCAAAAGGTAAATTCATTCCTTGAAAAAGGGTGAACATTTTTATTTGTTCTCCTATTGCTGATTTCATTGCGTTTTTGGATTCTACAGCTCATTCTGAGTCCAAAAACATATAGTTTCATATGGTTACGATAATTAGTGAATGTGTGAGGGGCATCCAAAGATGCCAACCTTGAGCTATTTTGACCTTAACCTTGATTTTTCTGACCTTCATAACTCGTGAAGTAATGGTCGTAGAAAGCTGAAAGTTTCACAGCTGGCTTTCTTGCACAATCTTACCTTATACACCAAAAATAAGCAAGATCTGAGATGGTTGGGTGTCAAAATGAAAATTTTTTGCTTCACCTGTGCTGGAACCCTCCCTGAGTGGAATTTTTTCACGACATCCCACGGGAAGAATGCCTGCAACGGTATTAGTGGAACGGTAAAAAGAGCAGTCGCCAGAGAAAGCTTACGATGGCCTCTCGACCATCAAATCTTAACAGCTGAGGACTTCTACAATTTCTGCTCTCAAGAATTCCTAACTGCTATTGACTTTTTTTACATCTCTGAGGCAGAAGTTGTAGATGTTGAGCTTTCTTTGCAAAAACGTCTGAGTGAACCTATTACTTCTATCAAAGGTACTCAACAATTACATCGCTTCATCACAATTTCCAAAAATTCGTTGAAGGTTTATCCACTCTCAGAGTGCACAGTCAGTCGAAATAAGAGAGCTCATTAGAGTTTTTGCTTCGGATCAAGAACATAATACTCTCTCTCAACGCGAAATTGAAACAGGCTCTTTTGTGGGTTGTATGTATGAAAATAAACTATGGCTCGGATTAGTCCAGTCCTTTGACTGTGAATATGATGATTTTCTGATAAAATTTCTCCATCCTTTGGGCGTATGTCCCTCATACATTTTTCCTGCGCAAGATGATGATTGTCACGTTCCAACAGA
Source organism: Bathynomus jamesi (assembly GCA_023014485.1). NCBI lineage: Eukaryota > Metazoa > Arthropoda > Malacostraca > Isopoda > Cirolanidae > Bathynomus > Bathynomus jamesi. Next base: position 479,197 of record JAJOZX010003206.1, read on the forward strand.
AAATATATTTGGGAGTATTGAAGCAAGTTTACGAGGAGGAACAAGAATAAAATATATTTTTCCACTTCAAGAATTAAATAACTTTTCAAAGAAGATAAAATAAATTCTATCGAATGTATACTATTTAAGATTGTCTATTAAAATTTTTATCTAAGATTTGTGTATCTACTTAATAGTTATAAAAATCTTTTCAAATTCTTTTTTCTTATTATTATATTATTAGTGTCTAAAATTTGGATTCACTGGATGAGAATACTGTCTCTTAATTAATTCTCAAAGACTTGTGTACGCGTAGTATTAGGAAGAGTATTTTATACTCTGATAAGCAGCGCTTTATAAATTAAACATTATTATTGTCAATATATTCTGTCCCTAAATATAAGAGAGGTTATGTATGTACATTGTACATATATTTTAAAAGATTTTTTCTCCTTTGGTTTATCTACATGTATTTTTCATATGATTTGAAAATTGTCTTTTTTTGGACCAACAAGTCTGTAATAAATCTTCGTCGTCTGAAAAAAAATTTTATTACTTAATTTCAAACTCAGTTTTGAGCCTTATAATAAACTATAAGCTGACTTTTTATTACTTATCATGGTGTACATACATCAAATAAACATTTTTTATTCTTGGTCTTTTTTTCGAAAAATGATATCTCCACTGCCAAATCGCAAAAAAAAAAATTGACATTTTTTCCCAAAAATCATAATTTTATTTTTGTTACCCTAAAAAAATGATACATATTTAGAAACTACAGTTAATTTTACATATTTTATCATTTAAGACTTATTACGCTACCACAATTAGCAGCTGAGATATTTATGTTTGAAAATTGTTGGTTTTTCATTTGACCAAAATTTGGTCAAGCCATAAAATTTGACCAACTTGACCAATTTTCAAAAAAATTCAGATTTTTGTAATTTGGACCAAAACCAATCCTCACACCAAGTTTCATGAATTTTGGAGATGGTGGAGTGTACATTTGGCACTTTCATTTGTCTATTTGTCCTGGAATTACCCATATATAAATGCATATATAGGCAGTTTATGAATGAAAAAACAGGGTACTTTTGCATTATCCTCCCAACACTAATTTTTTTTTATAATGGCTAACGCCTGCGGCGGGCTGTTTTTAACATAATGTAACCTAAGTTACCTAACCTAACCTAATACCAACACTAATTTTTTTTATAATGGAAGGAAAATAAAGTACCATAACCAAAACCAAACCAACATTATATAAAAAAATTAGTGTTGGGAGGATAATGCAAAAGAACCAAAAACAGTTTTGATGCATATTAAATTTTAATAACGTAACATTATACCAGTTGATGGGTATCTGTAGGTTTTATGTCAATGCTTAGAATATCTTCCAACAAATGGACAACAGCTGAATGGATACTACTGGTATGGCATTGTTATATCCGGAACAGATACTATTTCTAGATCAGCAACACTGATATAGTAATAAAGAGTCACTGAGAGAAATTATTTAGAAATGAAAAATGTTTTGTATTGAGGCAGCATCATAAATGCATATAATTGTTTTGTATTAATAAGTTCCATGTTACAACTTCAGTGTTGAACCACTGCAGCTGTGACTCTTGGTGGTCTCTCACCTCAAGGGAGAGAATTACAGAAAATAAAACTATTACAGTGATTGATATCAATAAACAGAGCCATTTAAACAATATTTGACAATTTTGCAAAGGTATTACACATTCATAATTACCATTGTATTTGAGAGATATTTTATACATGAACACAACAAATTTAATATCTTGTCTAGCCACTGTTGTTGTCTATGACTTCTGCAGTTGATGTGGTACAGAAACATTATTTACCGTGCAGCCATGCTATCTAAAGCTGAGGCCATTCACTTACTACATCCTGAAATGCAGTGACTCACCTGAATTGAAAGCAGAATTCCTGAAAATGCAGCAAGATCTTATTCTGAAGTTTGAGTTTGTAGAGAAAAAAAATACACATTTTGGGCAAAAGTGGATGGGGAGTATCCTTTGCTTGTTGAAGAGGCAAAGAAAGTGCTAGTGCATTTTGCAACAAGCTATCATTGTGAGGTAGGCTTTTCAGCAATGATGGTCATAAAGAACCAACTGCGAAATTTGATGCACATTGAATGTGATTTATGCTGTGCCTTGAGGGAAACTAAACCCAGAATTCAGGCATTAGTTCAGCAGAAACAGTTGGATCCCTTGTCCTCGACTAGTAGTTGGTGGTAATGTGTTTTGTTTGCTTCCTCTGTAATGTTGTAGCCACTCTGACCAATATCATGTGTGTTTAACTAATATATAAGGCACTGTATATATAGAAATATACAAGTTTTATGTTTATGAAATTTGAATAATTATTCTCATGCTCAGTAAAATGAAGTTTCCTGTGCTTTTTTCAGGGGGGAATTTCCATTTGGTGATTAACCAAAAGGGTTAATCACAAAAAAAAGTTTGGGAACCACATGTGTAACAGCTTAATGACCATTTTCCAAACTGTTTCTGCATTATAGCAATTCAATGTAATATGGTAAAAGTCATTTTAACATATCATGTGAAACCACATGATGTTATGACAGAAGTGTTAACAGGGTATGGTGACTGAGAATAAGCTGATACTATTCCTGACTCTCATTGAAGCAACTATTATGCAGAATGGATTATATTAAGGTGGAGTGAAAAAATCAAAAGTGCCAGATCAAAATTGAGGGGGTCTATATAGTTGTCTTTTGTCCAGGATTAAACTTTAAAACTAATTTTGGGTGGTTACATACAAAACTGACTGCTACCAGCCAATTTATACAAATCATGTGTGTGTGTATGTGTGCAACAAAAATTTGAACCCAGTATCTTATCTTGCATTCTGGAAGTGAAAGACAATTTAAAAACTGTTTATGATGTATTTTTTACTTCTGAAGCAGATTAAAACATTTGCAGAGGGCTGCAGGGTCAATAGTGCATAAAAAATTCCATATTTCATCATTTTTGCTCAAAAAATGTACGGTAATTTTTTGGCCCTTTTTCTCCAAATATTTTGTTTTCTATTTGAAATAATATTTTATATTTTTCTTTTGAGGTTGAATTTATAGAATTGATAAATACATGTTGCGGTGGGATTTTTTCTTTCCGACAAGTTACAATATAGTCGCCAACCAACAACACTAAATCTTTCACGAATAATAAGGGAAAGGGGTACTTACTTCATAGTACCGGCACCCGACAACCTGCTGAGGTTTCTAGATGGTCTTCATGTTTCCTTTTGATCCACCATATATCACCCCTTCTCGATCGACACTCCCAACACGTGTGGTTTCTTTTGTGGTAAATGGTTCCTCAGAAACAGAGAGCACGATATGAGTGTAACATCCAGTTATAAAAAAAAATGTGTGTGGAATTACTTGAAGTAGAGTCTCAGCAATAATAAAAACGATATCAACTCACCCATTTTCTCTGCAATGTCAATTATATTGGCGACCATACAACCGAAATTAACAAGCAGTGTCCAGTTTATAACTATATTTTTTTTGGTACAGCAATTACATATATATACAAAAGTTGAAGGTCAAGTCAGGAAAAAGTCAGAGAACGGGGTTAGAAAGGCAGAAAAACTCAAGAAAAGAGACAGTCACAGTTAACAAAGATTCTACATATATATTAATATGTATATTATTATATACGTTCATGAATAATTTGCAATAAGCAAAGCGTGCAAAACATCTATGCACCAGCAATCAAGATAAGTTCCTGAGTGATACAACAATACAGATGAATCAAGAATCAACATTGATTCCTGATTCCTTAGCTTGATGCTTAATATCCTACTTCTGTTACAAATAATTCCAGAATAAACCTAACTATACTAAATGGAAGGGAAGGTCAGTTATACGATTATACAAGTTATCTGGATAATGTGCAGAAAACACAATAATGCTTTACAAATATTCCGGAATTTTGAGCCTCACGAGAGATTTAAATTGTTCACAATATTAGTTCCAATATTTTCTAAAAATAAACTTAGTTCTGGACAATCACTTTGCACAGTTTTTCTCTTCTTTACTACTGTCACTGACAATACTAGTCATTAAATTCAGATTTGCATCTCAACTTTGAATAATGATTCAGCTTCAGGATCAATTCTAGACTTTATAAACGACTTCCAAACTATTTGACCCAAGTGGCTAAAATTTGGTCATGCTTTATTACTCATCATACCCAACTACCACACCAAAAATCATTAAAAGCAGTGAGATGAGTAGCAGAAATCACCAAAAAGTGTGTACACTTGACATGGAATGTGCCTCCATGTTGATTTGACATTGAATGACCCTATAGATTTTAATCAATATCAGTTATTTACTTAATTCAAGTAGATATGTAGACCAACAGTATATGTTCATAGAAACTGTAAATATTACTTTTATCACAGTAAAAATAAGCTAATCATTGAATTATAATAATCAGTAGATGGAAAGGACACAAAGCTATCAAGCCCTTATTTTGGGTTTCTTAAATATGGTAAGTTATGTCTCTTTAGTGATATTGATCAGGATATCAAAAGTATGTAAAAGTTCTATGTACAGTAATTCATAACAGGGTCAACCGCAGGTCGATCTTGAACTGTCGTTCGAACTCGCATAAAGTGAGTAACATACAAAGTAATAGAGTAGGACTAGCAGGTATTCCTAATGTAATTTATATGATCTTCTTTTGCAGAATGATGATACTGAAATAAACCTACAGTTTCAAGGTAAGCTTCATTCAGTCTGAATCTATTGCGAAATTAGTCATAGCCTTTCTTACACATAGTGGTGTACCAAAATAATCACCATCAGCCAAATTTAGCTGATTCTCTTACTGATTCTTTGACATTTTAAAATTTTTATTACAAAACAAAATCTATATTTATAGAAAGTTGAACATACAAAAAAACACTTTAGGGGGAGTTCCAGGGCAAGTGACCCAGAGACAAACACCCTACCCCAAGGGAATTAACTGAAATTTGGTAGATAGGGTAGTTTTGGCCAGAGAAAATGAAATTCCAAATTTTAGGCTGGCCCATCCAATAGTTTTCGAGATATGGATCAGGTCAAATTTAGGTCACCTCATGACCCTCCTTTTTTTAAGGTCAGATAGTATCTTAATTATTTTTTAGAATATTTCAGTCAACGTATATATATCTTTGAAATTAGGAGATGCTGAGGATTCCAAATATGTATGGTATGTAGTGATGTTAAAAAACGTTTTTTTTTTATGTCCATGTTTTTTTTGTTTTTTTTATTTTTTTTTTATTTTTTTTGTTTTTTTTGTTTTTTTTAATAATTAATATACAGGGTGGGCCGTAAGTTTCCATACATAGGAAAAATAAACATTTTTTTATGGACAACCATTTTTATTTATATAATATGCTCTACATGGTTGCCATTGTTTTGAAAACACATTTCAATATGTGTTCCCTACTGTTGATGAACACGCATTAGCACACTTGATGTTATGCTTGTAATGGCATTGGTGATACGTTCCTTTAGATGATTTATGTCTCGTATCTTTTCCTGATACACCATGGCCTTCAAGTGCCCCCAAAGATAGAAATCAAGGGGGGTGAGATCTGGGGATCTGGGAGGCCACTCCACAGGACCACGCCGACCAATCCAAGCATCCGGAAACTGCTGATCCAAATACCGACGCACGTGAAGACCATAATGAGGTGGAGCTCCATCTTGCTGGAAGTAAACTGGGAAGTTACCTTCCTTGTTTAGCAGGGATGGGAAAATCTCTTCTTGCAACATGTTAAGATACCTTTCAGCATTAAGATTTCCACTGACAAAAATTGGTCCAATAATTCTGTCACCCCATATCCCGGCCCACACCATCACTTTACCGGCATCTTGCATCTTCGTCGGACTCAGCCAGTTAGGGTTAGCATTACTCCAATAATGTATGTTTTGCCGATTAACCTCTCCATTGACGTAAAAATTTGCTTCATCAGTAACATAAAAACAAACGTTTAATTTTTCTTATGTATGGAAACTTACGGCCCACCCTGTAGATATTGCCAATTTAATTATAAGGTATACTTTTGCAATGATATATATTATAAAAATAAATAAATAAATAATAAAATAGGCCATATGGTACCAGTATAGAATGTCCTTTTCAGCCTATTTACAGAAAAAAACTGGCCTCTTTCTTGCACTGAAAGTCTTGTATCTTGAGATCTGTTAAACTTGTGAGAACACTGGCTGGGAGCTGACTGCCCATTGTCCAACCTTTCCAGGACTCTCCCATCCATGCCTCAGATTTTGAATCTCCCACTTAACTATCCTTTAGACCCGCGATGACATATCCCCCCCCCCCCCCGAGACCATCCATATATATATACATACACATACACCTATATACATATACCAATATATACATAAATACTTATATACAGGAATACCTCGGATAAGACGGTTAATTCGTTCCGCCGACATGCCGCACTGTTTGAAACCGCCCTGTTCGAGGCATGTTTTAATGGGAAATACTGTAGGTCGTTCCAAGACATTTTAAATTACGTTTTTTGTATGATTATTTTCGATAATTATAATGATTTAACATGTTTAAATGTGAAATAAAACAATAAGAATGCAAGATCACCAGTTGAAAATTCTTTTGTAGGAACGTCTTCTGCTTCTGCATCTTCCTCTTTCGCTTCTTCTTCTTCATAAACTCATTGTTGTTCTAGATTGATTAGAGTTTCATTGTCTAGATCTTTCGAATGCGATTCAATGCACTCGATAACATTTGGTGCATCAACATTTTCGAATCCAAGATCCTTCCCAATGCTAACAATGTCAGTTGCAACTCCTGCAGTGTGATTTTCGAAACCACGAAAATCAGTTGCACAATGTGGTAGAATATTTTTCCACACTGCTCGCATATTACTCGCAGTGACTTCAAGCCACGCTTGATTGATGTTTTCTATAACATTTCTGATGTTATAATTTTTCCAAAAACTTGTAGTATAGACCGCACGCGGGTTGTTTGAAACTTAATATATCATCGCACTGACATTCCTTTTATAAATATCTTAAATATTACATTAAATAATTAATTTTATATTATAATATTCAATCCGTCCTATTGCGAAATCCGTCCTGTTTGAAACCGTCTTATCCGAGGTATTCCTGTACACATATTTATATCTATTATATACCCCATACACACGCATACATCCAGAATTCCAGATACATATGCACGCATACTCACATACAGGGCCGGTTTTAAGCCGATTAGACCGATTTGTTCAAATTGGGCCCCGCGCTCGAGTGGGGGATGCTATGATGAATTAATGAGTGTCCAGTGTGCACGAAGTTTCTTGTTACTGTGAAGGCAGTGAAACTATTCAGTCCATCCTCGTATATCTATGTTTCAATGTTTTATTGCTAATCATTTGTTTATTTGTTTGGTAATTTCAGTTTATCGTCGCTGTTTAGCTTTTTTAAAAAAAAGGTAATTTGTGGATGATATTCAAACCCTCAACACAGAAAGAGCGCTGTTAATGAGATTATATAACATAAAGCTTGGAATGTAAAGTTGTGTTGTTTGTTAAATATGTCCAAATTGTTTATATGTCCAAACTGCAAACTTGAAGTGTCTTAAGCCTGCATGTAACAGAGAAACGTGGTGGTAAGTAGATCCTACATATTAAATTAACTAGTTTTTGCCTCATTATCATAGAGAGCATTTACATTTCTATTTACTAGAGCTTGTTCTTTTGCCCCCTGCGCTTTTCTTCTTACTCCCAGGCTTTTAAAAATCATGAAATCTTTTGCTTTAATCATTAGATGCATACATGCACATCTTTATTATTTTTCAGTGCCAGGGAGTCTTTATTGTGAATGATTTTGTTTTTTGTTTTATAATTTCAGTTTATCGTCGCCGTTTAGCTTTTTTAAAAGAAAAGTAATTGAAAAAGCCCTTACATCATCATCATCATGGCAAGCACAAGCAGAGATAGAGACAAAGGGCGAAAGTATTTGAGCGGCAATCAGAAATGAGCACTGGCCAAGGCTAAGGCAGCTGAAAATGAAAAACAAAGGTGTGCTCTAGCGAAATTTCTTGTCACTCCAACTTTGAAACGACAATAGGTAGAGGGCCCCGCTAGGCGCTAACAATTTTCTAATTGGGCCCCACACTTCCTAGCGCTGGCCCTGCTTACATTGCTCACATATATACCTACACCCCCTCCCCGCGGGTAGTCTTTCTGGGGTGGATCGCCCGCGGGCTCCTGCCTCCATGTGGTGAGGGGGGTCAGCCGCGGCTGGGGGCCCTGCTGGGTCCCCCACCCGGTTGCGAAGTGGACTTTTAGCATACCCTGCTATCCTACAGCCCCCTCTTTCCTGTCTTCCCCTCTTTACCCTCTTCCTTGCCCCCCTGTTTTTTCTGCTTTCTCTGTTCACTTCGCGCGCCCCGTGGGCTGCCGGGGCTGGTCGCTGGGGGTCTCGCTCCCATGGCCGGGGCCGGACTAAGTTGGCTGGTAGGGTGCCCAGGCCTGGGACCCTGGGGCAGGGTTGGCACTAGTGGGCCCAGCCCGAAAAAACCCACTTGAAAAAACCCACTATTTTACCCACTTGTGGGTTTTTTCATGAAACTTAAGAAGTGCATATGCATTATTTTTAAAAATTGTCATATAGGCGCCTGTAATGATTTTACATGCAAAGCAAGCAAACATGAGTCAACAAATAGACCTACAGGTATAACTCTTTGGGTGAGGTAGCAGGTTATAGAGTGTAGACATCAGCCAATCAGGGTGTTATACATCCTGATTCTTCAGTCAACTGCATCTTCAAGGAATTTTCTACTTCTTCATGGATTGTATTTAAAAGTGGACCAGACAAATTTCGACGGGAAGGTGGAGTGTAGCCTGGTCTTAGTCTCTATCATTTCAATAAAATACTTAGACTGCACATAGAAATGGAATATTATTTGCATAAAAGAATTTGGCTATTTTGTTATCAATGACATTTTTTTGCAAAGTTGTTGTTGTCATGCCAAAATTGCTTACTTTCTTTTGAATTTTTCTTTTTTTCATCTGTAATTGTGTCAGTGGTGGTGAGGATGAGTCTGGATCATCTGAGAGGTCTATGTCATGGCAGTATGAAGATGATGTACTGGCAGTATTGTCAGTCTTGTTTCTTGATTCCATGTGTTTCAAACATTTCATTAAATGTATTTTTATTCGCTCTATTTTATTACTTATTTCATTACTGCAATGTTTGCATCTAACTTTACTAGTCCCATCAATAATATTGACTTCACTCCATTCATGCCCTGATTTTCTTCCTGATCCAAAGGTCTTTGGCATTATTTAATGCAGTTATAACTTCAAACAGACTAATTCTGTAGGCTAGCAGTAAAGATAAATATGCTGTTGCCAGTTTGTTTTATTTAACTGTGAAATAAAAGAAAAATATTCAGTAATATGAATTAAATAGATATAACTAGCTGAATTAAGCTCCCTTTGGGAGCTGTAATTCATCTACTTCCAGCAGAAGACACAGGGGCCTGTCTTCCATAGGAAGTATAGCCTAACAAATAGGATAATTTACCACACCAAATTTAGTTCAAATTGGTCCATGTTTTCCAAATTTTGTTGTGAAGCTCAATCTGAGAAAATAATAACTTTTTATGCTTAATTGCCTGGAAGGCAACCTTTTTGCTAAAAACAAGACAAATGTTATATTAATAGTGTACGGTACAGTACAGTATTATTATAAAAATAAGAATAGGTAGGTCTAATATGAACTACCATATGGACATATGAAAAAACCCAATTTTACCCGGGTTTTTTCGGGTTTTAGGTGAAAAAACCCGAAAAAACCCACCTGGGGTGGGCTTTTTAAAAAAAAGTGGGTTTCTTGCCAACCCTGCCCTGGGGGGCCTTGGTCTTTGCTGCCGGCGGGGGAGAACTTTCGACGCTGCAAGGGCCCCTTTTGAAACGGGGGTACCTACATGGGACGAGGCACCCATCCGCGCCGGCATGCGCTTGGTCCCATTTTCTTTATGGAAACACTTACAAATCTAATGGACCTCGTTGATGACCCGGCTTGTGCATCTGACCTCCCTCTGACTACCTCTTTGGACCTTGGGTCTGGTAAGGGCAGTCGGCAGCCCTCGCCCACCCCGTCTGCTCTTCTTGCCGAAACCTCCTCTCCCTCTCTTCCCCAGGCTCGTGGCGCCGCTGCCCGACCCCCGCCAGTGGCGGATGGACCTGCAGTGGACCCCCCGACCCCTGGATCCCCCCATATTCCACATCCCGATAGGGACTCACCTGCTTTTTCGCCCTCAGGTGGGAAGCCCGCAGCCCCGGTCGCCTCCCACTCCGGTCGGGCCTCATCGCCCCCGGCCCCCTCGGCCCCTGGGGGACGTGGGACCCGACATCGCCGGCCGCCTTTCTCGTCTCCCCATCCCCTCGAAGTACTGGTGGTGTTTGGCCCGACGTCTTTGCTCGGCCTTAGGACGGTGGACAAGTTCCTCATCCTCCGCCCCTCCTCCTCCAAGCCCCTCCCCACTAACCATGAACGCCTCTTTCGAGCGATCCATGGGGTGACGGGGACGGCTCGTTTTGACCTTCGGCCTCAGAGGGATGGCTCCATTCTGATAAGGTCGTGTTCCTCTGTTGAAACCTCCTCTCTGCTCGCTATCCCCAATGTCCTGGGCTGCGGGTTTATGGTGTCCCCCCACCTCCGCCTCAATCAGTGCCAGGGCACAATTTACGCTGCTTGTCTTCTACCCATCCCGGTGGAAGACCTCCAGATTGACCTCGCCTCCCAGGGTGTTGTGAGGGTGTACCGCTTTCCCGACAGATCGCGATCCCCAACCGCCACTTCTCCTCGCCTGCTCCTCACTTTCGACTCACTGGTCCCCCCCGTTTCGGTATTCTGGGGCTTTGGTGAGAGACGAGCGTGTGAATTCTCAGTACGACCATACGTGCCAGATCCTACGCGCTGTTTTCAGTGCAATAGGTTTGGCCACATGAGCAGCTCCTGCCTTCAGCCGGCCCTGTTGTGTGTCCGCTGCGGCAGCCCTCCCCACCCCTTGCCCTGTACTGCTCCGCCTTCCTGCACCAACTGCCATGGACCACACCCTGCTTCATCCCGCTCTTGCCCGTCCTTCCGCTTTGAAAGGGAGGTTCGGGCCCTCTGTTCATCAGAGTTTCTCAGCGCTCGGGTAGGCGCGGGACCGGTTGCGTGGCTGCGAGGCCCGGCGTGGTGCCTCGTACGCCGAGGCTCTCCGTTCCCGGACCCCGTCCTCACCGGCGGTTCCCAACGCGCCTCCACCCACCGTGTCCGCTACTCCCAGTCCATCCTCTGCCGCCCAGCGGACTCCTACCGCGGCTCCCCGTGCTCCCTCCGCGAACGCCGATGCTTCGTCGGCAACCCCCCCTGCCCCTTCTACGCCCTCTCCACCGGCGCTTTCGGCCACCCCCATTCCGGATCGTGACCCGCCGTCACCCATGCGGGCCGCTCGATGGAGGGGTAGGGGCCGCAAGCGCCGCGCCAGTGGTGACCCCGAAAGTTTCGAAGCCATAAGCCTCGCATCACCTTCCTCTCCCAAACACAAACGCCCCCTTCGCCCTACCGCCCCGGTGTCCTCACCATCCCCACTGCGCAACCGTTATGCACGCTCCCCCCTGGGGTCCCCGACGGCCCTCGTGGTGGGGGCTGAGATACACCCCTCCGGCCCGGTCGATGGACCCACTGGAGGGGGAACTCGCCCGCCTGGTCGGCGTGGGTGGGACGTGCACGCCCCCGCGCTTGACCCGCCCCATCTCTCTCCTCGACCTGCCAATGCCTCTGGGTGAGGTATTATTTTCCACTTCCCCTCGTAGTCCTGCCTCCCCGCACCTCCGGTGAAGGGAGGGGCATTCTGGATACCTCTCACATCCCCTTCTCTGCATCGCTCTCCCCCGGACGTCCGGGAGACTCCTCTTCTGGAGGACTTGCCGGCGTCTGGTTCCACATCGCCCCCTCGTCGGGGTGACCCTCGCCTTCGCCCTAGTTCGGCGTCCCTCGCTGAACTCCGGGGCTTTCCGATTCCCTCTTTAATCTCGGGCCGCCCGATCGGCCCACCCACCCCATAACCATCCTTTACGCTGACTTTCCTACCCCTCCCTATACCTCGCTCCTGCAGTGGAGCATCCGCGGGCTCCTGGTAGGCCTCGAGAGTCTCTCCTCTCTCCTGGCCTCCAGGTGTCCGGCGTGTTTCTGCCTTCAGGAGACGATTCTGGGATCCCGTTCCCTCCCTCGAGTGTCCGGTTACTGCGGGCTCCCTTCCCCGCCTCTCAATGGGGCGGGGAGGGGGGGCGCCGCGGTCTTCGTGCACCGCTCCATCCCTTTCCGCCCCCTCCCGCTCCGTACAGTCCTGCAAGCTGTGGCCATGCGCCTTTCCTTGGGGCGCCAGCTCACGGTCTGCTCTCTTTACCTCTCCCCTAACGTACGCCCTCCACCCGATTCTCTCCGTGACCTAATTCTTCAGCTTCCCCGCCCTTTCCTGATTCTCGGGGACTTCAACAGTCGGGACCCGGCCTGGGGGGACGTTTGCTCCACCTTTCTCTCCGGGACCCTTCTCTCCCTTATGGACGAGCTTGAGTTCACCTTTCTGTACGATGGCTCCCCAACCTGCCTTCACTCGGCCCACGACAGTTTCACCTGTATCGACCTTTCCCTGGTTTCCCTCAAAATCGTGACGGAGTTCACCTGGGAGGTCCTGCCGGATTCTTCCGGCAGTGACCATTTCCCAATGTGTCTTACCCCGAGCCGTCTCTTCTCCCCCACCTCTGTTCGCCCGAGCAGACTGGGCCTCATACGCGAGGGGCACGGCGATCTCGCCATCAATTCCTGCCTTTCCCTCCGTCAGTGAGGCCCTCGCCTTCCTCGAGAGTAAGATCCTCTCGGCTGCCGCCAGTTGCATCCCCTGTACCTCTGGCTCCCCCAGGCCGCGAAGCGTCCCATGGTGGACCCCAGAGTGCTCCCATGCCGTTCAGGAGCGGCGCCGTGCCGGCCGCCGCTTCTACCGGACCCGCCAGCTGGAGCACAAGATAGAGTTTCAGTGCCTGAAGGCAGTGGCCCGGTCGGGTCCTGAAACTGGCCCGGCGTACCTCCTGGCGGAGTTACGTGTCCGGTATCTCCTCCTCGACTGCCCCCTCGACTGTTTGGCGCAAGGTGCGCAGCTTTGAGGGGACCCGTGTCCCCCCTCGACCCCCGGTGCTTCGGGTCGGGAACGACGAGTTCGTCTCCGATCCGGAGGCCGTCGCGAACGCACTCGCGGCGCACTTTGCAGCCATCTCCAGTTCCGATTCCCCCTATTCCCGCCGCGACCCACCGGATTTTCCACCTCATAGGGATGACCCCTATAATCACCTCTTCCGCATGATGGAGCTTCGGGAGGCCCTCCGCCCCCGACGCTCCTCCGCACCCAGCCCCGATAATATCCCCTATGACTTGTTACGGCACCTCCACCCCTCTGCTCTCAGCTTTGTACTGGACCTCTATAACCGGATTTGGTTGGAGGGTTCATTCCCGGACTGGTGGCGTGAGTCCATCGTCGTCCCCATCCCGAAGCCCGATAAAGACCCCTCACTCCCGTCGAACTATCGCCCCATTTCCCTGACATGCTGCGCCTGCAAGGTTATGGAGGCGATGGTCGCCTCGCGGCTGTCCCTTACTCTGGAGGCGAGTGACCAATACCCTGCTACCCAGGCTGGTTTCCGGCGCTTCCGGTCTACCACCGACCCCCTCCTCCTCCTTAGCCACGACGTGCAGGAGGCTTTCTCCCGGCGTCACTTTGTACTCGCCGTCTTTTTCGACCTCCAGAAGGCCTACGATACTACTCGGCGGAGCGCGGTCTTTGACTGCTTACGCTCCCTGGGTTTCGTAGGCTTTCTCCCCTCCTTTATTTATAACTTCTTGTCCGCCCGTTCTTTCCGCATCCGCATCGGTTCTACCCTCTCTGACCGCTTTCCGTTGGAGGAGGGTGTCCCTCAGGGTAGTGTCCTTAGCGTCCTGTGTTTCTCACTAGTGATGAACACAGTCGCTACGGTCCTGCCTACTTCCGTTCGTAGCTCCCTCTATGCCGATGACCTGGCTATCTATTGCTCTGGCTGCCTCCCGTCTTTGGCTGAATGTCGACTCCAGCTAGCCATCAATGCGGTGGTTCGCTGGGCATCCTCGGTTGGCTATGCTTTCTCACCCTCTAAGTCTTCCAGTATGCTTTTCCGTCCTCGGCGCCTCCGTCTGTCGCATACCTTCGCCCTTACCCTTGCCGGCACTCCTCTTCCCCGCGTCCCATCCGTTCGATTCCTGGGTATGACCCTCGACGAATTTTTCGGTTGGGTTCCACACCTTAGGCGGTTGCGGCAATCATCTCGCTGCACCCTCTCCCTTTTGAGTCACCTGTCCCACATGACCTGGGGGGCGGACAGGCGTACTCTGCTGCGCCTGTACACCTCCCTGGTGCAATCCCGCATCAACTACGGCTGTGTGGTCTACAGCTCCGCCTCCTCTCCGGCACTCCGTATGCTGGATCCTCTTCTCCACCGTGGCCTTCGCCTGGCGTCTGGTGCCTTCCTCTCATCCCCTGTCGCTAGTCTTCAGGTGGACTGCGGACACCCCCCCCTGCCCCTTCGCCGGGGCCTTCTCATGGCGAAGTGTTACCCTCGCATCTGCCGCCTCCCGGGGTCCCTACTCTTCTCCGCGATCTCCCAGGCGCTACTCCGGCCTGACATGTGGCATTTCACTGCCTCCCTGGCCGACGTTTTTTCGTCCCTTGGGATCCCCCCACCCTCTATTCTGCCGTTCTCCTTCGACCTGTCGCCCCCCTGGCTGACCACCCCTATCTGCCGCTGCCAGGCGCTCCGTGGCCTGCATAAGGAGTCTCCTCCTACCGTCCTCCGGTCTTCTTTTCTGGCCCATGTTCCCGTCTACACCGACGGCTCGCGCTCCCTTGCAGGTGTCGCGGCCGCCGTCTTCTCTCCGTCGCTGTCACCTACCTCCCGGGGTATCCCCCTGCCGGTTCAGGCCTCCATCTTTTCCGCGGAGCTCTTTGCCCTTCTGGAAGCCCTCCGTCTGGTATCGGGTTTTTCGCGGTCTTCCTGTACCATCTTTTCGGACTCGCTGAGCGCCCTTCAAGCGCTCGAGCGCTATGATTCCCCGGACCCCCTCGTACGCATTATTCAACAGGAGTACCATGTCCTGCACACCATTCACCGGATCCGGGTCACCTTCTGTTGGGTTCCTGCCCATGTCGGTGTTTCCGGTAATGAGGCGGCTGACCGCACAGCCCGGTCCGCCGCCTCGATGCCTCCCCTCCCCCGCCCGCTCCCCTTCTCTGACTATGTGCAGGTCTTTTGGTCCCTCTACGACTGCATATGGCAGCAGTCCTGGGACGATGCCACCAGAAATAAACTCTGGTCCATCCGCCCCCGCCTGTCATATTGGGCGTCCTCTTTCCACCACTCCCGACACAAAGAGGTCGTCCTTGCGCGGCTTCGCATCGGCCATACGCGCCTCACGCACGGCTACCTTATGTTCCGGCAGGAGGCTCCTTGTTGCGCCTCCTGCCAGTCGCCCCTCACCGTCTTTCACATCCTTGTGGAATGCCCCACCCTGTCGTCAGTACGTCGTCGCGCCTTCCCGTTCCTCTCTGATTTCCCCCTCCCCGATCGTTTACGTCTTATGCTCGCTGAGAGCCCTCTCTTCTCGCTTGACTGTCTTTTCCTTTTCCTCTCCCAATCTCGCCTCCTCTCTGAGCTTTAGGTGACTTCTCACCCGTCGTCCGCGGTCCTCCCACTTCTAGTGCCTTTCCCCCATCTCCGTTTCTCTCTCATATTCTGCTTCGCCATGATATCCGCTAGCGTATAGCGGGAAATGGCGGTAAACGCCCCAATACAAAAAAAAAAATATATATACCTACACAAACTCATACACCTCTATTTCGCCCTTTCATTACCTCCAAGATCATTTAGCACATACAGTAATATCCATACAGCCAAAAGAAACCGATTAAGCACAGACAGAGCAGCAAAGCTAGTATTTATATCCCAAAATGCAAAATTCCAAGAAAGTGAAGTAAAACATGGTGCTACATTGGCTTCATCAACATCCAAATCTGCAATAAGTACCAGTACCTATGATATTGAAACTATATGCTCTAATCAATCTGTGATAATGATTCTTCAATGGAAATAGAATCAGATAATGAAAGTTAAACAGCATTAGGTTAGCACAAAGGTTAAAGAAAGATGAATATTTTTTTTTTTTCTATTTGGAATATATATATACACACACACACTGGTATTCTTGCCAATCACAATTATATATATTGTTTTATACCAGTATTATGTATTTTTTATTATGTATATTATACCAGTACCTGTGATATTGAAACTAGCATATATGCTCTACCCAATCTAGTGATGATTCTTCCATGGAAATGAAGGTTAAACAACATTAGGTTAACAAAAAGGTTCAAAAAAAGGTTCAAAAAAAGGTGAATATTTTTCTTCTATCTGGAATATATATACTGGTACTCTTGCCAATCACAATTATGTATATTGTTTGAAACGAGGAAGAATGTTTTATGTTCTAGTTAAAAAATATATATACATATAAAAAATGAGGGTTTGTTTTTCCTTTCTATTATATACTTTTTGCGTGATTCAGTTTTTCTAAAAGATGACTATATATACTAGGTATAACCGTATAAGCATGGTAGTATAGTAAATTATAGGTAATACTAATATACTTATTAGATTAAAGGAAGAAAAATATGGAATAAGTTTAAAACAATAAAAAACAAAAAAAACAGACTATCTTCGTTTTAAACAAAAAAAATGACAAAAAAAACAACACAATAAAAAACGACTCGCATCACTAATGGTATGTATCATTGTTGTCAGGTTATAAATAAGAATTTGGTCATATGACCTTTATTTAAGGTCAAATTTTGACCTTTAGTAGACCACTTCACAAAAAATTTTATAAAACTGAAATTAAAGAAAAATAATTTTTCTGCACAAAACAATAATAAAATATTGATATATAGAGTGAATAAAGGTAGAAATTATCTAGAATTACCAAATATTTTGGAAAGTTTAACTTTTTTCTGGCTACCATCCCTGCAGTTCTCTATTAATAAACCTGAATAAAAAAAAGCACGAGTAATTTTTTTTTTCCTTACCTTACAGGCAAAATGGAATAGTGTAAATTTGTAGAATAATTACATTTAGCAAATATTAGAAATGATAAATGCAGTAACATTTTAAGAAATTTAAACCATGTGAATAAATCAAAATTTTGCCAAGATTCCTTGAGGAGGCATAAAAAGAGAATATTTACAGGATTAAAATCTGTCTTCTTCATATTCAGAGAAAGTTTGTGACTTTATTAAAGAAAAGAGTCTCTTACGCAGTAATTGCATGAATTATATATCAAGCAATCTAGACTTGATTTGGAGTCTTCAGGCAGGGGAGACAAAAGGAACACAAACTCAAGTGATCTTGAAAGAGGTATCATCAAGTCACTCTAAAGATAGCAATTCAAATGAATCCTCAATCAGTAATAATCCCAAGACAGTAGCAGTTCATGTAAAAGACATTCTTCCTTTGGTTGGAGAAACACCTGCTAAAACGAGTAAGATCCAACCTAGGCTTTGTTTTTGTGTTCTACTTTTTTTCTTTTTTGTTCATGCTTGTAAGTCTTGTTTTTATGTACACGCATGTTTACAATTACTTATACAGGTCGTCCGATAAATGAGTGGCGATTCGGGAACAATTTATAAATAAAAGATAAAGGATAATAAAAATTTTTATTAGAAGGAATTTTATTATTAGTAAACTTACAATTAATTCAATAATTAATTGTCATAGGGATCAACCTGATCGCCATTTACATGAACAGCAAGCTGTATGTGTGTCCATGTCCTGTCTGACAGTTTTTGTAAAAGTTTTTTATCCTCATTGATGTCACTTAACACAACTTCTGCGATTTTTGTCAGATCAGATTCACTTTGATTTTCATGGCCATTAATCTGCATCTTGAGGATTCCCCAGAGGGTATTATCCGGTGTAGTCAAGTCCGGACTCCATGGAGGCCAAGGTACAGGACCATACTTTCCGATCCATCTGCCAAGAAAATTTCTGTCTAGGAACTCACGCGCAGCAAAAGTGGTGTGTCCTGGAGCACCATCTTGCTGAAAAATAGGGTTGTGAATATTCGTATTTCTTAAAGTGGGTAGAAATCTGTTCTCCAACATGTCGATATAACTTCCTGAAGTAATTTGACCAGTGCACACAAATGGACCAATTAAACAATGCGCTGATATTGCACACCATATCATGATTCGAGGGGGATACTGTTTTACTTGATCATAATAATGAGGATTTTCTTTCGACCAAAAAAACGAAAATTTGCTTTGGCCACGCCATAAAGGGCACATTCAATGCTGAAGAACGTACGATCTCTCTTGGCTTTACTTGGAAAAGCTTCAAGAATTTGTTGACAAGCATTAACTCTGACAATTTTATCTTGTGGCGATAAAAACTGAATGGAGGTTGGGCAGAAAGCTTTAAAATGCAAGTCTTTTTTCATCAAATCATGCAGTGTTGATTTCGGAACATTTAATGCAGATGCACGCCTACGAATACTTTTGGTTGGTGATTGTCGAATTGACACTTGAACATCATCATCCAATCTTGCTCTTGCTTTGGGGTGACCATGGTGTTTTTTATCAATTATCATCCCAGTTGTGAATAATTTGTGTTCCCATTTTCTAATAATTTCGCCCTTTGGTGGCACATCATTAAAACTTTGTTCAAACCTTTCGCGTACTACCTTCATGCAATGCTTGGCTTTTCCAGATTCATGCCACCATGTTGCTGCTAATATCCGTGCTTCATATGTGTAGGGACTTTGATCATAAATTTTATCAACACATGCATCTACCTCAGCCATTGCAATGCCAATAATTAGAAATAATAAAAATAAAACAATGAAAAACCAGAACAAACAGGAATAAACATGAATTACTACAAAATTAAAAATTTGGATTTCATGTGAAGCTAGCTTAATTGAAAAAAAAGCAGACATTTATTAGATATCAAAGATATTAGTACACTATGCTAACTGACATAGAATTGCCACTCACTTATCGGATGACCTGTACATAGTTTTTAGGCTTGTAATTAGTAATGATATATTTAAATTTCAGAAGGCTTAAGTTAAAAACAAAGGGAATCAAAGTATGGTACTGCTGCAGTGGCTGTGCAGGCCATAGTCCCCAAGTGTCTGTATTGTTGAGCCACCCAATACCCTTTCATGTTTCTGGGTTCGTAATAGTCAAAAGACTGGGCAAGGGGATAGTTTCCTCGGGTATCCAGTAATGCCTCTCTTATCAGTTGTTTATTTCCAGAGATTATTCAGGTCCAACTCGCGCATTAACTGTAAAAGACATCCCAAAGTTCTATTTACTAAATCCTCATCTCCACTGAGCAACAGACCCAACCCAACCACTCAGAGTCCAAGAAAGGGACTGAAATTCCAAGGTAAATCTAATAGAAATAAACTAATCTTTGTTTTTTCTCTTTATTATATCTGGAATAAACACACTTATTCAGTATAAAAGTATAAACTCGCAAAATGAAAGACTGACAATGAATCACAATGAACAAAAACTCTGGAAAACAAATAATAATTATTGAGATTCAGCAGAAATGATAGAAAGCAAGTGAGAGACAAGTACCAGAAATGACTTGTACCAAATGTGAACCCTTGTCCCAGCCTAGCTACCCTCCAAACTTGACCCTGTGACCTGATTTTTGTTATACAAAGTGGCTATCTAGTTAGTAGTGTTAGGGTCACAAGCCTGATTCCAGGGCAGATCCCAGCAGGGTTGGCCTGATTGAACCTGACCCAGTTGTCCCCAGTGGGTTTTTTTCAGAAAAAGCCCACCTGAAAAAACCCAATTAAAACCCACTCAAGTGGGTTTTTTCAGATATTTTACACCAATGAGTTATGGTACTGTAATAAGCTAATAAAAATAATATAACAGTCAATACCATGTATTTAAGAGTCATTGCAGTCATGTAGGACTTTGTTCTATTAAATAAATAACAAAAGCACAAAGCTCAACTCAACTTCAACTTTATTTTTAATTAAAACTGAACTCCAAAATATTTTATTTTATTAAATGAAGTGCCCTGTAAAAGTAATAAACTAATTAAATTCAGGTAGTAATCATAGTTAAGTATTTATTTATTAAGCACTGGCACATTTCAAAGTAATCAAACTTAATCTTCATTCAGCTCACTTCCACTACGCAAATATTTGTATATTTTGACCAGCTTTGCTGCGTTTTCTGTCCCAAGCTTGTTGTGTAACTTGGACCAGATGTTTTCCAAATGTTGAGAAAACTCTCTCAATGGCAGCTGAACTTGTGGTACAACTCAGTAGATGTTCACAAAAGTCTCAGAAATCTTCCATACCAATAGCATTGCCATCAAGTAGAGGAAGACTTTCTATACAGTTGAATGACTTTATTATTAAACATTGATACTGAGAAAAGGTTCTTATCTTTTATTTTGAAAGTCAGAAAACATGCTAGATTTTGAGGCTTGTTACTGATTATCCACTGTTCTGCTGCCATTGCTTGCTCTTCAAGTTCTGCTCCTGTTATACAGGCGTCCCCCGTTATACGATCATTCAGTTTACGATTTCCCGCGTTAACGATTTTAAAAAAGTACCCCCCATCTTTCGATTTACAATTGCCTTATTTCGCGTTAACGATCTCCAACTTGAAAGCATGTCTCAGAAAAGGCCAAGTGCTGGTGCTTCGGGTATTGCTAAGAAGCCTCGCAAGCGTTTGAGCTTGGAGGTTAAGCTTGACATTGTCAAGCATCACAAGAATGGACAAGGGGCTAATTCGATAGCGAATTATAAATTGTATAAATTGTCTTTTTTTAATCACAATTTCACACTTTTTGTACATAACAGTAAAATATATAGCAAAATAATAGTGGAATCTGCAAATTTTGGGGGTCTTCCAGAATGTTTGGGAACGTATCCCTATTTTTCCCATAAGGCCTTCAGTTCGATATATGATCATTCGATATACGATGGGGTTTTTTAGGGACGCATCCCAATCGTATAATGGGGGATGCCTGTATATATATATATGTAAAAATGAACCATAAATAATTCCCATATTCCTATACTATCTTATTCTTCATGTAATTCTTGTATTCATTTATATAGTTCTTGTATCCATTTTAAAAATTCATGTGTTATATGGTTCATGTATTTATATAATCCTGTATATTCTTATATACAGGGTGGGCAGAAAGTAGCTCCCTATTTTGGATTGGTAAAAAAATACGTATATTATCCATTTATTTCAGAAGAAATAATATGAAAAGGTAGGCATACATGGTTGGTTTTCTCTAAAATTCAATGTGGGCTCCAACTCTTTCCACCAGCTTCTGGAGCCGCCCAGGAATGGCATCCACTGACTTTAGCAGGAACTCCGGCGGGATGGAGGACATGACTTCCCGAATTCGGTCCTCCAGTTCTTCCAATGTCCTCGGTTTGGTGCGGTAGACTTCTTCCTTTACCCACCCCCAAAGAAAGAAGTCGCACGGTGTCAAGTCGGGGCTCCTGGCTGGCCATTGATGTGGACCACGATGACCCATCCAACGCCCAGGGAAGTGGGCATCCAGCCACTCACGGACAACAAGAGTAGCGGGAGAGTCCACTTTCCCGAGCTGCCTGGCGAGTTGACTTTCATGGACTCCGTGTGAACATTTCCTGAACTGCCTGCACCGTCTCCTGGGCCCTGGATGTCGAAGGGCGACCACATCTTCGAACATCTGCCACAGACCCCGTGGTCATGAGCTTTGAGTGGCAGTTCTTGATTGTTTTCGGGTCCACTTGGGCACGTGGTCCGTTGTGGAGGGTGAACCCTTTCCCCTTTTAGTTCTCAGCCCTTTCCCCCTGGCCTTGATTATTATTATTTATATATTAAATTTCTTTGATTTTTGAATGAAATATTTGTTATAGAAAGGATTTTAATGGTTCTCTCTCTCTTAACAAACAAACAAATAATGAATAGGAATGATAACTGTTATAGGAAATTAGAAAGATGGTAGTAAACTATTAAGCATTAAGATAATAAATAATAAACATTAAGTAACACTAACTTTAATATTAGCAAACAAATAAATAAAGAAATAATGTTATAAGATATGTTAATATTAATATTTTAATGAATGAAAAGACTAAACAATAAGTTAAATAAAGAAATGTTAAACTTGTAAACAAGGAATGAGGAATAAAACAGTTTTATTAAATTAGTATGGGAAAAAGAGTGAGAGTTGGACAGTTGCTTGTTAAACCCTGTTAGTAAATGAATAATAAAGTACAAAATTGTTAATATTTTAATGAACAAACAAATAATGAAAAGAAGAATAAACAAATTTAGTAAAAGAGACGCTTCTGAGGTTTAAAAGTGTCGGTGTGTGTGTCAAAACTCGAGTTTTGAGAAGTGGAGGGAACCAATTGGCGCATGTGTGGAAATATAAATAATAAAAAATATAGTTTAAGAGGGTAATTTGACAAGAGAAAATAAAGAACATAACAGAGGAAACTAAAGTCAGGCTGGATTTGTCTGAGGCTGAAGACCGTTATTGGACCAAGGGAACTTTAAGTTCTGTTAGGAAGGGGATGCTGGAGATAGTGAACCACTAACAGAAGGAAGCTATTCTGGCAAGTAAGAAACTGTTGGTGGCGGGAGCCAGCAGTCGTGGAGTCGGAGGTCTGGGCAGCGAGCCTGGATCCAACAACCCTTCAAGGTAAGCAGCCTGGTTTCGTGGAGTTCTTAAACAAAAGAAAAAATTCTTATTCGTGGTGCGGCCGTTAGGTTACTCCAAATCCCACCACATAAAATAAGTGGCGCCCGAACAGGGACTTCCACTCAGAAAGGTGGGTTGTTTCCTGGTTGGGTTGTATAGAAGAAGAGTGAAAGAGTAGTTGTAGGTTGGGTGTAGTAGTAATAGAGTAGAAGTGAAGTAGGGTAGCATCTTTAGAGATGCCTACCAAGGAGGAGTTAGAAAGGAGGTTGAGGGAGATAGAGGAGGCATTAGAGGTAGAAAAGGCTAGGAACCATCAGTTAGAGTTACAGAAGGCAGAATTAGAGAATGTTTTGGGGAAATTGCAGAGTAGATTAGAGGAACAGAGTAAAGAATTAGTAGTTTGTCGTCAAGAGATGGAAGAAAGAATGATTGAGAGTAAGAAAGAGATGGATGATGGGTTAAAGGCAATGGTTAAGAGAATGAGTGAGTTGGAGGGCAAGCTTGATGGGAAAGTGAAAAAGGAAGGGAAGGGGGGTTTTGAAGGGGAAAATAGTAAGGGTGTTGGTAGTAAGAAAGGGGCACATCTAAAGGATGTAGCAGTAGGGGGCCTGGAAGGAGAAGGGAGTGAAAGCGTGAGTGAGGGGAAAGAAGAAAGACCTTACAAGGTGATGGTGCATTCCACCCCTAAGGAGGGTAAGAAGAAGCTTGAGGGTGAGGATCAGAGGGAGAAAGGTAAGAGGAGGGAAGGGCAGGCTAAGAGGGGCAAGGCGGGAATGAAGGGGGCTCGGAGGGCATCTGGTAAGAGGGCTTCTCGGAAGGTTCAACGCTGCGTTAGTGCAGATGACTCCCTCTATTCCAGCATTGAGGACAGTATGTATGAGAGTGAGAGTGAGACTGAAACTGAGAGTGATACGAGTGAGGGTGTAAGAGTGCATAAGGGAATCTTAATTAGGGAGATTCCGAAGGTTGCAAAATTTAATGTTTATAGTGGGAGAGATGTACAAGAGTTTTTGAAAGAGTATGAACGTTATTGTAAGAGCAAGTATCCAGACGCTCCTGAGTATTGGGTGAAAGAAATGGGTGACTGTTTGGAAGGTAGGTTGCTAGAGTTTTACAATGTTGTTGTAAATTCAGGAGTGCCTGTGAAGTATGAGGTGTTAAGGGAGAGATTGGTGGAGCAAGTGTTAAGAATAAGAGGGGGTGTGAAATATCGAAAGAAGGATGATTTTGAGAGAGCAAGGATGCAGAAGGGGGAGAGTATTGATTTGTATGCATATAGACTTGAAACTTTGGCGAGAAAGAAATTTGGAGATGATGGGATAGATGAGAATAAAAGGTTGGTAAGAAAGTTGATTGAGACAGTACCTGAGAGTGTGAGAGAGTTTTTGAATGTTAAGAGGAAAGAGTGTGTAAGAGTGAGAGGGACACATTTGAAGTGGCATGAAATCTTGGAATTGTTAGAGGACCGAGTGTATGAGGTGTGATTGGGCGTAATAGGGAAGCAGATGTGCGAATGGGGACAGCGATGAGGGAGGAACAAGTACCTGTGTTTCCTAGTTATGCGGACGCATTAAGAAATACTAGGCCAGGTCACCCTCCAGTTAGCCAAGCATCCATGGCCCAAAACCCAATGGAAATGCTGGCTAACTTTGTGAACGAATTCACAAGGGTGTATGGAGGGTAGGCCATGCAACAACCAGGGCCTCCTCCCACATCAGGTCCCAGAATGAATGGTCCGATGCTGGGGCAAACGTATAGAAGGCAAGGGCTTCAAGGCCAGTCGACAATGAATGAGCAAAGAGGGCCAGTGAATGGAGGGAATATGGAGAATGTGAGAGGGTGTGCATATTGCGGGGTCGAGGGGTACGTCCCTAAAAGGGCCCTCGATTTGTTTTAGACGACTAAGGACGATGAATACCGGGGGTGGTCCCCTTGGTTGGAGTCGGAATTATATCCGAAGGATAATAGACACGTCACTCTTGGGTTACCAGTGGATGCACTCGGTGCTCGCGCCTTGTCAAAAATGTGTGTGGATGTCACTGACCACTCTTACCTCAATTGGTTGTAAAGTTTCGGAAGATCACCTTTGAGTGCTTCCGTACGGTGGTTGTTTCGAGTTTATGCGGTGAATGGAAACCACTAACTAAATTTAACAGTCTTTTTATTAATTCACTTTGGGACAGAATTCTTTTTATATCAAAAATAATATTTAATTAAATTAAATGAAATTAAATTACTTAAATTAAATTAATTAATTGAGTTAACTTTAGTTACGTAAAAAATGGCGATTATATACAGCTCTTAAGGTGAGACTTAAGACAGATTAATCGGGACAAGTTAACTAAAGCTCTATGAACAATTTATAAATATTTTAAGTTAAGTTCCAATATCAATTGGAAGCTAAATTGACCTGGAGGGGTAGTGCCACTGCAGGAATAATTACAGACTTTAAGTCACAGAGTTTACGTATTATGAAGATGGTTAGAAGGCAAAGAACCTCGTTTCCGACGCTCTCGGGGTTTTTATAACCTCGGGGTAGGCGGAGACGAGGTAAACTAAGGGTCACCCTCTTACGGGCGGAGCCTAACAGCAAGCGCCTATAATAGTTTCCTATATTCGAATTTAAGCGGAGGCGACTTTAATTGACTGCCTCGATTGGGAGATGGAACTTCGGATTTATGTGGATTACATTGGATTTCTCCGCGTATGAAAGAATGCACACTCTGTGATGTCAGAACAAAGGAATTTTGGGTTCAAGGTTTAGAATGCAATTCGTCGGAGACGAACTCTTTTGTACCGTAAGGATTTACACTACGGGACAGCCAGGTCACCCTCCAGTTAGCCAAGCATCCATGGCCCAAAACCCAATGGAAATGCTGGCTAACTTTGTGAACGAATTCACAAGGGTGTATGGAGGGTCGGCCATGCAACAACCAGGGCCTCCTCCCACATCAGGTCCCAGAATGAATGGTCCGATGCTGGGGCAAACGTATAGAAGGCAAGGGCTTCAAGGCCAGTCGACAATGAATGAGCAAAGAGGGCCAGTGAATGGAGGGAATATGGGGAATGTGAGAGGGTGTGCATATTGCGGTAGAGGGGGACATAGTATAGAGACCTGTAGAAGAAGAGTGGGTGCGTGTTTTGCATGTGGGCAGATGGGACACATGGCATATGAATGCAGAACACCTGGGTATGAATGTAGGGCATGTGGGAACTTTGGGCATATTGCCCGGTTCTGTCAAGCCCAACAGCAGGGTGCTCCGGCACCGGTGGGAGGGAGTCCTGTCTCTCATGCAGGAAATCGGCCAGTGTCAGCCATGCCAGCTCCTCAACCTCAGAGGCAGGGCCCTCAAGGGGGTGCTGTCACTGGAAATGGCGAGGCTGGTCCCAGTACGGGAAACGCATAGGGCAGGGGCCTCTCATTGGGGTTGGGGTCCCTGCTTCTCTGAATGATGAATGTGTATTTGAGGCATTAGCAGGATGGTGTCAAGTGAATAAGGAAGTGAGAGCGAGTGAGAAAAAGGCAGAGTGTATGGTTATTCCTGTTGAATGGGGAGGGAGTGTATGGAGGGCATTAGTGGATACAGGATGTTCACCTAATTTAATAAGTAAGCAAGGAATTGGATGTTTGTGTAAAGAGAATGAATTAGGAAGAGTGAATTGGGGAGTAACTGGGGAAATTAAAGGGGTTGGGAACATCCCAGTACGAGTGTTGGGAGAGGTGCAGATTAAAGTGAAAGTGATGGGGTGTGAAATGGAAGAATGTGTGCTTTATGTGGTTGATAAGGAGAGTGAAAAGTATGACATGATTCTGGGGTATGAGTTTTTGAAAAAGAATCGATTGGTGATCCATCCTGCTAGACGTATGATTGAGTGGAAAAATGAGTTGGGTAAGTGTGAATTCTATGTGGGGAGAAGTGAATCGGATTGGATGCGGGTAATAAAAGGGTATGAGGTGAGAGCATCTGAGAGTGTAAATCTGGAAAAGGGAACCCCAGCATTGGTGCATGTTGAGTGGCCAGTGAGTGATAATAGAAGAAAAAGGCAGGGAAGCATGATTTTTGTGAATGGTATGGTAGCCCTATTCAAAAATCAACTTTTTCTTATTTTCATAGGTTTCTGTACTTTTTCCCATGCTTTTTGACCTGAAAAGGCCGAAAATCACAACCATTTTGACCTAGGTTGTTGGGAAGCATTGCCGCATGGAGCTTTAAGTTTTCTGCCTTGAAATCGGCCAAAAGCACCAGTTCCGGGATCCCTTGAATCATGTTTTGCACTATAACTTTTTATCTAAACAAGATAGAGCAACAAAATAGGCACCAAATTAAAGTGTTTTTAATCCTCTTTCTAACTTATACAATTATGATAGTCTTGGAACAAGAAATGGCACATTGGTACATACAAAGATTTCAGAAATATCACAAAATTCGTTTTCTCACACTCAAGGCAGACAAGGCGCCTTATTCATGACACAAATTTGAGATTAACATTTTGTCACAAGTCTAATCGATCAAGAAGTGAAAGCATTACATGATGATTAATTTCATAATGACATTTACACAGTCAGTTGTTGAGAGTTTGTTTCTTGAAGCTGTCAAAGCAGCGTCTGTTGAACTCCACAGCTTGAAGGAGATAGTCCCTTTGCTTGGCATCTGTTATGACATTTGCAAAGTCGCTCATCATTTTGACACCACGTTCAGCAATGTCATTCACCGCTTTCAGATTCTTAACATAGTCCAACGCTTTTCTGTAGTCCTCATTCTGTGGCCAAGACGTGACAGGTTCCAGAAGCCACTCGGATCCAATGTTCAGTGTGTCCAGCAAGAAATGTGATTCTGGGCCAATGAGATCAACCAGGGTGGTCTTAGCTATGACACTCTGGAATAGAGGCTTTCCTGTTCTGAAGCTGTCTGGCTTCTCAGTGGCATGTAACTGGGCAGCAATGTCGTGCTTCAATGTGTCACTCAATCTACTGCTGAACAGGGCAAATGGCACGACTTCCTGCGTCAGGTACCATTTGTGGTTTTCCATCTTAAGTATTGCATCAGCAAGCTCTGGGTCAGTTTTCTTGTACTTCAACATGTCCTGGATTAGACTTAGATCATTCACGGGAGCATCTGCAGCAGACATTGACATCATCCATACAGGAGTGTAGAACAGCGCAAGGAAGGTGTTGAGTCTTTCCAGCTTTGATACACTCTTCGTCGTACTCAAGTTGATCTGCAAACATCAGCATTTTCATGGAGTACAGGTTTCTGGCCATCCATCTGGCCTGATGAATGGCGCCTGGTCGACTCCAGTGAATACCTCGAGGAGGCGTTCCTCCAAGAACAATGACTGTCAGTTCAGCCATTTCCCTGTAGTCGGCTCTTGGAAGCCTTTCTGCTGTTAGAATGTCTTGGAGTATTTCTTCACTGTTCTTCTTTTCCTTCAGCCATTTGCTGTTGATAGCCAGCATCTTTGGGTTTTCCTTGGACAAGTCCGTCCAAACATCCTTCAGATGCTCAAACCAGGGATTATCTGGCCCCTTCACCTTCCCAAACAGCTTCTCCCAAACTGCTCCTACTAGGATTTCCAGGATGTGATGTCGACAGGCCAGATAAAACACCTTTTTGTTCAGCATTTTCTCTAGCAGTTTGGCAGCTCCTCTGTGAACTCCACTGTTACTGGATGTAGTGTCAAAAACAAGGGCAGTAACATTATCCGTAAGTTCCCATGTCTCCAGTAAATCCATTGAACCCTGAGCTGTGCCAGAAGAATTGTCGATGACAGGTACTCCCAATAACTTTCCTTCAGTGTATGAAGGTGGACCAGACACTAGCACAGCTAAAGTCTCTGAGGTACTTCCAGGTTCACTGCCCAAGACATCTTTGAGCAACTTTCCATCCCAGTGTAAGGCAGCGTACTGTGGGGGGGTTTCACAAAACTTGGACATGTGACTCTGGCTGATATTATACCTGGACAGCATTCTGTTGTGACGTGTTGTTGAGGTTGAGATGACGAAGTTATCCAGATCAGCCCCTCCAGCTTTCAAGGTGGCAGAAACCATGGCAGTAACTTGATTGTCTGATAAACCAAGACGATCAGCTGTATTGCAGATGACATCACATTCCATGACCTTCCTTGGAAACGTCAAAGTCACACTAGTCAGTGTCTTGATGGTGAGAACATCCAGGACGAGGCTGATGGTAATCCATGTCCTCTGTGTTAGCGTCGTTGTCAGTTGAGTCACCCCAGGTAATGTCATCCACATGAACAACTGCCTCTTGTTCTGCTGCAGCTGTAAAATAGTACAACATATTAAGACAGTAATTGTTAAGTACATGCTAAATATCGCAATGGAGTAAAACTTAAAACTTTTTGTAACGTTCAAAGTAATTAGTTTTACCTTGTTCTTGTCTATGCTGCAGTCTTTCATTCCTCGCTGCTTGCTGCAGGGATCTTGTCTCAAAAATCTTGTCATGACCAGACATACGACCTTTCCTCTCAGTCTTTTGGTCTTCGTAGAACCTGATATCCTCATCTTTCTTCTCTCTGGATAACAGTCTGTTGTTCTGTATTTCCTGGATTGCATCTGGAGCTCCTATATCGAACAGGCTGTCTAATTCCAGCACAAATGCTGCTCTTTTTCCTCCAGGGTTACTTGCTTTTCCTTTGCTTTTCACCAGAGCATGATGTTTCTCATGTAGTTTCATGAAGAGCTTCATTGCGTTGTACTTGGTCATTGTCTTGATCCTAGCCATCTGCCAGAATGGGATGATAGATTCAACCGTTTCATATGCAAGGTCTTGAACCATGGGCCTCCCTGCATTTTCCGGTAAATTCTGAAGATTAAGGAAATACTGGAACGCCTGTCTGTTGGTGGGAAGCTGGGAACCACTGATAAAAGCTGAAGGGTATCCAACCAGGAAAGTTTCAGTGAGAGATCTGGTAGATGGCCTAGTTGACACCTGCCTGTGGACAGTACGTGGAGGTTCTGAGATATCAACTGTGCGCCCACGGAGCTCCCTCAGCTCCTTGCTTAATGCCATTGTGAAGTTGTAACTTGTAGATGGTTTTCTAGATTCTGATTGAGTTTCTGTTGTTTCCTGAAAAATGATAGATTATTATTATTATTATTATTATTATTATTATTATTTATTAATTTTATGCTCTTTCATTTGATACCTAATTTGTTGCTCTATCTTGTTTAGATCAAAAGTTAAAGTGCAAAACTTAATTCAAGGGACCCCGGAATTGGCGCTTTGGCCGATTTCAAGGCAGAAAATTTAAAGCTCCATGTGGCAATGCTTCCCAACATCCTAGGTCAAAATAGTTGTGATTTTCGGCTTTTTCAGGTCAAAAAGCATGGGAAAATGTACAGAAACCTATGAAAATAAGAAAAAGTTGATTTTTGAACAGGCCTAATGGTATGGATGCATCGTATAAAGTGAAAAGAGTTGGGCATGTGTATGATGGTATAATTGATGAGAGTAACCCATGGATTTGTGTGCAAGCTAGGGAAGATGGGGGTGCATGGCGAAAGGGAATAAATGAGGGGGATGTGATAGGGAGAGCATATACAGTGATTGAGGAAGTATGTGAGGAGGGAGAAAATGGAATACAAACGGATGAACGAGGGCAAGAATGTGGGGAGGAATGGACGACTGAACAAATCAGAAAGGAGGTGATTGTTGGCGAACAGTTGAGTGAGAGTGAGCGAATGCAGGTGTGGCAGTTGGCAGGGGAGAAAAGGAGCGTATTGGCCCGAGGAGATGATGACCTCCGTTTAACAAAACTACCTCCCTTCAGGATCCAGTTAACGGATGAGACTCCGATCTACCAAAGGCCAAGACGGTTCTCCCCACCAGTAATGAATGAGATAGAAGAGCAGTGTGAGGAATTAGAGAGAATGGGAGTGATTGAACAGAGCACAAGTCCGTGGAATAGTAGAATAGTGCCTGTGCGGAAACCTGATGGAAGGATTCGCTTGTGTGTGGACTATCGAATGGTGAACGAAAGGACAGTGAAAGACAGGTTTCCGATGTGCTTGATAAATGAAAGTGTATACTCTTTGCATGGAAAGAGGGTGTTTAGTAAATTGGACCTATTGAGGGGATATTACCAGATGCCGGTTGAGCCAGAGTCTCGTCCCATAACTGCTTTCTCCACAGCCAGGAATCATTATATGTTCCGTGCTCTCTCGTTGGACTTACAGCTGCACCTGCTGCATTTCAGAGAGCAATGAATCGTGTTCTTGGTAAGTTTGCAAGGGAAAATGTCATATGTTTTATAGATGACATTTTGATTATGACAGAGACATTTGAGGAGCACCTGAAGATAATGAGAGAGGTACTGCAAGTGTTGGATGAAGTCGGACTACGAGTGAAACCAAGTAAGTGTGAGTGGTTCAGGGAAAGTGTGGCATTTCTGGGGCACAAGGTGAGTTCGAGTGGTATACGAAAGAGTGGGGAGTATATGGAAAAAGTCAGGGAGTTCCCGAAACCTCGGACAGTTCGTGAACTTAAATCTTTTCTGGGACTTGTAGAGTTTCAGAGGAAATTTATAGCGGGCTGCTCTGGGATTTCGAAACCCCTGACCGAAGTGACTGGAATGAAAGGTAGTACTCAGTTGGTGTGGACGGAGAAGATGAATGAAGCATTTGAGCAATTGAGAGTGGAAGCAGCGAAAGATGTGGAGTTGGCTTATCCGGACCTGAGTGAAGGAGCGAGTTTGCTAGAATTGTATACAGATGCGAGTGGATTTTGTATGGGTGGGTGCTTGTGCCAGTTGCAGGGAG
This sequence comes from Bathynomus jamesi, assembly GCA_023014485.1. NCBI lineage: Eukaryota > Metazoa > Arthropoda > Malacostraca > Isopoda > Cirolanidae > Bathynomus > Bathynomus jamesi. Next base: position 510,869 of record JAJOZX010003206.1, read on the forward strand.
AGGAAGGACAGGAAGGAAGGAGAGTAATTGGGTATGTATCTAAAGCATTCAGTAAGGCAGAGCGAAAGTACAGTACAATTGAGAGAGAACTTGCGGCAATGAGGTTTTGTGTGAAAGCTTTCAAGTCATTTTTGTATGGAATGAAATTTATTTTAAAGACTGATCATCAGCCCTTGGTATATATGGAGAGAATGAAAGTTGTGGATGGAAGAATTGCTAGAACTTTGCTTGAGTTGAGTGAGTTTGATTATAAGATTGAGTATGTGCCAGGGGAGAGGAATTGTATGGCTGACCTGATGTCAAGAATACCTGGGGTGAATGAAAGGTGTGAGAAAGAGGTGGTCGACCCTGAGTATTTGCCAGTGGGAATAGTAAAGTTGCATGAAAGTAGGGGGGGTGGCGACAGTTTGTTTGAAAGTGTATGGTATGGGTTGAAAGATTTGAAATTGGATGGGTTAAAAATGAGAATACCAGGGAGTGTGAATGAATTGCGGACCTTGGTTATGAATGAAGCGATTAAGAAACCAGAAAGGATGGGTGTTTGTAAGGTCCGCAATTATGTACGTGAGCTGAAAGCCATGGGGAGCCCGGGTATTTTTCCTTTTCAAGAGGTCCTCATGGTGGTCAGCTCATTGTTTAGTGTTGAAGTGTATGTGCATTATGGTAATGATTGTCCGATTGTGTATAAAGATGAAAGGATCGAGGAGAAAGGAGCCCTGATTTTGCATTTGCAGTGTATTAGTGGTGTACATTACAATTGGGTGAGTGAAAGGAAGAGGTATAAAAGCATAGTGCCAGGTGAAAATTTGGAAAGGGTTTTGGATGAAGTTAGAGCTGCACAGAGAGAGTCAGAGGGAGAAGGTTGTATGGAAGTAGGTATGTTAGAGGGGCCATGGATGATACGTGACTGTGTGGATGAGGTAGAGCTCAGCCCTTCTGTGGTTCCTGTAAGGGTTCCAGAAGGTCCTATTGAGCTCTACAGGGGTCTTGTGGATACAGGTGCCCAAATCAGTCTGGTGAATGAGCGAGTGTTGTGTGATTTAGATGAAGAGAATGTGCCTGTATCCCGAGAAAGAGTGGGTGTGAGAATACGTGGTATCGGAGGGGGAACAGTCGCGTCACATGAAGCTGTGCAGTTGAGGGTGGGATTAGGTGCATGTAAAGAGGTATGGGAGCACAAGTTCATAGTCTTGAAAGGGGAATCAATGCCCTGGGATTTTCTACTGGGAATTGATTTCCTTGAGAATATGAACTTGAGTGTGGATGTTGGTCAGGGCTCAGTAATGAGAGAAGGAGAGCATGTGGTCAGTATGGGAATGTTTCCGAGCACAGGTATAGATGCTGTGTTAGTGGGAGCAATTGAGTTAGAGGTGGAAGACCAGTGTGAAGTGTTGAGAGATGAAGATATTTTAGATATGCAAGAGGGAGATGAGGTGATATGCAAGTTGAGAGAATATGTGTATAATGGTACAGATGTGAGAGAGTGGTCAAAAGAGGTGGAAGAGTATAAAAGGTATGCGAAAAAGTTGGCTGTATGGATGGGAGTGCTATATTATATGAGGGTAAATAAGGTGGGTGAGACAGAGAGTGTGCCAGTGATGACATTTGAGGGTATGGTAGGATTGGTGATTATTACACATAGGATGTATGGGCATGTGGGAAAAAACAAGTTATGGGAATTGATGAAAGGAATGGTTTTCCACCCTAGGCTGGGACTGGTTGTTGCAGAAGTGGCAACTACTTGTGAGAGTTGCCAAAAGCGAAAATACCAGTCCCAGCATAGCCGCCCCCAGTGCGAAAGATTGAAGTGAAAGAACCGTGGGAGCTTGTGGTGGTTGATATTGTGAGTATGCCGAGAACGAGTAGAGGGAAAGTTGGAATATTAGTAGGGGTCGATCACAAGAGTAAGTTTGTGTATGTTGCTGCGTTAGAGAATAAAACAAGTGAGCATGTTGCGAGAGTGATGAGAGAGAGTATGTTACCAATGATGCTTGGAAGGCCGCGTAAGTGTTTAACAGATAATGGGCCTGAGTTTAGGGGTGCTAGTTTTGAGAGAATGTTGAGTGAGAATGGGATAGAGCATGTTAGAATAACTCCGTATATGTCTGCTTCGAATGGTTTGGCTGAGAGAACGGTGAAAACGATAAGTGAAATGCTGCGTGTATGTATTGGGGAAGGGGCTGAGTGGGATGCTGAGTTGGCAAGAGTTGCCTGGTGCTACAATTCGACATACCACTCAGCCATTCAAACTTCCCCAAGAAGGTATGTGTCTACATTTGGAAGGTTTGTGCAAAAGGATATACGATTAAATGAGAATACATGTGATAGATGGAGAGAGGCTGGTGTGCATTTTCGGTCATTTGGTGTTGGTGAGCTTGTTTTGAAAGAGGTGCATGAGGCTGGAAGAAGGAATGAGTATAAGTTGGCGCAAAAGTTTGAGGGTCCATTTGTGGTGAAAAAGGTATGGGAGAATGGGGTAACGTATGTGATTGAGAGGGAGCAAGAGAATGGACAGTGTGAAGAAGTAAGAGCACATCATCGGCAGTTGCGCAAATGGCGAATACCTCCGGAGTACATCGTATGTCACCCAATGTATGATATGTGTGAGAGGATGGAACAAAAGAAAGCGCTAGAAACCAAGAACATGATGGGAATCCAGGATGAATGGATGGATGCAGATCTGGAGTTCTTGATTGTGTCAAAGCGGGCAAAAAGGAAGAAAAAGGTGAGAAGAAAGGGAATGAAAGGTGAGAAAGCCAGGCAGATAGGTGAAGTATATGAGCTGAAGGATTCCCAGTTGGACTCTGGAACAGCCGCGGGTGAGGCAGAGTTAGAATGGGATGTTCGGGACTTTGGTGGTTCATGGTGCCAGCCTGGTCCATCCGGGGAATTCTCGTTTGAGGGTTTTGGGGTCTCAGACCTTGAGGGCCTTTCTTTTCTGGGATTTTCCGAGGGTGGAGGAGAAGGGAGAAGAAGGGAAATCTTCTTCACTCAGAAGTGGAAAGATTGTGTCAGGGAGGGGGCATTAAGAGTGTGGGATTTACAATTCTTGAGAGTGAAAGGGAAAATGTATGTGAGAGAGAAAGGAGTGTAACTGAGCAAAGTATTGTGACCTTAATGGAAAGTGTGAGGGATGAATGGGGAGTAGATAGAGGTGAAGGAAGTATAAATGAAAGAATGAGGGAGAGAATGAATGTGATTGATTTTTGTGAGGAAGTGAGAATGTTATTGCTTGAGATAGAAGAAAATGTGTTGAATAAAAGCTTAGATGTAGAATTAACAAGTAGTATTAGAGAAGATATTAAAAGTAGATGGGTTAGAATGATAGAGAAAGTGCAACAGTGTTTAGGGAGTGGTGATGGTAATGTAGTATAAAGTATTGGTGTAGTGTTCTGTAGGAAAAAAAAAAAAAAAAATAGTAGTATTGTATGATGTGTGAAAGAGTGAGTGGTTGGAAATTCAACCAGGTGGCAGCCTACATTTTGAGGCCAGAAGCTGGGCTGTGCTTGAAGGAGGAAGGTGCCTGGGTGAGTTCCCAGACCTGCTGATCCTGCCTCTGGTGATTTGCCTTTGCAGGTTTCAACCTCATTCCTGGTATTGTAAATAACTATTGTAAAAAAAAAAAATAAATTATAGGTATATTTTTTAGTATAACGTAAATATTGTAAATAACTATTGTAAATGAAATTATAGGTATATTTTTTAGTATAACGTAAATTATTAAAGAGAAAGTAATTGTTAGCCAGCTGTTAGTCCTAAATATTGAATGTTTGAATGTTTACTGTATTTGTTAAATATAAGATTATTAAATAACTGAATTAAATTTAAATAAATAAATGAATGATTTATAAAGTAAATTTGTAAATATGTTATTCTTATGATAGCCATGTATGTAATTAATGATTTAAATGATTAAAATTGAAAACAATTATTTTTGAAAAAAAAAAAAGAGGGTATTATGTAAATAATTTGTTAATAAATATTTTGGTATAAAAATTGTAAGGAAAGGAAGAGAGAACCATATTAGGGTAATATAGTAGGTGTGTAGGCTATATGGCAAGACAGGTGGAAAGGAGCTTGGGGGGGGGGGGGGAGATGTGGAGGGTGAACCCTTTCCCCCTGGCCTTGATTATTATTATTTATATATTAAATTTCTTTGATTTTTGAATGAAATACTTGTTATAGATAGGATTTTAATGGTTCTCTCTCTCTTTCCAGCAAACAAATAAATAAAGAATAAGAATGTTATGTTAATATGTAAATGTTAATATTTTTACAAAAGAAAAGTATAACCATTAAGTCTTAAATACATATAAATAGTAAAGAATGAATAATTATTAAATAAGTAAACAATAAACAATAACTAGTAAGAAGTAAATAAATAAAGAATAAGTATATGATAATATGTTAATGTTAATAGTTTAACGAATGAAAAGAATAAACAATAAGTTATATATAAAGAAATGTTAAACTTGTAAACAAGGAATGAGGAATAAAACAGTTTTATTAAATTAGTATGGGAAAAAGAGTGAGTTGGATGGTCGCTTGTTAAACCCTGTTAGTAAACGGATAATAAAGTACTTGTTTAATGTTAATATTTTAGCAAACAAACAAAAAAAAAAGAATAAACAAATTTAGTAAAAGAGATGCTTCTGAGGTTTAAAAGTGTCGGCGTGTGTGTCAAAACTTGAGTTTTGAGAAGTGGGGGGAACCAATTGGCGCATGTGTGGAAATGTAAATATAAAAAAAAAATAGTTTAAGTGTGTAATTTGATGAGAAAATAAAGAACATAACAGAGGAAACTAAATTCAGGCTGGATTTGTCTGAGAGGCTGAAGACTGTTACTGGACCAAGGGAACTTTAAGTTCTGTTAGGAAGGGGATGCCGGTGATATTGAAACACTAACAGAAGGAAGCTATTCTGGCAAGACCTATGAAACAAGTGAGAAACTGTTGGCGGCACGAGCCAGCAGTTGTGGAATCGGAGGTCTGGGCAGCGAGCCTGGATCCAACAACCCTTCAAGGTAAGCAGCCTAGTTTCATGGAGTTCTTAAACAAAAGAAAAATTCTTATTCATGGTGCGGCCGTTAGGTTAATCTGAATCCCACCACAATGACAAATAGGGCATAAATATAGTAAAAAATAGTCCAAACAAGCAACAAAAACAACACAACACTCCTGCAAATGGTGGCTCAGAAGGGACAGCCAGTAGCATCCAACATTGGGTGGTGGTGGCGTGAAAAACTGTCGGAGATGCATCAGCCAGGTGCCAGTTGTTGTGGGGAAAATTGCCAGTTACTCCAGAGGTGATTCGTAATGGGGTTTTTTCAATTTTGCCAGTTTCTCAAGAGTTCTAGTTAATAAAATACCAGTTAACACAGAGTATTCTGTATATAATGAGTACATATAATGAAATAACTGTTTACGAGGCTGAGATTGCGCATTATATCAATAGGCTAAAAGTTAGCAAGGCTCCAGGCACTGACGCTTTTTATCCCAGACATTTGAAAGATTTGAAAGAAGTTATCGTAGGCCCCTTAACAAAGATTTTTAATCAGTCACTCGAAACAGGGATTATTCCTGAAGATTTCAAATTAGCTAACATCACACCTATTTTTAAAAAAGGCAACCGCGCAGTAGCTAGCAATTATAGGCCCATTAGCTTAATGTCAATTGTCAGTAAACTTTTGGAATCCGTAGTTAGGGATCGTATTATCGATCACTTAGAAAGTAGAGATTTGATTAATAGTAGTCAGCATGGGTTTCGACGCCATAGGTCTTGTTTAACTAATTTGTTAGAATTTTATAATGAAATGGTGCGCGAATACGATAGGCATAGAGCAGCTGACGTTATTTATTTACATTTTAAAAAGGCGTTCGATACAGTTCTGCATAGGAGACTAATTGCGAAGGTTAAAGCGCACGGTATACGCGGTCAGGTAGCTAACTGGTTAGAAGAATGGCTTTGTGCTAGGAGGCAGAGGGTCGTAATTAATGGTAGTGAATCCGGGTGGTTAGATGTAGGTAGCGGTGTCCCACAGGGTTCAGTGTTAGGCCCATTGCTATTCGTAATTTACATTAATGACATAGATGTAGGATTGACTAGTAACGTGTCAAAATTCGCAGATGATACTAAAATAGGCAGTAAGGTTGTTAATGAGGACGATAGAAATAGGATCCAAGACGATGTAAATAGGATTATGGAGTGGACAGATAAGTGGCAGATGCAATTTAACGTAGACAAATGTAGTTTTGCATATAGGTTCTCGCAACAATAATTACACATACATGATGGATAATAGGGAGTTAGCGAGCGTTGATGAGGAAGTAGATTTAGGCGTACGCGTATCTAAGGATTTAAAGGTTAGGAACCAGTGCCTGGAGTCTTGCACAAAAGCTAATAGGATGTTAGGCTTCATAGCGCGTAATTTCGAATTTAAATCAAAGGATATTATATTGCCCCTTTACAAGTCTCTGGTCAGGCCTCATTTAGAATATGCCGTTCAGTTTTGGTGCCCGTACTTGCGTGAGGATATTGATAGGTTAGAAAGGGTTCAGCGTCATGCCACGAAACTTATTCCATCATTGCGCAATAAGCCTTATGAAGATAGGATTAGAGTTAGACCTGTATTCACTCGAAACTAGGAGATTAAGGGGGGAGCTTATTGAAGTTTTCAAAATTGTTAATGACATCGATAACGTAAATTTTGACAAATTGTTCACTTTCGATAATAGTAATACTCGCAATAACGGGTTTAAGTTGCGTGGCAGACGTTTCATTACTAATATCGCTAAAAACTCCTTTACGTTTAAAGCAATTGATAAATGGAATAATCTTCCCGCGTCAGTCGTTCATTCTACCAGTGTTAATGTGTTTAAGAACTGTCTTGACAGACATTTTAAAAATATTAAGGTTGTTTAAAATTAAAAAAGAAAGTTAACAGGAGCTCTGGTGGTGGTGCTCGAGGATGAGTCTGTTGACGATAAATGCCAGCTTGTGTGATGCCAGCAAAAAAAAAAAAAAAAAAAAAAAAAAAAATTAGACAACACGAACATAGATGTAGCTCGTAGTGTAAACTAACCCACTTTTTGTTTAACTTTACCTACTTTTTTTTTTTTATCTCCTTACTTTGCATGTCTGTAACTCTTTCCTTGCATGTTTGTAGTTTGCATGGTATGACAGTGAGTTAAGACTGTGTTTGCATGGTTTGTAAGCGTTCTTATTTTACTTCTTTTCATCTTTCACCCCTCTCCTATTTTCTCCATCTATTTTTCTGACTTGTCGGCAGTGGCCGGCAGATGATGATGGTGAGACTTTTTTCCTCTTTTTCTGAATGAATGTTAACCCACGAGTGATAGGTGTTGCTCCTTACTTAACCCCTTATTCTCTTCTCTTAACCCCCTACTCTTTCCTTTCTCTCAGGCTAACCTTAGAGTGGATCTTAGGGTCTTTGTTAGCCTTAGCTTCTGTAGATAACAAAATAATTAATTTTTCCTATTGCTAAGACTCTACGCATTTGTATAAAAGCACTTCAACCCCTCAGTTTTAACTGGTTTACTACTATTGGCAAGATAGTTGATATAGCTAATCTGTAAGATCCTAATAACAATATTAACTTTACATATTGGTAAAGCTTTATACCCTCTGTTAATCTAACATTATCCTTCAAAACCCCAAAGAACTCACATTGTCCTTTAAAAGCCTCCCACATAAAGCAGTTCCCTTTCTGCTAAGATGTAATTCATCTTTAATGTAAAGATCCCTCCTTCCATTAAAATTATCCCACAAATCTATAAACTCAACCCCTTCACTACACAGCATCTTTATGTTATTATTTAAGGCTAAAATTCTACTTGTAAATTCTGTGCTTACCCCAACCTTAGGTAAAATGCCCACTATATAACACGTGTTCTACCTATTTTTTGAAGTTTCTATCAATTCTCTGTACCTATGTTAACTTCTTCAGAATATATGTTCAACTTAAATCTACTTTCTTTATCTTTGCTTGTTACATCATTTATACCTACATGAACTATCAGGTCATCCCATAAGTAATGTCATTTTTTACGATAGATTAGGTTTAAACTAGTCCTACTCAATTTAAGCATAAATTTTCCGAAGGTTATATCTAAGAGGAGATCTATCGTGTTTTGCTACATACTTTACAGACCTTGACCAGTGAAGACGTGTTTTGCTTTATGTGAACCCCTCATAAACATGGTGGTATCAGAAGAGCATATCAGGCATATAATGCTTTATGAGTTCAAAAAAGGAATAGTGCTACTGAAGCAACACGAAACATTCAGGACATTTATGGCAACAATATTCTGCATGTGAGGAAATGTCAAAAATGGTTTCAAAAGTTTAGGAATGGTGACTGCTGTTTGACAGATGCAGCACACACTGGACACCCTGCTGAGTTTGATGATGACCTGCTGTTAGCCACACTTGAAGAAGACTGTTCAACAACTGTCAAAGAATTGGCCCAGAAACTCAATTCATCCCCGTCCACCATCCATCAACATTTGCAACAACTTGGGAAAGTGCCTAAGTTAGGAAAATGGGTGCCACATGAATTGTCAGTCGACAATCTGAGGGTGCAAGTAAACATTAGCACAGCTCTTCATTCCCGTGAACTCCAAGATCCATTTTTGCACCGTTTAGTGACTGGTGATGAAAAGTGGATACTGTACCAGAATGTTAAGCGCCATTGACAGTGGGTTCATGCCAGAGAACCAGCGACACCACAGCCAAAACCAAATCTTCACCCTCAGAAGGTGTTGCTTAGTGTTTGGTGGGATAAAGTGGTGTAATACACTTTGAAACCTTACCACACAACCAAACAATCACCGCTCAAGTTTACTGTCAACAACTGGATCAATTGAACACTGCACTAAAAGAAGAGACACATTCTTTGGTTAATCGGAAAGGAATCGTGTTCCACAATGACAACGCACGTCCTCATACCACTTGGATCACTTCTGCAAAAATTGAGGAGCTTGGGTGGGAAAAACTTCCATATCCTCCATATTCTCTAGACCTTGCGCCTTCAGATTATCATCTCTTCAGGAGTCTGCAAAACTATCTTGACGAGAAACAGTATACTTCTTTAGATGACCTGCACACCAGTCTTTATACATTTTTTGCCTCAAAATTGCCTGAATTTTATAAACATGGCATTGAAAAGCTTGTAGGACATTGGCAGAGTGTCATTGATTCCGATGGAAAATATATACTAGATTAAAAAGTTCCAGTTGAGTTTTTTTTTATCTTTCAAATTCCAATCTAAAAAATGACATTAATTATGGGATGACCTGATATAATTTCACCTCAGCTTTCAGGCAACTTCTTCACTACCTCATTGACTTTAGAAATATTACCTCCCAGAATACATTCACACTGTATTGCTTCATTTAAATTATCAAGTAGCTGAAACCTGTTATTAGTTGATATCACATGATTACTATTCTCTCTAACCCCATTCCTTGACTGACCTTTGACTTTGTGCCATTCATCAGGCCTAATTTTGCTTGGACCTGAATCCTTATCACTAACACTTGGTTTAGGCTCAACCTTACTTGGGCCTGCATCCCTGTCACTAACATTAGGGCTAGGCTTAGGCTCAACCTCACTATAACCTAGATTAGTATTTCCTGAATTTCACTCAGCTTCTGGCATAACTGTTCAAAAATTATGAAATCTTTTAAAATATGTAATAATTTGAATGGTACCTTATTATTCATAAAAGCTTTAAGACTGTGCAGGAAACCACAGTCCAACAGTGTTCTCACATGGTACATAACAAATAAAAGTTGACCTCGTCCTCATCATTCTGCAGGAGTCACTCTGTAATGGTCATCTTAACTAATCAATAATTAAGGTAGGCCTAATGCCAGAAAGTCTTCCCTAATTCAATGAAATACATTACTATTCTTGCTTAAAATTTGATTACAGGAACAAGTTACAAGACCTAATTTGTTTAAAAACTATAATATTAGCAAATAATGCAGGCTTAAGCCTAAAACCAATTAACCCTTGGAAAGAGAAAGTGAATAAGTTAGAAGCAACAAATAACAAGACTGATAAGCAGCCAACCAGTATGCACTTCTTTTCAGCCTTAGTCATCCTTTGAACTCTACATGAACTATGTCTTCTTACACATGGCCAACTTGGAATGAGGTCAGATTCTGAATATAGAAAAAGGATACAGAAATGAGAAAGAACATTCAACTTGGATTATAAACATAATTAAGATTTAAGAGAACATAATTATAAGGGATATAGGAATATAATTAATTATATATCAAGTGAAGTAACTAAGCTAAAGCACTTTAATTTGATAAATATAAATTAAGAATTTAATGAATAATTGAATTAAAGAACTTTGTTAAATGTAAATAAATTCATAACTGGCTACTGAGTAAAAGAAATAATCATAACTGTCAACTCTGCTGAGAAAGCAGAGTTAACAATGGGAAGAAACAAAGAATAGACAGAGATAGAGAATCAGAGCTAGAAAGACACAATATAGCCAGTAATAAGTCTTGTTATTTAAGAGGCTTAATGAAGTATTCGGTACAGTTAAAGATATAAAGTGAATTTGTGAATTCCAGTTGAAGATAATTGTCTTTAAAATCTTAGATCCAGAATGCATGAAATCTTATCCTTACTTAATTAATTTTGAATGAAAGAAAAACTCTAATTCTCAAAAGATAACTTAGAGACCTGTATTTTTATTTAACATCTAATTTAGTACAGTAATACCTCTATTAATTAAATAAATGCGTTCCAATGAAACACTTCATTATCAGGAAATTTGCTACCAGAGGTAGCTTTGATAAAGGGGATGTAGGGATAGGTTCCAATACTTCATAATAAAAGGTATACATCACTACATTTCATTAGATTAACAAAATTTAAGTAATATGTACAGTACCTGTAAAAAAGGAATATAAATTAAAATAAGCTGAAAAAGAAATAGGATTAATATTTCTTCTTGCCTGTAACCACCTGCCTGATTATTTGCATTTTTACATCCAAAGATACAGATTTTCTTTGCACTTTTGCCAGACATTACAGAAGCTAGAAGCTTTTATTCACTGCAATTACACACAAACAACAATAATAATTCACCAACATGAGGCACTCAAACAATGGCAGGTGGGAGAAGGAGACTAGCAAAGCTCTTCACCAACTGGCTGATGAGAAATGTAAACAAAACATTGCCACAGTTGTGTTCACAGGGATCTGGCTGCATTTATGCTCATATTTTTTGAACTGCTGTTATTATGTATTAATTTTTAAAAAATTTTCTTTTGTTTCTTTTTTTTTTTAACAAAAAAGGCCTCCAGGATAGATTTCATTATAAAGAAGCTTTGTTCTCAGAGGATTTGTTAATAGAGGTATTACTGTAATTGACTATAAACTAGACTTGAGTAATTGTTTTCAATTTTGATATCATTAAATCTGCTTTATATTAAAAGCGATAGTAAATATTTAGATTTAGTCTTTCATGTAAATTTGTACATATTTGAAAAGGAAAAATGTTTTAGCTTTATAAATCAATTAGACAACTATAGATCATTAAACTATAGTGCTGCTTATGGTCTTCCACCCTGTATATTAAAAGAAATCCTAGTAACCAAAAACATGGCCTATTAATGAATTGGTGCAATTTCAAAGTTAAAAGTAAAAGTTGAATTCATCAGTGCACTTGTTTATAAAAATAGGTTGTATTATATATTGTACATAAGCTTTATGAACAGAAAAATACAAGGCTGAGGATTGTCCACATGTGTAGTTTGAGGATAAAAGATAAAAAACTCCACGTTTAGAAATATTATAAGCATACAAAAGGCTCAGATGTTTTTAAACTATAGCTACCACCATTCACTTTATAAACAGTGAGTGGGTTATCTTGTCTTTCCTGTTGAACACAGAGTTATTGTGTAGGTGGAGAGTTACCGCAATTAAAAATATAGAAAAGACAATTTTGCTTCATAAAGAAACAGATTGTGGGACTTAATCTACCTTAATAACTTCTGATCAAGCCACCACCTTGAAGGGCATTGTGCTCCATTAAAAGGCACACAACATCAAGCAGTCTTGTCTTGGAAACATGAACTGGGTTTTACAAGACCAAAAAAGATAGCCCTAAATCATGAGTACTTAAGTTAATGCAATGCATACATCAAGTTAACATGAAACTGTCAGAATTATATACTGCAGATGGGTAACTAAAATTCTTATTCTAGTCATAGGCTTGCTATAATTTTTCTTAAATTAATTAAAATTATCCTACTACTGAATTATCCAAAAATAGGCCTACTTCTATTACATTCAAATCTACTTTTCTCAAAGTATCAATATATACAAAATTATCAGACTTGCCTCTTTGTTATAACTGGAGAGTCCTATAATTGAATTATACATTTTCTTTAGATTCAATTCTTTGGTTTTGCTTTTGGTAGTTGTAGATGATATAGTCTGATCATTAATACTTTTTTTAATATGTTTATCAGTGAAGAATGAAGATTTAGATGCTATTATTGCTTGTAATTCTTTTGGCAAGTGATTTTTACCTCCTACAATTTTCTCAAGAACTTTTAGCTTTTGACCATCAAATCCATGAACATCAGACAAGGACTTAAAAGTTCCATTTATTTCTCTTTCAGCTACTATTTTCCTGATTAATTGTGGAGAAAGACTGAAGCCTGAGAGTTCTTCTATACTTGAATTACTTAGTTTATCCAACATTATGGCTTTTTCTTGAACACAATAGGTTGAATAAATTTTTCTTATAAGCACAGATAATTTTCTTGGAAAATTCCATAAAGAACTGTGAAAATGTGAAGTAGGTAGTTTGTACATAACCATCTGCAAATAAAAAAATAAATAAAAGGTACTGGTTCAAACCATAATTTAAGGGTAAATACTTTTACAGTATCATATATTAGCTGGGCTTTCACTGAACAATTAGGTTGCAAACAGTTTGGGAAAATACAAAGATCTCCCAGAAATAGAGTGAAAACTAGCAAAAGGTCGGCACTACGTGCCGATTTTGCTAGATCTGCGGTGCTTTGGCTGAATTGTGGGCCTACGGCATATTTTATTTTGAACATCAGTAGCCCTTTATCTGGATATCATTCCTATTCCTCTCACCTTGGGCCTCAATAATTGGGGTGCCTGCGGCCTTCCAGTTAATGGCAAACCAATTATTCATTCAATAAAACTGCAGAAAAGAACGCAGCCATGAAAATCTAAAGCTTCACAAATCTTAATACAATGAGCTCGGATTTGAAGCCTAAGATTTTCATGACTGCATTCATTTCTATAGTTTTATTGACCAAATAACTGAACCGACAGTAATTGGGGGCCCTGCAGCCTGCCAAATCATAGTTTTCATTGTTTCGAGTGCATCAATAATATTGTTATAGTATTCCATTAGTTGTGATAAGCATGATCTTCCTGACCAGAATCGATGTTGGTTATTTTTTTTTCTGTTTCCCCATTAACCCCACCCCTCCCCCATTACCCCCCCCTCTCCCCCACCAATTTTTTTTTCTGAGTTTCCCCATTAACCCCACCCCCTCCCCATTACCCCCACCCTTCCCCCATTACCCCCAAGGGGGGAAGGGGGCTGGCACCTTGCAAAGGATTTACTTTAATTTTTTTTGGTTACATATATATATATCGCATCTATTTTTCTGAGTTTCCCCATTAATCCCACCCCTCCCCCATTACCCCACCCCTCCCCCATTTTGCCAAAATTATGATTAAAAATGAAGAAATGGGAAAAACTGTACCCCTAAAAGGGGGGGGCAGGATTTGTTAGGGAATTTTTTTTAGCATGGGCACACTGCAGAATAAAAAGACGCATCGAATGGTGAAAACCGCATTGTTCTACACCAATTGTAGCGACCTGTAGGTGTGCGCAAAAAACTTACTTACACACACATATATATATATATATTATATATATATATATTATATATATATATATATATATAAGGCTTCATTTCTGAAATAGTATATTAGAAGTAATTGACAACTGTAAAACTGAATGGATGGTGAAGCTGGGTTTACAGACAACTTGTGAATCATTACATTCACTTCTTTGCATTAACCCCTCTATATATAACCTCCATATATTACTTCTGCATCATTGCACTCACAATTTCCAAACTTTTTGAGATTTTGGATGCTCATTGCACATCTGGAGTACGATGTACAGCTTGGTGTCTCATCTCCTGCCTTTCTCTGAGCCCCAAGATGTTAGTCCTTTGTCAGCTGTTGAATGTGTAATGTATAACCATTCACTATGCATCATTAAACAATGCTTTTCATCCTCTTCTAATCAATAATTTTGGCCTCAATACTCATCACCTATATTGTTGGTATGACATCAACTGGTGCCAAGGAGCTCATTATGGTCATATTAAATGATCCTCACCCAGAAGAGAATGAGGAAGAGTTTATGGCCAAGACTAATCCTGTTGGCATTGGTAAAGACAATGCCAAAAAGATTATGGCTGGCCTGATGGACATACAGTAATCAACAGGGTTGAGAATAAAGATCATGAAACAAAGCATTCCACTGAAACTGTGCAAACATTGCATAAGCTTCATGCAATATATTCCAGGACTTACTACCAAAATAGTAACCCAAAGATCACTGATTTCTTCAAGAAGAAACTCTATGAAGGAATAATTTGCCTTTGTAGTTTCAATAGGTTTAGTTTAGTCTTAAAGTTTGCAAGAAATTAAATTCATTTAATGTTAAAGTTAAGTGTTAAATTTAGATGTTAAGTATTTCATCATGATCTCTATTCTTGGTCATGGCATTCAATGATTAAATCCAACTAGAAGACACCATGTGTTTAAAGTAATGTAACTTTATATGACAATATCTAAAAAAACTATATAGGGTTATGGTTTATTGCTGTCACCCTCATCCATTGGAAATTTTCAGCAGATATTGGTGAATTGAATGGCAAAAACCCTACATTTTTTGTTAAAAAGTTGTTTGTGGAGGTCTTTCAAAAGACCTTGTTAACCCTTTAATGACGGATGGTACCTTAAGGTCCACCAGAAATAACAATATAAATTGTACTACAATGCCTCATTTCTATAAATGTTTCTATAGATATTATTTAATTGTCGAGAAAGGAACCCAAAATGTGTATCATTTCAGTGACTAGTTACTAAAATATTTAGTTTTGAATAACAATAAAACCTACCATATACGTTCTGGTAACAAGAGTGACTGCATATGCTGCAGACTCATCCTTAAAGGGTTAAGTAGTGTTTTTCTGGTTAATATTTAATTTATATGCCTTCAATATTTAGTGCTGCCTAATGGTAAAGAAGAAAATTATCATACCTTATTATTTCATTGGGCCTCGCTTCTGGTTGTAGGATATGCAGTTCTCTTCTGATGTAGGTGATGGGGTTATACAATGAGTTTATTTGGTTTAATTTATATACATATTTACTACACTTAAATAACTGAAGGAATAGGCCTATCTTTTGAGCTATTAGTTTTATATTATTTGGTATTCACTCAGAACTTATAGGAAGATTAAGCACTTCTCCCTTGCCTAAAGCATTGCTCAAAACTAGATAGCCCTGAGATGAGCTAATATAAAATTCTTTTGTTTTCAATTTTTGCTAACCTTACAAGTCCCCAGACGTCTAATTTTTGTGTTTTCATTATTACTTCTCTCAAAGTAATTTTTATGTGTCAGCGATGGAAAATTTTGATACAAAATACCGTATTTCCCAGCATATAACACGCATCAGCGCATAACACACCCTAATTTTGAAGAGAAAATTTAGGAAAAAAATATACCTCCTACTTCACTTCACATGTACAATTTTAACGAGTTAATTTTAACATGTATACATGATTTTTGGAGTATTTTTGGGGAAAAAAAGTGTGCATTATACGCTGGGAAATATGGTAATACATTAGGGTGATTAAAAAAAATCAGTTTTTTTTTTTTAATTGTTCAACCTGTATTTTTGTTCCATATGACAAAAAAGTAGTGTATGCCAAATTTGGTGAATTTTAAATAAAATTTACTATGTGCTACCAGGCGTCAAAGTTTCCCTCTTTTTCAATTTGTTTGTTTTTACAACTTATGATTTTATGTTTAATTGTTTATATTTCAGAATTTTTAATTAATGGTTTATATACTAGCTTGCTTTTAATTGTTGCTTGGAACTCGTAATTTTGATACCAATTAATTGATTATGGAAGCTAGGCCTAACTCACCATCACCCAGTTGCTCATTTGGGAGAAGTTCTACAAGAAAAGAAACTGAAGTATGGCTAATTGGGCAGCCCTCTGCAGTACTAAAAACATCCGTATTACCATCAGAGAAGGAAATGATGGCCCTCTTCATGCACTACAGAAATATTAAAAGCAAGACATTAGAGAATCATGCTGCTCTACTGCAGATGATGTGCTAGCAGTTTGGAAAAAAGCAGGAATACCAGCAAAACAAAGAATACATGCAGTAGATAAAATTCAAGGAATACTGAAGGAATGACAGCTGCTTAAGAAAAAAAGCAAACAAATTGAAAAGATCACAAAATTTAAATAATAAAGAAGAAAAATGGAAAGATAAACTGGAAAACTTATTTGACATTGCTCATGGGAATACTATGCAGCTTATAAAAATAGAAGATAAGAAATTCTTGAAAATGCAACGTGAGAAAGGACGTCATGGAAAAATGGGTACCATTGATAAGGCTGTTGCTAAAAAAGAGCAAAGAGCAGCAGAAAAGCAACAATGTTATGAAAAGAGGAAAGCAGAAGAAGAGATCAAAAGAAAGAAGAATGAAGAGGCTGTCATACTCACCAGTACATCATCAGAATCAGAGGAGAGTAAAAGTGCTGAATCTGGTTTCTGTGCTGCACAACCTTCAACATGGAAAAGTAAGGTTGGCAAACGTAGAAAATTGTTTGATGATAAATTATTAGGAAGTCTTGATGTTGCAAAATTGAGTGACAGAAATGCGTCTAGTTTTAATGCAAACAATCAGACATCGCTTGAATGGGACATCTGCAAACAAATAAAATGCATGTGTTTCAATACAATGACAGCCAATACTGGTCCTAGAAATGGTGCAGCTATTCTTCTAGAACAAAAATTCGACAACGATTTATCGTGGCTGGCATGTCGACACCATATATTTGAAATTATGCTGGAAGCTGTTGTTTCAAAGTCTTTATCACCATCTTCTGGCCCAGATATAGTCCTTTTTAAGAAGTTCAGAGAAAAATGGTCAAGCATTAATAAGGAGGACTACGAAACAGCATTATCAGATCCAGATATCTATGAAAATATTCATGACATCAAAGATGACAATTATATTTGCAGCAAATCAACTAGATACATTCCAACCAAGAGACGATTACCTACAACTATTGCAGTTAACAATTATTTTTTGGGGAGGTAAACCAAAAGGTGGAATCAAATTGAAACATCCAGCGGGACTTCATCGGGCTAGGTGGATGGCCAAAATTAAATATTCATTAAAAAATTTATGTTCAAATCTCAGTTCAAAATTTCAGTAAAAGACAAAAAAGGACTAAAAGACATCTGTCTATTTGCTACTCAGTTACATATAAAGGCATGGTTTACAGCTCCTGTGCCATCTTGCGCTCCTCGTCTTGATCTGGAATTATTACAGAATCTTGTAGTCTACAAACAAATAAATGACACAATTGCATTTGTTGCTATTAAAAAACTGTTAGGTCACCTCTGGTACCTATCAGAAGAACTGGTAGCCTTGGCCTTTTATGATGATGAAGTGCCTACTGAAACAAAAAACAAAATTTTAAAGGCCTTGCAAAATACAACAGAAACTCTTCCTGCAAAACTGGCTTTTCTAGATCCTGCACTTATTCCAACGAAGAAATTAGAAGATTTTGTCACATCAAATACTCAAAGATTCTTTACAATAACAGAATTTAGTTCAAAATTTTTACTCAAAGATGCTAAAGAATGGCATAATGATGAAGAGTATAACTCCACTAAGAAATCTATCAAACAGTGGAAAGTTGTGAATGATATAGCGGAAAGAGGAGTAAAATTAATGGATGAATATAATAAAATACTAACACATGACGAAGATCAAAAACAATTCTTGCTACAAGTAGTGAAAAACTACAGGGCTGTTTACCCTGATAGAAAGAAAGAAACATTGATGAAGTAAGGACAGCTAATGTCTCAAATATCATGCTAGTTTAATTATGCATGCTTGTGGTTATGGTAGGACCTACGGGGGAGCTTTCCACATTAAAAAAAAGCAATGCGCCTTACACTGTACCTCCTGGGTGGTGTGGAAAAATTTGACAATTTGAGTCATTCTGTCAATTTTTAATTGCTGGTAGCAACCCCTAAAAATTAAAAATTTGCTAAAATATTTTAGGATAGTTGTTTTTATACTGAAATGAACCATTTAAGGGGTTGAACACATTAGAATCTAAAAAAAAATTTTTTTACCCCATATTTGAATCACCCTATAATACATGTTTCCTCTTGTTATGTGGACTCAATGCCTACATATTGAGTTTTATTGTATGGCAATTATTTCCATTTCCAATAGGCTATGTTGCCAATCCTAAGGCAATTTTGTAGTTATTTAATTCAATAAATATATGATTTGTATTTAATTAAGAAATAAAGGTACCATATATGATACCATATTGTAGGCATGCATAGTTTTTCCATAATATCCTTTCAGTTGTAAAGATGAGCCAAATCAGGTTTTACTAAGTTTGCATTACATGTAACAATCTCATCCACAATTACGCACACCTTAATATAAATGTCAAGTCTTAAGGTAAGTACACTGTACAGTATTTTATATTATAATGGGTCTCTGCATCATCACATTTTTTGCTTCATTGTACACCTACTACCCCATTAGTGTAATGATTCACGAGTTGGCTGTACATTTACATTTCATTTGGAAAACATGAAGCACTGGGGCCTATCAAGGTAATCCAAGTCGTGAGCTACATTTTAATAATAATAATAATAATTTCTTGCAAAATGTCAATCTCAAGTCAGCTAATTAACATACTTGTAACTATTTACTACCACCAAAGTAGCCTACATAACTTAAGCTAAGAATATATATGTCAGGGGAGAGGAGGGGGGGTGGAAAAATATGATGCTGCTTCATTGTTATGCTTCGTTACATCATCTCCCCCGATTTTATGCATTCTCAGTATGTCACTTCATCGCAACAACAAGGAAGTTTATTTTATACCATTTAATTAATCTGACTGATGTCCACAGTTCTTCTTTTAATCCTTTACTTTATCTGACTGCGAGTTACAATGAAACGATTTATACCTTCGCTCAATGGTGTACCCTCTCTCTTGGTCCATTGAGAGACGGGAATGCTTCTTCTTGGAAGGATCTAAAATGACGAGTCTTCCTTTGCTCAGTCCTTTATTTTTACAAGGTCGAAATCACTTTTAAAATATTAGAATTTCTTAGCAGTGCCGGCCTTAGGGGTGTGCGAACCATGCAGTCGCACAGGGCCCGCAACTTAGGGGGGCCCGAAAATTTCACAGAAATTTACCATCACGTCAGAGTGCCAAAATTGGTGTAAATTAATGTAATTTATTTTTTTATTTTCAGATCACCGATCCATCATGGCCTTAATGATTGCATTGAATATTTAAGCTATAACTGACAAAAAATAAATCTGTATTTCAGTATTTGGAGTGCTGCAACTTATCAAGTAAGATAGGTATGATATAACATTTATATTGCTGAGCTTTCTAGACTGGTCTTACCTATATATTAAAAACAAATTTTACTTATTTTTATATAGAGAATCTAAAAATAATTTTTTGTATAATTTTGTAGTTTATCAAAAAGATTAGGCTATATCATATCAGGTTTAGTCTAGAAAATATCCTAAGGCTGGCGCTGGTTGAAACCTCTTATGATAGTTTAAATATTTGATAATAATAAAGTAATAAGTAGTAATAATAGTAAAGGCTGTTGGTCTGTTGGTATTCTGTTACAGGTGCACTTGTATAGTTAAATTTTACTTGTTGTACTTGTTGTACTTGTTAACAATCTACTAAAATAAAATGATTAGCAATGAAAAACAATTTGACTTGTGTCATGGGGGGCCCGTACAGTATACTACAGGGCCCGAAATATCCTAAGGCTGGCGCTGTTCTTATTAGAAAACAATGAAAACCTTAACACAACATGATCTCGTCATAGACCACTTCCCCCAGAAAATTCTCCTCATTGAGAACTTCCCTCATGATGTCTGGGACAGTTGCTTCATAGAGCACTTCCTTCTACATTGTCTAAGAAGTGAATCTTTGCGATATAACTGTGAACATGATAATAAACATAATATCCTTCTAATGCATCCAACCATTCGTATATTTCTCCATGTAAAAATTAGAACCGTAGGGATATTACTCGTCTGAATCACATCTATCCACTTTTCTTCGAAAACAATGAAGGAAAAGAAAAATGGACTTCCCAACAAGGAAGGCGAAGCAAAACAAAAAACTTATCCCTTATACCGTATATACAACAGAATTTAAGCGGAAAAACTTAAGCTTGAGATTAGCTATTTTTGGTTTAAATAAACAATAAAATCATCCCAACGAAGATGAAAACTTGCCTGTCAGTTTCAACACATTCCTTGAAATGTACGAATTCATTTTAATTTAAACCAAAAAAGCACAACAAAAAACAGAAAACTATTTGCGTTCCACGCAATAACCACTTAAAATAAAAAATTAAATGTTCACACATCAATGCAACAGAGCGAGAGAAAAAAGGGAAAAAAAATTCTTTTTTTACCAAATCTAAATGCACTGCAACGTGCGTGAAACAAGCCAAACACACACGCACGAACTATATACTGTATACACAACTTAGGTCAAATTAATTTTAGTCAAAACAATGAAACAACTCTAAAATTCTATTTTCTGTTAACCCAATATGGGACAATTTAAATTAAAAAAAAAATTAAATCTTTCTCTTCACCCGTTCCCGCCTCTATGCGGGGTCGGCGTTTCTGACCAGCCTCCTCCACACAGCCCGGTCCTGGGCTTCTTCCTCCGACAAGCCCTTCTCCCTCAAATCGTCCCTCACCTTCTCCATCCACCTTCGCTTCGGTCTGCCTCTCTTTCTCCTGCCATATGGCACCTCCATATTCATCGTTCTCTTACCCACATAATCTTTGTCCCCTCTCATCACATGTCCATACCGTTTCAGTCTACTTTCTTGTATCTTCCTCGAGATTTCTCCAACCTTTGTTGTGCCCCTTATCCTTTCATTCCTTACTCTATCCAACCTTGTCACTCCGCACATCCATCTCAGCATTCTCATCTCCGTTACATCTAGTCTTTTCTCATGATCTTTCTTTATAGCCCAAGACTCAGCCCCATACATCATAGCCGGTCTTACCACAGTCTTATACACTTTTCCCTTAACCCTTGCGCCTATTCTTCGGTCACACAACACCCCTGAAACTTTCTTCCAATTTTTCCAACCAGATTGCACTCTGTGTGTTATTTC